>OZ005662.1:114296562-114879062 GCA_963930645.1 Salticus scenicus
CATTATTTATGGAAATGGATTATTACAATGTGAGTGAGTTTATGGAACATTGAATGATTATTGAACATTCTGGTGACTAGGACGTGATTATTTGCATTTTTTTGGACGACATGCATTTTTTTGGATAAATATGGCATTAGTAATAAAGAATCATCAAGGCAGCATGCATCGGATATGGGAGGTAGGCTTTTCCCTTGTTATTTCATTATTTTGGTTCGAGTTTGGGGGTTAAAAGTTATGGTTTCGTTTTAACAGAAAAGCGTAGTTTTGTTATGAAATGGTTGCAGTCTGTGAGGACATCGAATTCATTTGGTTTATATATAATATTATTTATAATTTATAAATTTTGCTGATATATGAAATAAATGGTTTCAAAATTTGAATAATTAAAAAATAGTTTGGGTTTTTGAATATAAATGGTTTCATTCAACATTTAAATAATTAAAAAATTACTTTCGTTTCATAAAAAGTTGTTTAAATGGTGTTTCTTTTTGTTTCTTTGAAAAGGAAATTGTTTTTTTTAATGGAATATTATTTAATTATTTTTTGTTTCTTGCAATGCTATTAAAATAGAGTTACTTCTGGTTTAATACAAAATTATTTATTTAGTTTTGGTTTCATTAAAGGCTATTTTAAATTGATTTACTTCTGTTTTAACAATATTTATTTTTTTGTTCTTAAATGATATTTAAAGATGATGTTTACATTTTTTGATATATAGATAATACATGTTTATTTTTATTTAATAAATATATGGATAGGGGTTATTATTAAGCAATTAGAAGGTATCATAATTTTTTTTATTTTTGTTCTCTTGTTATGATATTGGGTTTAAAATGGATCTAGAAAGATTGAAGGAAAAAAGAAGAGGTTTAAGAACCTCATTTACGAAATATTTGGCGAAAATAGAAACAATCCTGAACTCCGAAATTACGGAGGAGTACACGAAATTAATGAAAATTGAGGAGCTTCTTAGATTAAAGGCTCAGCTCGTGGACAAACAAGCGGAACTCGTAAACATCGATTATGAAATACAAACGAAAATTAAAGTTAAAGATATAGCTGAGGATGTAGCAGGCTGCGAGGAATACAGAGAAAAAGGGATCGATGTAAAAACAAAATTAGAAAGGCTAGTGGATAATTTAAATGACAGGCCGTTGCCTGGTGTTATTCAGATCGCTAGATCAAGTGATCAAACAGGGAACCTAACAGTTCAGAGAACCTAACAGTTTGAACTGAAACCAGAAGTACAGTTAAACTTCCGAAATTACAAGTTGTACATTTTCTTGGTGACTGTAGTTCATGGTTGGACTTCTGGAACTCTTACGAGGTTGCGATACATAACAATAATTCTTTAAGCAAAATTGAAAAATTTACGTATTTGAAATCTTTCTTAGGAGGCATCGCCTTGAGCGCTGTATCTGGGTTTTCATTGACAGAATCGAATTACGATGCATCAATACAATTACTTAAGGAACGTTTTGGACGAAGTGACGTAATTATATCGTCCCACATGCATAAGTTACTATTAATAGAGCCGGTGAAATCATGCGCGAATGTTACTGAATTAAGGAGAATGTACGACGCGATTGAGGTACAAATTCGTTCGTTACAATCATTAAATGTAGCAACAGGCACTTACAGTAATCTGTTATGCCCTGTAATATTACAAAAACTACCGGAAGAATTAAATTTAAGTTATAATAGACAGCGTAATTCAGATGAATTGTTTGATATTTCTAAATTAGTTGATTTTATACGTAAAGAACTAGAAATACGAGAAGCATCGATAATTTTAGCGAATCCCAGAAATAATAGCGCAAATGAAAATAATTTTCGGAATAAAATGACAGGCCACAATAAACCTTACTTAAATTCTAAAAGGAGCGAATATCATCCCCCTAAATCATCAGCTTCCGTTTTAGCGACTCAGGCGGAAAGAAATTTATCTGGTTATCATAATAAGTATTCTTATGATAATAATAGGCCTAAATTTAATAACAAAAGAAATACGAGTTCGTTTTCTCAAAATACAGGAGTTCAGGGCTGTTTGTTTTGTTCCTCGGCACATATGAATCATGATTGTTCTTTAAATGTTTATGATAAGAAAAAGGCTCTAATGGCCAAGGGATTATGTTTTATATGTTTTTCAAATCATTTGAGTAAATTTTGTTCTCGTAAGGATCATAAGTGCAAGTATTGCGCGTCTCCCTGGCATAACTCATTAATATGTAATACAGAAAGAAATGAATCCCGCTCAGTTGAGGATAAAATACAAATACAGTCAGAAAGTTCTTTAAATTTGGTTTGTAATAAGAATAAAGAGCTTGAGGACACGCCGAATGATTCGGTGTTGTTGCAGACTATAACGGCAAGTGTATTTAATATTCGGGCCAAATGCCATTTATTGAGGTGTCTTATTGACAATGGAAGTTCTAGGACATTTGTATTGCGCGAAATGTGCAATTTATTGGGATTAAAACCAATCGGGAAGGAAACCCTTTTAATTTATACTTTTGGCAATGAAAATACTGAAAGGAAAACTTATGATATTGTAGAAATAGTATTACATAATGTAAGAGAAACTAATAAGAAAATTAAATTAAGGGCTGTGGTTGTTGATTCAATTACATTTGGGGAAATTAAAATTCCTTCACAATGGGTGCGTAATATCGCACTAGAAAAGGGCATTGAATTTTCAGATAAGGGTAATTTAAGTAAAATTCATGTACTTATTGGATCGGATTACATTGGGGAAATTCTCGGAGAAAGGAACGTGAGAATTTCTAAACGATTAATGGCAACAGATACCTTATTTGGATTTGTGATACAAGGAAAGGAAAGGGACCCTAAAGCACTTAAGAATTGTCAGAAAGTGCGCGTTAATCATTTACATGTTGTTAAGGAGGAATTGGACCATCAAAGGGTTAAAAATTTATGGGAATTAGAGGCAATTGGAATTAATCCGGACAAGGAACATTCTAAATCAGATGATGAAATTTTAGAGTTATTTAGGCAAACCACTACTTATAGGAATAAAAGATATGAAACGCGATTGTTGTGGAAAAATAATGTTAAGGAATTGGACAGTAATTATGGGATAGCAAGACGACGTCTATCTCATTTGAACACTGTTTTTGGTAGGAATCCGGACTTATATTTTAAATATAAGGAAATTATTGAGGAACATTTAAAGGAGGGCATCATAGAGGAAGTAGCGTCGGATTTAAATGAAAATACGGGTACAGGCTATTACATGCCGCATCATGCAATAGTACGCGAACAAAAGAAAAGTTCTAAGGTTAGGATAGTTTTTGACGGTTCATGTAAGGGCAGGGATGAATTATCTCTTAACGATTGTTTAGAGAGCGGTCCTAATTTAAATCCAGATTTACTCAGGATAATTTTGAGGTTTAGGTTACACCCTGTTGCGTTTTGCGCAGACATACAACGAGCTTTTCTAGAAGTAGGAATCGCGGATGAGGATAGGAAATTTTTGAAATTTTTATGGAATGATGGGGAGGGGCCCGATCTCCATTCCGATGCTGCTAAACAAATTAGGACATTACAATTCTGCAGAGTTCCCTTTGGGGTGAAATGTTCCCCTTTTCTATTATCGGCAACAATCAGGCTTCATTTGAAAAAAATTGAGAATGACTACCCGGAAGCAACAGAAATGTTACGATCTCTCTACGTGGATGATCTCATCTCTGGCACTGATGATGTGAATAAGGCATTACAATTGTCTAAAGAAATGATGTACATTTTAGGTGAAGCTAGCATGAATCTCAGGGCTTGGATTTCTAACTCTTCTAAGCTTAATCAGTTATGGAAGACAGACAATTTCGAATGTCGAGAAGATCCGGAGGAATCCAATGTTGAACTAAAAATATTAGGGATTATTTGGGACAATACGAATGACGAATTACTGATTGACACTTCACAATTTAACAAATTACCGGAGGACAGATTTATAACAAAGCGATATATTTTGGCTGTTTGCGGAATGTTATTTGATCCATTGGGGATCATGAATCCATTTTTGATTCGCATAAAAATTATATTACAATCAGTATGGGAAAATGGTAAACAGTGGGACGAACCTGTTCCACATGAAATTGAAATGTTGTTTTTAGAATGGCTAAATGAAGCTAAAAATTTGAAGTTCACTGGAATTCCTAGGCTGTATTTTAACGAACTCTGCTGGAACTCAGTAGAGGTACACATATTTTCCGATGCTAGCCCAAAATGTTATGGTTCAGTGGCTTATTTTCGATTTACGAATTCTGAAGAATGCAAAACAAGTTTTATAATTTCTAAGTCTCGACTAGCCCCTTTGAAGAAGATTACATTACCGAGACTTGAATTACTTGGCACTTTAGTCTCAGCAAGATTGGGATCATATCTCAAATCTGTTTTTCCTATGCTCGACCCCAGAAATATTTTTTATTGGACTGACTCTCAGATTTGCCTTCATTGGATAAAAAATTCAGCTAACGATTATAAGCAATTTGTGAAAAACCGAGTGATTGAAATCAAGGAAAAAACTGATCCTGAAAAATGGCACTTTTGCAAAGGCAAGGTCAATCCGGCGGATAAATTGACAAGAGGTGTAAAAGCAAATTCCTTAATGAATGACAAAGTATGGAGTCAAGGACCAGCTTGGTTGTCAGAATTAAGTATACCGTATGACTCTCTAGTGGAATTTTCCTGTGACATGGACAGCGTGGTTGAAGAAAGACATGGAACTACAACACTCCAGGTTAACGTAGAAGTTCCAATGCCATTATTAAATCTGGAGAATTACAGTAGTTTGAATAGAGTTTTGAGAACAACCGCCTATGTTTTTAGATTTCTAAATAATATCAAATCTAGGTCTGAAAAACGTTCAGGAGCGCTGACAGCAAATGAAATATCTGAAGCAGAAAATTATTGGCTTCTATTTGTGCAGCAAAGTGAATTTAACAAAGAATATACTACATTAAAGGCAAAAAATTCAGTTTCTCCTGATTCTAAGTTATATAATTTGAATCCCATTTTGACAACAGAAGGTCTAATAGTATTAAAAGGAAGAATTCAAGGTTCTAATTTTTCTGATGAATCTAAGCATCCAATTATTTTGCCGAACAAGGCTCGATTTACTAATCTTTTGATCATGAAGGAACACGAAACTTTAGGTCATTCTGGTATATCTGACACACTCACTCAATTAAGAGAACGTTTTTGGATCATTAAGGGCAGGCAAGCTGTGAAATCCTGCTTGAAAAAATGTTTTCTAAGCAGAAGGTTTAAGGCCAAACAAGGACAGCAAATAACAGCTCCGCTACCCATAGCAAGAACTAGTGAGGCTCAACCTTTTGAAGTCGTCGGAATCGATTTTGCTGGACCCTTATTCACAAGAGACAACAACAAATCTTACATTGCATTATTCACTTGTGCAGTCACTCGAGCAGTGCACTTGGAAATAGTCTCTAGTCTCAGTTCTGAACATTTTTTACTTGCATTCAGACGTTTCATCTCCAGAAGAGGTATGTGCAAGGTTGTGAATTCCGATAACGCTTTGACTTTTAAAAGTAGTGAAAAGGAACTAAAGAAACTTTATACGAACATTAAGAACTTTGAAATACAGAACTATTTTGGTAATAAGGGTATCAAATGGAATTATATAGTAGAAAGAGCCTCATGGTGGGGGGGGGGGGGTTATTGGGAGCGAATGGTTCGTATGACAAAGGTCATTTTGAGGAAAATTCTTGGTAGGGCATTGGTAACATTTGAAGAACTGCAAACTATACTTGCAGAAATTGAATCTATTATTAACTCTCGACCTTTAACTTATGTATATAATGACCCTGTGGAGCCATTCCCTCTCACCCCAGCCCATTTCTTAATTGGTAAAAGGTCAACTGCATTGCCACCACAAAGTGGCCGTTTAGTGATTGCAAGTCAATCTAGTTCTCAAAAACTTTTAATTAAACGATACTTGTATCATGAGAGACTTCTTAACGAATTCTGGAAGCACTGGAAATTTGAATATATTTTGCAGTTGAGAAATGCTAATGTTGTAAAACCTGTTAATGCAATTTCTAATTTTAATATAGGTGACATAGTCCTAATAGGTGATGACAAGGCCCCAAGACAAATTTGGAGGTTAGGAAAAATAATCGAGACACATGTAGGACGTGACAATAAGGTAAGATCTGTAACCTTAAAAACTTCATCAGGAATGTTAAAGAGACCCATTCAACTTCTTTGTAACTTGGAAGTCCAAGGGGACTTACCTTAATTAAACCAACTGTTCACCTGTAAGGTAATATTAATATTGTTTTCATTTTTCAATTGTATCCAGGTAACATTGATTTTTGTATTTGATATAATTTCTATTTTCAGTATTTTGTGGTTGTGAAATTTATTATTATGTACTGTGATTTTTTATTGGTTGTAATTTTTTGAATTGTATTTGATTTGGATTTGTTCAAATTTTTGTATTGAACTTAACTTACCTTTCGGGGCGGGAGGATGTTGCAAATTGAATTGTCTTTGCATCCTCTCAGGCGGCGCTACTAGTCGTCATTTTTCGACGCGCCGATGTATGATTACTGACTAGTTAAGAATGTGATCTGAAAGGATTCGGTCATGCTTGACCGTTTAAAATATAGCGCTTAAGAAATGTTTATTTATGTTTTTATTGTGGATCCGTGTTCTATATGTTTTGTGAAGTGAATAAATAAAATGGAAAAAAACATTACTTGCATTATTTATGGAAATGGATTATTACAATGTGAGTGAGTTTATGGAACATTGAAAGATTATTGAACAAGACCTTTTCCGTTTGAAGTTTAAATTTATGGACAAAATGTTGAGGAATAATGCTTAAGCTGCTGCCCGTATCGAAGATTAAAGGAATGGTAGAGTACGATTCTGGATTTTTAACACCTTGATTAGTTTGCTTGTTTTTTCTTTGGATATCCTTGTATATAATGCGACCGATCGCTGCAAACTGTCAATAGGTGATATTTGTACCATCTGTTGTATTATCTACCACTGTTGACTCTTCTGTGACATGAGTTGGATTTTCTTGTTTAAAAGGGCATTCACTATGCCAATGAAAGGCATTAAAGATGTTGAGTTTTGAACAATATTTACATGGGAGAGGAGGCAAAGTGCCTTGAAAGTGAATGCGTGTATTTGGGTTTGAAAAATGGGGTCTAGGCCCTCTTAGATTGGGTCGAGTATTGTTTGTCCAATTTGGTTTATTTTGATTTTGGTATCCCATATGTGGTCTCTGCACATTAGGAAACCGGTAACTCCAGGGTAGTGGTCGGGGAGCATATTGAACTGGGTGTCGATTTTCCCTGTCTTGTGGATAGGTGAACCTTTGAAATTGACCTGGCAACTTGTTTGGAAGGGGATCAGCAGATTTTTCAGATATTTGCAGTTTATTTAATTTGTGGACAAGATCCCTCCATTCATTTAATGTTTTGGCGCATTAGCCACAACAAGTTGTCTTAAAGTCAGTGGCAATCCGTCGGTTAATCCTTCCATGAGAAATTTGGGCTCTAGGCCTAGTGCTCGCCCTACTTGGAGTTTTTTTATGATAATATTCTATGACATTTTCACCTGCTTTAAAGCAAATGCTCGAGAAATCTGTTAAAGATGTTTCACCAGGTGTCGTGAATTCTTCTGTAAAAATTTCAACCAATTCCTCCCAATGAAGCATGTTTAAACTATTGTTTATATACACTGTGAGGGCTTTACCCTTCAAAAATCTTTGTATATTACGAATTCGCCAAACCTCATCTTTTCCAGTCTCATTGCACCAGGCTTCGAAATTCATTAGCCAGGACGTCCACATCATGCCGTTTTCAGGGCAAAAAGCAATGAGGACATTGTCCTCTCTTACAGTGGGAGATTTATTTACACTTAAAGATTTCTTTACATCATCTGATTCATCTGCATTACCTATTGCTTTTACTAGTGTGTTTGGGGAGGTTAGTTTATTCACATCAAGTAGGTCATTTTCTAAATTTGTGTCCACAAGTAAATTTTCATCTATACCCTTGGGTGGTGTCAATACACCTGTTGGGCATAGTTAATTTTATTCACATTTCAAAATTTTGAAAAAAGAAACTTTTTTTTTTTTTTTTTTGAAACAGGTAAATTATTTAATTTTGCGAATTAAATTGGGTATTTATTAATTATCACAGCTTTAGAATAACTATTCAATAAATTAAATATCACAATTAATATAAATAGTCTGCCTTTTTTTTTATCACAGTTATATCAATCACCTAAATAAATCCTACTAATAAATAAATATAAATAACATATAACAAATAAATAAATCAAGTTTATTGACCTTCAATATAAATAGCACACAACTAAACTCCTTTCTGAAAAATCAAAAAAAAAAAAAAAAAAAAAAAAAAATTAACTCTCTATATAAATATTTATGACAGTTTTACTTTCAAATCTCTTAACATGAAATATAATAAGCAATTGTGAAAATTTATTTTATTTTATCTATTTATTTATTTATTTATTTATTATTATTATTATTATCATTATTATTATTATTTTTTAAATCAATTTCAAAAAAAAAAAAAAAAAAAAAAAAAAAAAAAAAATTAGCTTTCAATATAAGTATCTTTAAAAATCTATTTTCTCTAAATTTAACATATGAAATATAATAAGTACTTTTGCAAACTTAATAAAAATCTGTGTATTATTATTATTTTAAATCTTACAACAAGTATTTAAGCTTAAACAATTTCAATGCAAGTCATAAAATATATCGCGAACATAAAATAGAACATAAAATAAACAATGTTTAATAAACGATATTTGAGCACATAATTAATTTTTATTAATAAACTAAGATAAATATAAATTCAATAAAATAATTGTTTAATTTATAAATCATCGTTCCTGACTAGCAATAAAATGAAATCACTCACCCACTTTTTGTTACACTGAGAAAAACAACAATAAAAAATTTTATTTTTTACTTGGTGGATGAAAAGAAAACTTTAATCAAAACATCCGCGCAAAAAACGTGAAAGTAGAAGCAAGTGTTTGTCAGCTGATGATCCAACACGAAAAGGCCATCTGGTACTCCTCACATCAACGGAACAACTTGAGTCAAAAATGGTGTAAGTCACGTCTCTTTTCTTTTCATTCTACCGGCATTTGAGTAAGCAATCGGAACATTTGAAACAAAGTGGTGTAAGTCAGTCTTTTTTCTTTCATTCTAAGGGCACTGTTTACAGATGATGAACTACTATTGCTTGATCTTTCTGACATCGTCCGGCTTGGTTTGGCAAAATCCTGGCTGGTTTGGAAATTTTCCCGGCTGCTTTGGAAAAGTTCCGGTCCCAGGAGGTAGCATTCCAATATACTGCTATTCCATCCAATTTTTAAAAACTAAGATAAGGTGCTGAACACAACTTATTTCATGATGAATTGTTGGTTTTCCCCTACAGCTAGACCATCACTGCCGGCTTTATTGTAACGTATCGTTCTTTAATAGATGATTTATGACAGTCACTTTATCTTAAGAGAGTTCACTCAAATAACTAATACTCCAAAATAGTTTATGCAGTCGTTTATTGAAGACTCTTAGTCATTTTACATATTATTAACTGTTCATCAATCTGAGCACGCTGACGTACAGATCCGTAGCCGAGTCGGGCCGAAATCGTCCCGTTAACGGCGGAACCGCGAACCAATCCCCCTCCTGGGACCGTTAAATTAAACTTTTTATTGACGTGAACTAATTAAGCACAAGCTTCCATGAAAAAGGCGCCGATTTTCGGGTGCTCCAGCTTAAATATGGATATTTGGGGGCGAGGTCAAACTCCTAATATGAATTCTTATTGGATAATTAAGTAAGCTAAAATCCAGTCCACATTCTCTCATTGGTTGACCCGGATATCCAGGATTTCGTATTTCGCAATGCATTGCCGCTTATTTCGACTATTGCATAATTTTGATTATGAAACTTCTTCTAACTCCGATTCCCGCGCTACGATGTGTTTTGCTGAAAAACTAACTTTACTGGGGCTCTAAAATAGAATTCTCACAAAGTTGTTCTTAAAATTAAGATTTATTCTGAGCCAATACTATTAAGATAGCACTTAATATTAATTTAAATACTAATTTAGAATCTTGCTTATTTTATCCTTTCATATATATATACAGGATGTATCCGAAATTCTTCAACAAACTTAGAGGAATGATGGTACTCATCAAGACGAACAAAAACTGCAATGATACATGGAATCGTAAATGACCGTTTAATGCTTCTGCTAATCTACAAAGTGGGGCGAGAAAGAAACACTCTATATTTAAAATAACAGAGAAAATCTTTATTTCATAGAACATATGTGAAACAGCTCGTGATACTCAAAATAAACAAAAGTTTTATAACAATTGTTCTGAGTGCCGATTGCGGACATAATTGCATAGAGTACAAGGACGGAAAGCGGACGCGCTCGAAGTTTCCGGGAGATCACGTTTCAAGATTCTAGGAGTTTTCCCGAATTTCTGCAGCAGCGGTTATAATCCTTTCTATTAATTCTACTGCTCTCTCCACTGTCGTCTCGTAAATAAATGATTTGAGCTATCCCCAGAAGAAGAAATACGAAGGATTTTGCAATATTTGAGGTTTTGATGCTTGTACATTTCCGCGATTTTCATCCATTATCATTCCTCCATTACCATTCCTCCATTATCATTCGTGATTTTAATCCAAACTCGACCAATTAAAAAAACGAATGCTGAATATTACACCTCCAACACAAAGTATACAAAAATGTTTACTATATACAGGGTGATCAGTTTAAAAGAGTATCCGTGGGTTTTTCTTATTACCCTTAAATCTGACGGATGTGGTAACTATTCTAACATTGAAGTATGATTGTTTGAACCTTGTTTAAGTTTGTGAGACAATTTCTAACACTGTTGGACTGTTACAACTTTATTTGTGAGGTAAAACAGAAATGGAGACGCGCAATTTTTTTTAATCCTGTAATAATTTTATTTTTGAAAAACATAATTTAATTCCATTTGTTTACATTATCATTCCTCACAGAAAATGTTGAAAATATTCGCCACCATTTTGAATGCAAACATGAACACGTCCAACAATTTTTTTGACACACTTCGCAGCATTGTTGGTGTTATTGACGAAATTTCTTCAGTTATGATCTGTTTTAATTCATCGATGTTTGCAGGACTCCTCTGGAAAAGCCTATGAAATAATAATATAAAAATGATAATGATAATGTAAATGTAATGTAGGAATGATAATGTAAAAATTTTAATTAAATTTTGATTTTCGCGTCTCCATTTCTGTTTTACCTCACAAATAAAGTTGTAACAGTCCAACAGTGTTGAAAATTGTCTCCCAGACTTAAACAAGGCACAAACAACTATAGTTCAGTGTTAGAATAGTTGCCACATCCGTCATATTTAAGGGTAATAAGAAAAAACAACGGGTACTCTTTTAAATTGTTCACCCTGTATAATCAGATTGGCATGTTTAGGTTTCGATGTTTTAAAACTTATCAACTGAACAGTATTGAACAATTTCAACATTAACTATAAACTCAAATAGTTTTTTAATTTGAAACTGATTTGCTTTAGTATAATAACTCTCCACGGTTAAGTGTTGCATATAGCTTGTGATTCTAAAACATTTAACCGGTTTTTGATGAATTTACACGTTTTGGGCTGCCCTGAACCTGATATGACCATTTAAAAAAAATGTCTGTCTGTGTGTGTGTAGCAAAAATTTGTGGACGCTATATCCCACGAACCAATGGACGAAATTTAACCAAACTCCATGTTTAGTTGGAGCTTGACTTAAATTGGTTCTGATTAGATTTTCCTAAAAGCAGTCCATATATTTATTTCATAGAAGGAAAAAATAACAGGCTTTATAGGGTTGGTAAATAATAATTTTAATAAATAATTTGTATTGTGCGTTCTGGTGGCTACAACATACTATTTTTTTTCTTGTTGCTCTTCTAAAATCCTGTTATTGTAAATAAGTCAGAGTGTAATAAACACGTTCACGTTCACGTGTATCATGCTTGACGATAGAGAGTGAGAACTATCTTTATATCATCTCGTGACATAAATGTCAATCTAAGAATATTTTTTTGGGGAAAAGTCAAGCATAATCATCGTTGTGGGTGAGTAAATGGAATTCGAAAATTGTAATGATAATGATGACGATCACGTAACTTTAAAAAGACAACAAGTTAACATTCTTCGAAAATAAATTTTTTTTACAAAGAAGTTATATAATCACAGTTCAACTCGCTCTTTTTTTTTCCTTCTACGAAATATAGGGAGTAATCTAATCGCGATTAACGAAGTTGTATTTCGTGTAACTATAATGTGATCAGTTGTATAAAGTTGAAATTTTTAGTTCCCATCATTAGTCCAGGAAACGAAGGCCAAAATTTGACGAATAGAAAAAAAAAAAAAAAATCGTGTAGTTTTGAAATTTTGCATACTCATAGCCGAGAGGGTCCTGAACAACATACTAAAAGTCCCCGCCCGTGGTGGGTGAGCGGGGGCATTTAAGGGGGGCACTTTTCAGTTTTTATTAAATATCTTAAAAACTATCGCGTTCAGAGAAACATGTCAACTACAAAATTAATCTACGTGAAATTTCCTACAAAAATGCATAATACATTTTGTTTGTATGATCAATAGTTTAGAAGATATAGGGGGATGAAATAACACATTTTCTTGAAACATTCTTTTTTGCAATAGTAAAATCAACTAAAGTGTGTAATTAAATGGGTTCTGGTCAAATATTTTCTAATGTACAAAACAAATATATGCATAGGGAATATGTAAGGATAATACAGCATGTTTTGTACATTTTAAATAATTGTAAAGTTAGTAGGCGCAAGTGGTGGTTTAGGTTAAAATCCAGATAACGAAGACCCAAAACCGATCAACATAAAAAAAATATCGTGTAGCTTTGAAATTGAGCACAGTCATAAAGTTAAGTGTCCCGAACAACATACTAAAAGTCCTCAACCATGGGGGGTGAGCGGGGGGGCAGGGGGGGCATTTAAAGGGGGCACATTTCAGCTTTTATTACGTATATTGAAAACTATCGCATTTAGAGAAAAAATGTCAATTACAAAATTAATCTACGTGAAATTTCCTACAAAAATGCACATTACATTTTGTTTGTATGATCAATAATTTAGAAGATATAGGGGAACGAAATAACACATTTTCTTGAAAAATTCTTTTTTGCAATAGTAAAATCAACTAAAATGTATAATTAAAAGGGTTCTAGTTAAATATTTTCTTATGCACAAAACAAATACATGTATAGGGTATATGTAAAAATAATACAGCATGTTTTGTACATTTTAAATAACTTTAAGGTTAGTAGGCACAAGTTGCGGTTTAAGCAAAAATTGCTTTTTAATCCCTGACTTAAAAGAGGGGTGTTATAAATTTGAAGCCTTTGATTGTCTTTATACTTGTAGTCATTTCATTTTAACATTTTTTTTTTTTTTCTGGGGAGTCATTTCAGGCAGCGCAAGAGAAATGCTTTTGATTCTTAAAAAAAAAAAAAAAAAAAAAAAACTTTTTTATTATTAAAAATAATTAATTTTCAGAAATTTAAAACACTGCAAAGGAAATATTCTAAAACTATGTCAACATACAAAAATGAAAAATTGTCATATAAAATCAGTCTTTGATATCATAACTACTCGTTTTATAGGCAAATATATTCTTTTTTTGTGTGTGTGTGTGTGTGTTATTTACAATAGTAACATATACTATAGTTTGTAATTAAAAGAATTCGGGTTAAATATTTTCTACTCATACAAATAAATATCTATATGTGTATGTGCGCGTGCAATGCGCCAAGTTTAAAGAGTGGAAGTCAAAATATAGAAATCGAAAAACTCCACTTTTCTGTGAGATATCCGTAAGATAAAAAGCAACCTTTATATTTTCTTAACTATTGATCATACTAACAAATGTAATAGGCATTTTCATGGGAAATTTTACGTAGTTTAATTTTGTAATAGACATTTTTTCTCAAAATATGATAGTTTTCAATATGCGTAATAAAAGCTGAAATGTGCCCCCTTTAAATGCCCCCCTTCCCCCTGCTCACCCCCCATGCATGGGGACTTTTAGTATGTTGTTCGGGACACTTAACTTTATAACTGTGCTCAATTTCAAAGCTACACGATTTTTTTTTTTTTTTTTTTCATGTTGATCGGTTTTAGGTCTTTGTTATATGGATTTTTACCTAAACCACCACTTGCGCCTACTAACCTTAAAATTATTTAAAATGTACAAAACATGCTGTATTATTCTTACAAATTCCCTATGCATATATTTGTTTTGTACATTAGAAAATATTTGAGCAGAACCCATTTAATTACACACTTTAGTTTATTTTACTATTGCAAAAAAGAAGTAGAGTGTCTGTTAGTTTGTTAGTCCGTTAGTGTGTTGGACCGTCAGCCCGCTAGTGTGTCAGTTTGTTAGTCTGTGTCCACGATATCTCACGAACAAATGACCGCAAAGAGGTTGGGCCAGTTTTAAAATATTATTTATTACACTGGTAAGAACACTATTCATTTGTAACTTTCTAATTAAAAAACTTCAGAAGTAATTCGAAATTTACGATTTTCTTAACATGGGAGCATAGTGAATAAAGAAGCATCACAAAACTGGCGTTGTAAAAATTATTACTTACAAACTTTGAATAAACACCATAAAATGCAATGAACTCGCAACAATTGTTTCGGGTCGAAAAAACGCACGACCCTTCATCAGGCGAACAAAGCCGCCTGATGAAGGCGAATAAAACCGCCTTTATTCGCCTGATGAAGGGTCGTGTGTTTTTTCGACCCGAAACAATTGTTGCGAGTTCATTGCATTTTATGGTGTTTATTCAAAGTTTGTAAGTAATAATGGAAGCATAGTGCAAAATTTCGCTTAATCGTGCATGAAAAGAAATATTTTACCATGTTTTCATTAACTTCGATTCTTGTTTGTTTATCCGGTACAAATCTTGCAATCGATTTTTAACTAACTTCCCTTCTAGACATTTGAAACTTTTAGAATAGCTCAGAATCCGATAACAACACAATACTTCGAAGCCCGAATTTCGAATTTTTGATTGTTTTTCTTTTATGAATTAAAACAGGAAAATAATAACCTCCTAATAGCTTTAAAAATGCCATTAAAATATAAGATATAATTTAATTGTTGCCCCCCCCCCAAAAAAAAAAAATAATAATAATAATAATAATAATAATAATAATAATTAAATAAGATACGAGTTCATTTTCTTTCGATATAAAAATAAACACATTTGATTAAACGTGAACGTTAAAAATTTGTAAAAAGTTAAATTATGTATCTCGCAAAAATTGACATTATTATCACTTTAAATTTTTTACACAAATTAATAATGTGCTAATGTAGTTCTATAGCTATGATTCAACAGAAAATTTAAAAACATGGTACATAAAAAGTTTTTTATCTTATAATTATTTATCGTAAAGATGTAAGAACAGCTTTTAAATGTCAGTTTTAATACCAGGATGAATATCATTAATTATAAACAAGCTACTTTGAAAATTTCGCAAATTATTCGAAATTTACGAATTCCTTAACATGGCAGAATACAGCAAAATTTCCCGGTTTTGAGGGACATTTTCATCGTAAAGATGTCAGACCACTTTTAACCCTATCACTCATCCTAGAAATAAGACGTTTATACTTTAGGAGAAAAAATTTAAACCACCCTATAATATTTGTGCAATTGCATTTTTACTCTCGAGTAATACACCTTGAGGTGAGATGTCACTTGTTATGACCGCTCAAAAATAAGGTATGTATTATTTTCAGAAAATTAAAAAATCTCTGGGGTTCACCTGGACCCCAGGTCACAGTGATAGGGTTAAAATATCATTTAGAATACTGGCATGAACATCCCTGACTATGATTTTTTTAATTTAAAAATTTCGTAAATTATTTGGAATTTACGATTTACGTTAAGTGGCAGAATAGGGCAAACTTGAGCATAAACGTTTATTTTGAGGATCATAAATACATGAGACAACTTCAAAATAACATTTATGATACTTGTTTGAACATGATTGACTACAAATATTTTAATAGGAAAATTTCGTACGTTATTCGAAATTTAAGATTTTATTAATATAGCAAAATTGGGCGATATTCCATACAAATATGCATTTTGGGGACATTGGAAATAGTAGCATGAAAACTAAACTTTGAAATTGACATCAAGAAAATAAATTAATAAATTAGAATAAGATAAATATATGGAACAGAATGATGGGTAGCCTATTAGACTTTGTTTTCATTCTATTACTGAGTCAATCGTTTGATCAAATTCATTTCTCTTAACATTAATATAATATGCCTTTCACTAGAAATTAGAAATTTATGACAACATACATATGATGGGGAACTGTGCAGAGTCCACCTATGCCAACTAGTTTATTTAAGACTAGGAAACACGTGCGAATTATATTTGCATTTTATTTCTTTTCTTATTTACCTTTAAAATTTGAAACTCATAAATGTTATACCAATTTCACCACCTAATTAAAATTTTGATTTAACAGAAGACAAATTATTATTAAAACCAAATTAATATTGTATAATAGTGAAACCAAAATCATTCAAAGAAAGGTTTCCAGATAAAATTCATGGTTCACAACCCAATTTTCATACTTCCACAGGCAGTACAGTTTTAATATAGAACTCCCACAGCACCTTTTAAATTTTTGTTGTCATGTTGGCGATGACTTTTTATTAATTTTGGTATAATTTTTATTTTATTTATTTATTTTTTTTAAATAAATAAATAAAATAAAACAAAATAATTCCTATTTTGATTATATTTTTTATGATTGCGTTCTTCAGTCAATTCATGACCCAAAAGTTCATATTCTGTATATGTCTTTAATAGGATTATGTGAAATCACATTTAACGCATGTGAAATCCCGTTTCGCCGCCCCCCCCCCCCCTGGCGACCAAATTCTAAAATTCCAGAAATCGATTTTTAGACATTTGTGTTAGCTACATTTTAAAGCAAAAATTTTACGGATATCTGGGTTTTTTTGTTTGAGATATGAAGGATTTTGTGAAATCACGTTTCCCCCCCCCCTCCCCCTTGGGGGGGGGGGCAAATTTTGTAAAATCGCTTCTTAGTGGATGCCTACGTCATAGAAAGAACATTGTCACAAAATTTCATGCTTCTAGGTCCAGGGGTTTGGTCTGGGCAATGATGAATCGCCCCTTTAGTAAGAACGATTTTATATATGTAGACAATATGACAATGTCATATTCTTTACTGAAATTAATAAATTTAATGAAAGAATATTATTAATTACAGGAAATATTAATAAAGAATAGTTAACTATTCACTTTTTTAATAAACAGAAACGAGTATCTGATTTTTTAATTATTGAAACAGGAACTATAATAAAAATAGCCGAAGAAAATACTAATATTGATAAAGTAAATCTCCAGTAATCAAACGAATTTTGAATGAATGAATGAATAGATCTCATTTCTCGGTTTCCATTTCGTTCCATTTCGTTCCGCATGCGTTCCTAAAACCGTAATCCATTCGAAAGAATATGCTTCCTGGGGTCGGGTCTTAAACCGATATTCTCTTCACAGTACGCTGCGCAACACTAAATCAAAACGGCTAAATATTATTCTCTTGATTCTTCGCGGTTTGATTGAGTAAAGATTTTCATGATTTAGCTGTTTATGACTACGCATGCTTAACACTAAACCGGTATCCGACTGAATGAATGACAATCTGGCATTATTCCAGCATTACTGAATCGGTTTAACATGGCATCAGAGGTTCGCGTTTTTTTATGCTTCTGCATCAATATTTCACGGAAGATGAAATATTTAAATCGAATAAACGATATTAGCGTTAAATCGATATTTGATTTTACATCAATATAAAGCCCAGTCCTACTTGGCGGAGAAGCAAAACACGTTTCTGTTCGTACACGGCAATCTCAGTGCTAGCGAACTTATCGCCTAACAGTGCTAAATCGCCAAAAATGCTTAATTTTGATAATTTTTTGTGGTCGCTGTAATTCATTTCAGCCGAAATATTTTTCAATTTCTGGTGTTTTATGAAGAGTAGAATCACATTTTTTTTTCAATATTTTTTGAAGACGACACCTTTTGAATGTTTCCTTGTCAGTAAACTCTGTTTTACTTGTATTGTAAACTCTGTAAATTTAACTATATAAACTGTTTTACATGTCTTTATATCAGCTTTCTCTCATAGAAAATTTGTTAGGTGTCTACTTCGTTAAGCCAATTTTATGTCTTCTGATCACATTATTTTTTAAAAGTGCATATAATACGTGTAATATCGGGTAATGGAAGTCGTGTGGTTGTTTCACACCAGATTTGTTTTCAGTTCTTTTAAAAAAATATATTTCTCTTTAAAAGTTAGATTATTTTGAATATACAAGAAATTTAATCACGAGCAATAGTGATTAGATGTTCTGTAAAAGGCTCTAAATGTTATGTAAAATGAGGATTATATTTCACAAGTACAATTTTTTTTTTTTATATTTTATTATTTCGTGCCTTTAAAATAATTATTTTTGTAAAATGCTTATAACTGTTAAATTTAGTTCTTTAAATTATATTAGTTTAAATATAGTATATGTCATATATTAATTTCAAGAAATTCCATGAGTATTTATGGGATTTAAAGCGAATATAGACAGACAGACAAACCGAACACCCAAACACTTTCGAACTTTGATGGACAGTGTTCATAACAAAGTAAAAATAAATTTCGCCAGCTGTAGTATTTCACACAAGTTTTGCTTGCTGTACCTTTTAATAATAATAATAATATCTATATTTATATTCAAAACAAAAAATCTCCAATAACGCAATAAATGCCAAAAAAGGTAACCTTTTTCCTATAGTCAGCTGTTTCATCTTTGCTACACTTTCTTATATTATCGTAGTAATCGAATGTTCCGTCCATTGTTATAACCACATATATAGTAATAAGACATAGATTGATCAGCGAGAGGGAAAAAGTGATACTTTTTTTCTCGGGAAAAGTCACTCTAATGGCTGCCATTCCCCGAGTAAATCACACACAGGAATAAACACGGATAATTTAGTAAATAAAATTTGTGAATAATTTATTTACTAAAGGTGAATGAAAAACTCCAGATACAGTTTCAAATTCATTTTTATTTATTTATTTATTTTCAATACACTCTAATGGCTGATTTTTGAACTTTTTTTCGGCATCAAAAATGTTTGCTCGATAACATGGGGATGATGGATCTATATATATTACTATATCTATGGTTGTAATAGGTCTATGGTCCCGATATAATATTAAACCTTGTGCTCAAAATGTGACCATGGAGGATGAAATTAAACTAATGGATATTCACGGGATATCAAATATTTTTCTATCCTATGATGGAGTAAAATTTTGTTAAACAACACATTAACTAAAAAGTAAAACCTCTAATTTTTGATTAAACACATTTCAATACTTCTTTATTCTAGTATCTTTAAGTGTTATTATGCTAATAATCCTAACCTCTTAATGAAACTGAAAAACAAATGTTCTAAAGGAAAAATGTCAGTAATAAAAGTGAAACATTAAATCGTAGATTTAAAAGTGTTCTTATGAATTTCAATCCGATTTGCTTTTTTTTATGTCAGTTTAAAAAAAATCTGAGTTTTATAAATTCAACAAATTTCCACACAAAATATACACAATGATCTTTAAAAAGAGTTTTTTCATGGAAAAAATAAAGGGTAATATTAGAATTGACTCATATGCATCTATATAATGCAATAGAGCAAATACAAGCACTGATAGTTTTATTGTTTACTCAGCTGTCAGCATATGGACTTAAAGACATACCAGCTTTGAACAGAATTAAAATTCGGCCAAATCTTCGGCAAAAAGCACTTTCACAAACAAGAAGAATGAAAATAGATCATGATTTGTTATAAACATACAGTCGGTAACAAAAGTGTGCGAACACTAGCAAAAATTCCTATGTAAAAAAAGTACACTTCATACGGTTTTGTTAAATAAATCCTTGTCGAATCCTGTTCTTAGTCAGTGTAAGAACATGATTCGATAAGGATTTATTTAATAAAGCCGTATGAAGTGTACTTTTTTTTACACAGGGATTTTTGCTAGTGTTCGCACACTTTTGTTACCGACTGTACAAATAACTCTTAAAAATCAATTTTTTTTTTTTTTTTTTTTTTTTTTTTTTTTTTAGGACTGAGGGCTTATTAGTCTCAATCTGGGATTTTTGCGTTGTCGATTTCGAGAGTTGGACATTTGTCGAAATCTAAAATTTATCGAAAATATAATTGAATAATTTGAAAGCGATGTTATAATTTGAAAAACAAAAAAAAAAAAAAACTAATAGTCCTCCGTCCTAAACTAAATTCTGCTTTTGCCAGAATTTCATCAAAATCTTTTATTATTATTATTATTATTATTGAAAGAAAAAGAAAAGAAAATTAATAATAATCAATATCGTTACAAGCGATATCGAAAAAGTTTTTTTTAATAATTTTGAATTAGGAAATAAAAAATGTGCGTGAAATAATATGAAATAAAAATAAGTTTAAAAATGAATTTAATGATTTAATGTTTTTGTTTTTCGGGGGCTGCTCATGCATATAAAAAATGCGTATTAAAACGAGTCGAAGAAGGAAGCGAAATAAGTATTGAGTTATAGTACGATAAATACGATATATAATATGATACGATATATTAGACCAATCGTCCAGGGTTAGTAGGCATTTTCGTTGAAAGAAATAGTTTGTTCGTTCGGTGCAACTTGCACATGAGTCCCGTGAGGTACAACTTTCACATTAGTCCCTTGAGGTACAACTTTCACTTTAGTCCCGTCAGGTACAACTTGCACATTAGTCCCCTTTTTATAATTTTTCTTTTACTTTATTTCTTTTTATTTATTTATTTTTTAATAAAGAACGGAATGATTATAATTTTTTAAGTGGATGTTTTTTACCGCTTTTCTGGTAGTGATAGTCAGATAGTGCTTTCTTATGGAAAAGTTGTAACATTAACCCAAATTACTATAAAGTATTCATTCCCTTTCAACACTTCCTTTCCTGCGCGTGTACACTTTTTTGTTCTAATATATAATTTGTAAAATGTTTTGCAAAGATTAGTTGGAATTATTATGTACGAAGGCTCAAGTCTCAACTCCTTTAAATATTATAAATTCACTAAAAATGATATGTATGATGATCGCTTATAGCTGCTCTGTTTCAATTGTTGTATTATTGTGAACAGACCAGTAATTGAGCAATTAATGGAAATTTCTTAAAGTTTTATCATTGTCTAATATAATCATTGATAAAATTTTTGAATTCTTTTTTTTTTTTTTTTTAATTATTATCTTAAAACATCTTAGAAATTGTCCATATACTAAATTTGGGGGAAATCCGTCGACTGTTCAAACTCTTTATAGCTGATGCTTTTTATAGTTGAAAATTTATTCTAACCATACTGTATGAGGGATTAATGAGGTTAATTTCGACAATGTAGTAAAAGTAACAATTATAATATAAATTTTAAAAACAAAATTCGATGAGTTCGTCTCTTTTTATGCTCATGTATTACGTATCATAATATTCCAATTCGATTCCCTATTATAAAATGCGTTAATAACCAACAATATTCAATGAAAACTTTAACATGTTAATTTTAGTGGCAAGCGTAAAAACATTTCCAGAGAAATATTCAGAAATATTCATTAACTATTTTATATATTTCGCAGACTTTTCTTATCTATATAAATAAAGAGAAGTGTCTGTGTGTCTGCGTGCGCGTCTGTCTGTGTGTGTGTCTGTCTGCGCTCTGGCACTACTGTTCGCAGAGCTTCCAAATTTGGCATATAGGTACCTGGGACCCTGCAGGTGTGCACCTCATCGAGATTTTTTTTTTTTTTAACTTTCGCTTTTGAATTCATGGTGTCACAAACTAAAATGCTTTTTATTTTCTGTAGAAAAAAGGGCGTTATTTATTAAACAAGTGTAAAGCGAGCTTTGTAAAATCTTCCGATCTTAAATTTTATTTTTCTATAAAAATCAGTAATTTTTAACCGAATCTAGAGAATTTTTGTACTGTGCACTCGTAAAATCACTATTTATAACTAATTTTTAATTTTTGTTAAAACTGGTTGAAAATTCGCGATTATATATATATATTTATCTATATATTCATTTATATTTATACTCCAATCCAGAAACCGCGTGTTTTAACACCTAAAATCAGCTGCAAAGTGGAAAATTACAATTGTCAACGCATAACCCTCCTTGAATTTAATTAAATATTATTTTTCTATTAAAAAAAAAAAAAAAAAAAACTGATTATCAACCGAATTTAGAGATTTCTTGATTGTGAATTCATAACCACTATTTATGCGACTCCAGCGTTTTTCGTTCCTGTCTCCCTGTCACACGAAGAGGAGTATTCCTGGCAAATTTAAATCTAAGAGTTTTCACGTAGTGGAACTGGAAAATTCCAGGGAAGGTAAAAATAATGCATGCATGTATTCTTCTGTTGAGAGTTCCTTATCCCGACAGTAAAATAAAATAACGGATGGTGATTACGGAATGACCCTACCTCCCCAGCCATAGTTTCGAGGGAATACTCTAATTATATATATATATATACACACACCCCGCGACAAAAAGATAGGTGCAAAGGGTTTTTTCTTTGATTTTTCATAAAATAACATTATCTAAATTGTGCTTATCATTTATTATTATCATAAAATAACACTATTCCCGGACTAATTTTTGTTTTAAGACTAATTCAGAAAAGTTTTAAGACTAAAATTTTTCTAATTTAAAACGACACTCCGCGATAAAAAGGTAGGGACAAAGGTTTTTTTTTTTTTTTTAATTTTTCATAAAATAACATTATCTAAATTGCGCTGATCATTTATTATCATAACAAAATATTATCATATTAAATATTTGAATCATATTCAAAATAATCATATTCAAAATTAAAAAAAAAAAAAAAAAAAACCTTTGTTCCTATCTTTTTGTCGCGGTGTGTAGTCTTAAATTAGAAAAATTTTAGTCATCAAACTTTTCTAAATTAGTCTTAAAAGAAAAATTAGTCCGGGAATAGTGTTATTTCATGATAATAATAAATGATAAGCACAATTTAGACAATGTTATTTTATGAAAAATCAAAGAAAAAACCCTTTGTACCTATCTTTTTGTCGCGGGGTATATATATATATATATATATATTACACCACTATTTATTATAATAAAACAGTAGCTTTATACATAAATAAATAAATGTAATTAAACCAATAGACCGATATTTTACAAAATTAGTGATGTTAAAAAAAATAAAATTGTAACATTTATCTGGCAACGCTGCCCCTCAACAACATCATGTGACAATATGAATATGAGATAAATTTCTAAAATAAATAAATAAATAAGCTCTATTTTTAGTGGAATGTTTCGAGTAATCATAAATTTGTGTCATAATTCACAGATTTCGATACAAAAACACTTTTTATTTTTTATTTGTGGAATGTATCTTTAGATATGACGTTCTATTCACAATTTTGCAGTGTTGGGCATAACTGATTAAAAAGTAATTGAATTACAATTGAATTACAATTAAATTACAATTATAATTATTTTACTGTCAACAAATTAACAAATAATTAATTGCAAATAAGTTTAATTACTTATTCAATTTATTTATAATAATTCAATTTATTTGTAATCAATTACTTGTTAATCGATTGTTAAAAAAAATTATAATTATAATTTAATTGTAATTCAATTGTAATTCAATTACTTTTTAATCAGTTATGCCCAACACTGCAATTTGGAGCGTTATTTTTAAACTATAACGGCATACATAAATGTATCGTAACTGTATTGAAAACTGACTTATTCAAATTTATCAAAATTTGATTTATCAGTTTCAAAAAAATAAAAAATAAATAAAATAAATAAATAAATAAATAAATAAATAAATAAATAAATAAAATAAAATAAAATAAAATAAAATAAAATAAAACTTTAAAAAAAAATAGAAATTCTAACTTCTAAACTTTCATTAAATTATTTATTTTAATTGTTGCCAAGAAAATTAAACTTTAAATTTTACATCTACTTTTCAAGATAGCACGCGATCGTGTTTTATATAAAAATCAAATCATTAAATTCATATTTTTATTTATTTTTATTTCCTATTATTGCACGCGCACTAGTTATTTCCTAATTGAAAATTATTATAAAAAAAACGTTTTCGATATCTCTTGTAACGATACTGATTATTATTAATTTTCTTTTCTTTTTCTTAAAAAAAAAAAAAAAAAAAAAAAAAAAGATTTTGATGAAATTCTGGCAAAAGCAGAATTTAGTTTAGGACGGAGGACTATTAGTTTTTTTTTCTTCCCAATTATAACATCGCTTTCAAATTATTCAATTATATTTTCGATAAATTTTAGATTTCGATAAATGTCCAACTATCTAAAAACGATTTCGACAAATGTCCAACTATCGAAAACGACAACGCAAAAATCGTTGTCTGAGACTAATAGGCCCTCAGTCCTAAAAAAAAAAGGATGATAAGTACAACATGGAATTGAATAAAATTCCATGCCGCCTTATGATGTTTCCTCCGTGAAATACATAATATAGAATGTTATTTACAGTGTACTACTGTCCTGCATCGTGTCGGGTTGACTATATTTTTTCTCTTTCGGGTCATATTCGAGTAGGGTTGACTGATTTTTCTTCATGTGGGTTGGTTTCAGGTCACATTGGCTGATTTTTTCTTTTGAATCGGATTCGAGTCGGATTTAATTCATAACGAGTCAGGTCGACATAAAAACAGCTTAATATATATATATATATATATATTCAGAAATTTGTTTGATATAATCAAAATTGTATAACTGATATAAACATACTCTATATACTCATGTTTAAATATACGACTTACCCAAATAATTATAGTAAATGTCTATATTGACTAAGCTGACTAGATCAAAGTACCTTTATAATAGAGAAGCATTAAATATTGCTACAATTATCAAATTATGGTTGTATTTTTTCATTCCTAATAAATAAGGACTAAAAATAAAGTGTTATTGATTAATAATTTAGTCTCTACAATTTTTTAAAACTTAGAAAAATGCCTTCAAGAAAAAAAAAAAAAAAAAGCGTCCTTATTTGTCCCTAGAAAATGGGGACGTTTGGTCATTATAATATTGACTAAAGCAATGAACAAAGAAACATAATTCTTTTGTTTCCATTTTTTTTTTTTTTTTTTTTTTTTTTTTTAAGAATATAAAACATTAAACTATAAATCTGAAGCACATTTTTGTACATTTGAACTACACAACCCACATAAATAGTTAAAAATTATTATTAATCCTTTTTTTCAGATTTTTAATTTTTTAACTTAGTGTATTAATGTTTAATATATTTTTAGTTCTTTTTGAAATAATTCACCAACTGCATGACAATGATTTTTAGATGAATAATAAACTTTCATTTAGTTTTTCGGTTTAGAGTAAAAAGAAATCAGTTTCCGGTCGGTTTCGGGTATAAAGAAATCGGATTCGGGTCGTGAAACTTCTTTAAGGGCCCTCTTCACTCACCGCCACCGGAAGCCGAAACTAATGTTATTCTATGGGAAATTTTTTTTTTACAAATAACTTATTAACTAATACATATTTTTAAATTCTGTTTTAACATTTTGAAAATTCTCAGCTGTTAAATTGACGGACCTTTTTTAAAAATTTATTTTTTTTTATTTTTTATATTTTATTTTAAAGCTGCAAAATACGAATTTTCAATATGTGAGATTTTTTCATTTTCAGTTTCAAAATAAAATATTAAAAATTTAAAAAATACATGCTTGAAAAAGGTGCGTCAATTTAACAGTTGGGAATTTTCTGAATGTGAAAACAGAATTTAAAAATATGTATTAGTTAATAAGTTATCTTTAAAGAAAATTTCCCCATAGAATAACATTGGCTCTGGCTTCCGGCGACGGTAAGTGAAAAGGGCCGTTAATGCAGGTTTTGATCGATCAAAATATTTGTTGGGTTCTTATCAGGTATCGGGTTGATTTAAAATTCATTTGTCGGATTAGTGCAGGACTTTAACCACTTACCATTTACCACTCACTAATAGTAACTGCTATCGAAAAAAATAAAGAAAGAAAAAAAGAAAGAGTTGTATTTTTCTTTTATAAAAAGATTTTATTCGATAGTCAAAATTACTTTATGGATAATAAATATCAATTCTTATTGTAAAATTTATATTGCAATAAAAGAAAAGAAAAAAAAAATCAGATTTTTTTATTCTTTTGCGGTTTAGCTGAACAAAATAATTATGTATCTAAATTTTTTTCAGTTTTACATGATTTAAAATATCCCTTGATAAACAGATGATAGCAAAGAGCCTAAGTTCATATAAATGTAGATTTATAAAAAAAAAAAAAAAAAAAAAAAAGAAGAAGAAGAAGAAGACTTACCGTTTGCTTGATAGGCAGGAAGTAGTGACAACATAGTGCCACTTGCAAATATTCTCACTATCACATACGATATTAATACCATTTTACCATAAAAAGAACAGATTAACTCCTTAATATGTACTGCCATTGAAGAAATCCCATTAAATTGATCAAGATAAGCACAATTCCTTTTCTCAACAGCTTATAACATCCAAGTATTTCATTGATGATGTCACAGCAGTAGTAACTGTTTGATTAAACGAAAACTTATACAGCTAAGTAAATAACGTTTTGGCCACTAGCCTGCATTACCTATGAGAGACAAACTTCAACTTTTTTTGCGACTCTGTGTAAATCAAGGTTATCGGACTTGGTTAAGTCAAAATAATTTATCACGAGCTATTGAGTTTTTCGGAAGCAAGGGCTTTTTTCATACGTTCGCATGACCTCGTCAACATTATGTCATCTTAGAAGGAAAAACTAGTTTCGTATTCAATGCGGGAGTGAGGCGAAGTCATGAATTGCCTTTGATTGAATGATTAAACGTCTCTGGTTTCTTCACGTTTAATGTTGTCGTAATGGTAAAAATAGAATTATGGTAAGCGAGATCTTAAATGAGCCTTCCGTGTCATATTTATTCAATGACTTATACAAATGTAAACAATAAAGAAACAATTTTTTTTTATACTTAGAAGAATAGCTCGTAAAAGGTTATTTAATGGATTTAAATTTTACAGTTGTCTTATAGGCGGTTTTAGAGAGGGAATTGCCCCTTCCAGGCTTTTAACATTTCTAATAATTACACAGGCCTACAAAATTTAAGTTGATAAAATTTGATTTGATGATTTTAGCTGATCTTTATGTTTTTAGATATGCTGAAACCGAAAATGCAGCCCATTTTTCTCTATCACGTATAGATTTTTGTCAATACAGGGTGTTTACCGACACGATTTCTTACATATACCATCTTAACAATCGGTTGGTTGGTTGGTTGATATGGTTTTAAGTCGCACTAGTGCTTCGCAATTATAACAATAGGCATCTGTGATTAATTAATCATGGAAATATACTATAAAACTTACTGTATAATTATATTGGTGGAAGAGTAATGGAGTATAGGTAGGCACCCTGTATTGGCAAAAATCTATACGTGATAGAGAAAAACTGGCTTCATTTTCGGTTTCAGCACACCAAAAAACATAAAGATCAGCCAAAGTTATAAAATCAAAATTTTACATTTCGGCCTGTGTTATTTATTATTTTTAACACTTTCGCGACCGATGACGTAGATTCACATCATTTGAATATTTGTAACTCCGTCAGTGGGCGTTTCTTTCGTAATTTGTATATTATTTATTTCTGAAGAATATATCCAATATTCACATTTGTACAATCAATATATTATGGATACAAATACTTTGATTAGAAAGAGTATAACTATAAAGTATATCCATTTGTAATATAAATGTGAATACAGAAAAGTTTGTCCTGAAATGTTGTAACTTGGAAGAATAACGCCCACAGGCGGGCCTTACTGTCAAAAATACAAAAATATGCGGTCGTGAAAGTGTTAATACGGAAACATATAAATCATGGCAAATGATTCCAATCATCAAACATACTTGTCAACATGACACGGAAGTTGTTAGTTCCCGCCCCTTTTTTGTACACCACTTTATTTTTAGAGTAATTCTCTTCAGATATATTTACGATTAAATAAGAAGAAAAGTACTCTAAAAAAAAAGACTGGTGTGAAAAAATAGGCGGAAGGGGCGGGAATAACGACCTTCCGGATTAGATTGGCAAGTATGATCAAAGATTTCGATGCTAATACTTCCGCCAGCACTAGATGGATCACGATGGGGGCGAGAGACGAGGAAAATTGTCAAAATCTATGCAGTTAAAATTATCCAGATAATTAGCAATATAATACTTTTGACTTTCCGAACATACCTATGTAAGGAAAGTTTTGTAAACATGTCAAAAATCCGACTTTGAGATTTTTGTTTTCCTACACGTTTTGAGGCCCCCTGAGTTCATTTTTGCTAATTTTTCGATGATCTATGTATGTGTGTGGTGCATGTATATGAGTGAATGAACACGATAGCGTCTAAATGCTTTGTCCGAATGAGCTGAAAATTGATACGTACATTATAGGTCAACGTAGCACGAACTCTATTGATTTTGGTGAATGTAGCATACATATTTTTTGACAGGGACGCAAAGAAAAATTCTTTATCATTATGGCCTATGGGCTCAAATTTTTTAAAGTGCAATAGCGTCTAAATGCCTTATTTGATAGAGTTGAAAATTTATACACATGTTACAGGTCACCGTTGCACGAGCTGTATAGATTTTGGAAATCTAGCAATTTTTTTTTTTTTTTTTTTTTTTTTTTTTTGCAGGGACACAAAGAAATTTTTTTTTTATCATTATCGCTTAAGGGCTCAAATTATTTAAAGCGCGAGAGCGTCTAAATGCCTTAACCGATTGAACTGAAAATTATATACATGTTATAGTTCACCTTCGCACTAACTGTATAGATTTTGGTGAGTCTAGCATTTTTTAATTTTTACAGGTACACTACGAAAATTTCACTAACATTATGATCTAGGGGCTCAAATTATTTGAAGGGCCAATACCTTTAAATAACGTACTATGAAGAGAAAAATACTCTAGCACCATATTATAATTTTCTCTTTTGTTCATTTAACGACTTCGCTTACTTTCATTTATTTTTACAACCGTTAATTATTTAATGTCCGGAAAGTCGAGAGGTGTCAATTCATATTTTTAAATTATATCAATCTACAGTTCCATAAACATTATTTAAAAACTTTTGCAAAATTTTAAACTTTATTACTTTTTTCTATATTCAATAGAAGAAAGTATTGCATTCGTAAAAATTTTTGACTTCCGGTTTCCAACGGATTTACACGTTTGATAGGTCTAGAACACGATTTGACCATTAATGTCTGTCTGTTTGTCCGTCCGTCTGTCTCTCTCTCTGTGTGTGTGACAAAAATTTTGTGGCAACTGCATCTCCGGAACTACTGCTCAGAATTGTATATAAGTTTTTATGTAGATGCACCTTGACCTAAATTAGTGCGCATCAACTTTTGGTGTCAACCGATCAACAGGTGACGATGCTATACAGCGATTTCCGCAATTTAAGGGGAGGCTATATCTCATCTTCTATTGGGTATAATCAATTAAAACTTGATATGTGAGAAGGCTATTATGAGATATTATGCTGATTAAATTTGAATGCTTATCGGCCGGCAGAATCACTGCTCTACAGCGATTTCCGCAGTTTAATGGAAGGCTATATCTCAGGAACTACTCCACAGAATGGCATATAAATTTATATGTAGATGCACCTTGACATAAATTAGTGTCTCTCAACTTTTGGTGTCAACTGCTCAAAAGGTGGTGCTGCTACACAGTGATTTCCGCAATTTAAGGGAAGGCTATATCTCAGATTTTATTGCGTTACAAAACTTGATGTGGGAGAAGGCCATTATGAGACATTATGCTGATTCAGTTTGGATGCTGATCGCCCAATAGGTGGCGCTGCTATACTGCAAATTTCCTCGATAACTGGAAGGCTATATCTCAACTTGCATATCATATAACTATACGAAACTTGATATGTGAGATAACCATTTTAAAAAATGCATTTTTAAAGATGTTATTTATAGAGGATAAAACTGTCTTTCTTTGAATATTTAGTGTTAGTTTTCTCTAAGATGAAAATCATTTGCATTCATCACGTTAAATTATTTTAATAAATAATAGTTTTAATAAATTATTTGCCCTTAGAGAATTCGTATAGGAAAATATAGAAGAAAGTCTTGTGGTGGCCACAACATACTAGTTTTTCTTGGATTCAAAATTTCGAGATAATCAGCTACTTATAATGCTCCATGCGAAATTGTTTTCGTCCAATGCTTTTTAAATGTTAACGAGTGTATTTGTCACAAAGCTGAGAATTCGTTTTTAAATCAAGTGATTATTTATTATCTTTATTACGAAACAAAAATTCAAATTTTACTACGCATTTTATTGTTTGTAATTGATTAATTGATTCTGTAATTGAGATAAAATATATACATATATATATATATATATATATCCAGATGCGTTCAATTACTTAAAAAAAAAAAAAAAAAAAATTGGAGATTTAAAATAATTTAGAACTAGCTGGAACCCGTTGACTTCGACGGTCACTTTATTGACCGTAATGTTTCAAAAATCGTCGTATCATTATTTAAATGTATTTCAAGTTAAAACATCTAATATAATTTACAACATTTCACTTAAAAAAAAAAAAGAAATTCGGAAAAATGGTTATAAATTGAAATACTATACATGACATCACTTTCTACAAAGTACTGTCAATGTGACGTCAAACTGACTCCAAATAAAACAGTTGCTATCTTTTATTTTCTGTTTCTTTTAATACTAAGGCTACATGTTAGCTGACCCGCCCGGCGTTGCCCGGACCCATGATAATAACCTTAATTGAACCTTAAATTTGTATGATTTTATATCTTTAACTCGATTTTGTTTGAATTTCTATTTTTAAATAATGGCATCGCGAAAAAAATAATCAGCTGTAACAAAAAAGTTACCTCGAACCGAACGAAACTCAGTCTTGTGACACCGGTGTCTGCGGCAGCACATACGTGAGCCGCTAATAACATAAAAAAAATTCCTAAAAATTAACCTGCAGCCGAAAGAACCCGCCTGGTGTTGGCCGGCCCATGATAATAACCTTAAATGCACCTTAAATTTGTATGGTTTTATATCTTTAACTCAATTTTGTTTGATTTTCTATTTTTAAATGAAAACATCACAAATAATAATAATAATAATAATAATCTGTAACAAAAAAAAATTACTTCAAACGGAACGGAACTCGGATTCGTATCCCAGTGCCTGTGGCACGTATATGCAGGCCGCTATTAACAGGAAAAAATTCTCAAAAATTAACCTTGAACAGAACGAACCTCTGACTCGTGTTACCGCTGCCTGCGGCTGCGGCACCGTATAGCAGTCATGCTACGCAAGCACTGCAAAATCCACTTTCCTCCAACAGGGAGCGCAGTATGTTGTATACGAACATCACCAATCACCTTGAATTTCCAAGACCTTTCAAATAAGGTGTCACATGGTGGTGTCAACTGCAAAATCCTTCAGTTGCACTTTCCACCGCAAGGGGGCGCAGTTTGTTCTGTACGAACATCACCTACGTTGAGGAAATACCAAGACCATTAAAATAAGATATAACATGATAGGGTCTAGTACAGAATCACCTAGTTCCATTTTTCACCACCAGGGGGCGCACTATATTGTATACAAACATCCCCAATCACCTTGAATTTCCAAGACCTTTCAAATAAGGTGTCACATGGTGGTGTCAACTGCCAAATCCTTTAGTTGCAGTTTCCACCGCCAGGGGGCGCACTGTGTTCTGTACGAACATCACCAACGGTCAGGAAATACCAAGACCTTTAAAATAAGTTATAACATGATAGGGTCTACAGCAAAATCACTTAGTTCCATTTTTCATCACCAGGGGTCGGACTATACTGTATACAAACATCCCCAATCGACATGAAATTTCAAGACCTTTAAAATGAGGTGCTACATGTGTGGGTCTAGAACGGATTTCCCTCTCAAACTAATTTCCCCCCTTTCCCCTCCCCTCCAAATCTACTTTCCCCCTTTTTTCCCCCTAAATCGAAAATTCCAAATTCGCAGATATTGATTTTTTAGTATTCGACTCTAGTCCCCATATGTACAATTTCTTCCTCGTGAAGTAATTTGAAGCTTAGTTAAGCTCGTAAACGTGTTTTTAACCCGAAACGCGTGGGAAACGGTTTCCCACCCGTTTCTCCACCCCCTTCGACTTTTTTTTATTTTTCTCTTCTCATAGCACATCTACAGACCAAGACCTTTTTTTAGACACCTCAACCAAATTTTTACACCAAGTAGTTCTCTCAATAGAGCATTTCCTCGTGACGTCATGTGGTTGGCAAAAAAGCGCGCTCGACTTTCCCGCGCCCCGCCCACCATTGATTTTCCGTTGGTAGTAATCAAGTAATCGCCATCGCTATGCTTTTCCCAAGCCTTTTTGCCAACCACTCATAAAAGTTGAGATGTTTGTTTACGAACAAGGAACTGCCCTATATAGTGGAGACAGACAAAAACATGTTTCAAATTAATATATAGATTTTTTCATGTTGCCACACTGTAAAAAAGGATCAATAATTAAAAAATAAAATGATAACACGTGAACTTTGTTTTTATAAGGCAATAAAAATTCAGATAAACTCGCTGTATTGTTGCATTTCCGAAAATGACGTCATTCGTTTTTAACCCAAACGGGTGGGAAACGGTTTCCCCCCTGGGGGGAAACCATTCGACTTTTTTTTAATTTTCTCTTTTCATAGCACATCTACAGACCAAGAGCTTTCTTTAGACACCTCAACCGAATTTTTACACCTAGCCGTTCTCTCAATATAGTGGAGACAGACAAAAACATGTTTCAAATTAATATATAGATTCTCATGGGGCATTTTGAAATTGGGTATTATTTTGTATTTATTTTCCCATAAAAGAAGCCTTGCAATTTCTAAAATTAATTTTTATTTTTTTAAATATGCTCTATGGGTTAAAAAAAAAAAAAAAAATTAAAGATTTAATGACAGTACATAATTTAAGATATGATAAAATGAAAAAAAAAAAAAAAAGAAATATTTTTCGTAACGTTCTCGATTTTCTATGATTAAATAATGTGAAAGTTCTATTCAGAAAATGTGGTAATGAAGATTCGTATAGTTAGCAGCTACTCCCAAACAATTCAAAAACACACATTAAAGGTGTGACTTGGGAAAAATCAATTCACCGTTGAAAAAATTAAGGCATTTGGTGCACAAGCCTAGTACCCCTAAAATCAGGAAATACCAAAATCTGCAAATAAATCCTTGAAAAATGGAGGAATTTCTGGATTTAAATTGTTTTATTTTTATTGTATAAAAATACAGTTCCCGCCGCTTATTAAAATCACATTCGTCCTGAGCCAAAATGATTTTATTAAGCAGCTGATTTTTATATCCTGCGAACGTTCCTGCACTCAAAGAAAAGGTATTACTTTCCTGAATTTGGAAAGAAATTTCAAAATTCAACAAATAATGGAATTAGTAAACAATAATAATTAATTTTTGATAGATAATTAATTAATTGTTCCTTCGATATAATTAAAGATTTTCCAAGGTCCTATGCACTTTCCTTTGAGGAGAATGATCATCACTTTACCAAAAGTTCACGCTTTTCTTATAAATTTAAAATCTTTCCTTTTAAACCTCTTGATTTATAGTTATTTCAAAAAAAAAAAAAAAAAAAAAAAAAAAATAGAAATTGTCTTTTAATAATTAAAAATTAAAAAAAATATATCTCATTTGCAAATCAAATCAAATTTCTAACTTATTACTGCGCTTTGAAATATACGTTCCTTGAAATTGTTGCGAAGATAAGTTATGGGGCATGTTTAATTTGTAACTATGCTGCAAGTGTAAATTTTTTGACAATGAGCAATGGCGATAACGGAGGGGCTGTTGTGCTTTAATTCCTTTTTTTATTAAGGAAAAAAAATCACATTGTAAATAAAAAAAAATTTTTAGTGTGCATAAATGATATTTTTCCTGCTGAAAAGATCTTTTTGAGTTTATTAACCGGCGATGCTGATTTTATTAAGCGACGGTTTTAAAATAGTTTGTATTGTCTTGATTCCAGTCCTGGCAATTTTATCAGATTAAGTGGCTGATTTTATTAACCAGTGAATTTATTAAGCGGCGGTTACTGTGTATAACATTACTTTGCTCTTGGTCGTGCCAGATAATTTATTTATTTATTTATACCTTTTATTTATTTTGCCCTATAACTGACCGAGAAATGATGCTCTCACAGATGATAGACAGGAGGTGCCGTGTTCGAACCTAAGCCATGCTCGTCGACTTAACCATTCCGAGTTTTCCACGGTTTTCTCCGAGATTCACTTGCATACGAGCAAGGACCGCTTAGAAAGATCCACACTGAGGACACTTCACTCAAATTTAGGGTCCATGCGGTATATAGTCCCAACCGCAAAACCCACACCTTTTTCCACTTTTCATTTATTTCATAACTTATGCAGTCTAGTTTAAAAAATTTCTGCATGCAGATTACATCGCAAAATAAACTTAGACCTTATCACATCCTCTTCAAAAAAGATTCAGTATTATCTGATAAATGCGTTTTACCTTTTCATTTCGGTCTGTAATCAATAGTTTTTCAGTTTTACAAAAGTCATGTTAACAGATAAAAAGTACTTTTATTAAATTCTATTCATCGACCAGGTGGGAAAATTTTTTTGACGAGAAATGAAGCTGTACATTATTTGCAGTTTAGTTTTTGGATATTTATGTTTTACTGCTTTTGGAGTATCAGGTAAGAAACTATCAATTTAACATTAACCCTTAAATGTATCTTATTATTATTATTATTATTGTTATTGTTTTTTTGACCGAAAAAATATATTATATGGGGATTATTATATAGGTTTATGCAAAAATACAAATAATAATAATAATAATTAGTATGCAAAATTAATTAATTAATTAATTAATTTGCAAAAATAAAGTCTTTAAAAAATGATACACCATGCTGTACAAACATAATTAATATCCTTTAATTGTTAAGGAAAAGGTATACACATAATGTTAAAAACTACAATTTTTATAACACCATATTTCATATGTGCAACATGCCACAATCTGTTAATTTCAAAACTCGTTTTTTCAAAAACTATTCGTAGTTGTATTTCTATAATCTAACTGTAAAATTCATAAAGTTAGCGTTATTACAGTCGACTCGCGTTACAACGACCTCATCGTAACGACTCAATTTTGGGTCGTTATACCAAATGCTCTCTATATCAAATAAATCGAAAATAATTTTTCAAATGATGCCTTTTTCATTAAATTTGGTTTGATAATGTTTGCAAATGATATACTGCATGTAAAATATGAATTGCATTAGAACTTATAAGTGAAGTAAAATTCGTCGGATTCTCTCTGTCTGTCTGTCTGTTTTTTTTTGTTTTTTTTAAGTAAAGATCACATCTTAAACTATAAATTGAAGTAAGCACAGCCGTTTACTGGGTCGTTATATAAAGCGTGTTGCCTTTCCCTGTTCGTTATATCAAATATGAAATAACATTATCTTAATTGGAAGTCAATCAGAACTTTTCAAAAGGTTGCTATATCGCGCTGGGTCGTTATAACACAAGGCCGTTATAACGAGAGCCAACTGTATTACCAGAGTTTTTAAAAAGGGTGTTGGTTTATTATCCTTGCACGCTTAATAACAGAAACTCGTGAAAGAAGTTCATTTTTGCTTAGATCAGAAGTTTTTAACTTTATTTATTTTTGAAGTCTCTTATAGTAATAAGCGAAAAATTACATATTTAGTAATAACACTAGAGCTACAACTATGTCTCCCACCCACTTTCCCCGCAAGAATGCTATTCCTGCCATATGTACACACATTATTATATAAGTTTTCGATTTGTGAAAGGGACGCATCATAGCCCGTCACACTGTTAAAAATAGTTTCTTAAAAATAAGTACATATTGTCTCAAAATAGCTCCGAAACAATATATACTTAAATTTGAAAACCCATGTACTCATTTTTGAGTATATTGACATGTCAAACATGGGGATATTGTGATTCTTATTGGTCAACCCCATTTTTGAGCATGTCAATATACTCAAAATTGAGTACATGTGTTTTCAAATTTAAGTATATACTGTTTCGGAGCTATTTTGAGACAATATATACTTATTTTTAAAAAACTGTTTTTTACAGTGCAAGTGTACCTTTGGGGGAAAAAAAATCCCATTATTATTTATTACGTGCTACATTTTTTTAAAATTCCATTTACACATCAAACCAATATGTTGTGGCCACCACAAGACTTTCTTCTATAATATCTTATACAAATTCAAGAAGTACAAATTATTTACTAACTTATTATTTATTAAAATTATTTCCCATGATGTGTGCAGACGATTTTTATCTTACAGAATTATTAACACTAAATGCCGAAAGCAAGTCAATTTTGTGCGAACATGAGGAAAAATAGGAATTTTTTTTTCTCTTAAAAAAAGAAAAGAATCGATAACTTTATTTTAAATTATTACATATCTATGGTTCAACCATTCGTTTTAAAGATATTGACGAGTTCTTTCGAAAGATATCCATATTAAAATTCTACATCCCCCGTTGAGTACTTTCCCTGCAGGGTGGGGGAAAGGACCGATGCTCCTACATGCACATACTCTTTTCCCGTATTTACTACTACTATTACCAATAATTCATATTAATTTTACAATCATATGTTAAAAATAAATCTCATTATGTACACTTGTACAAAATTTCATCCTATGCTGCCATGTTAAAAATTTAGAAAAACAAAATGGAATTACGGTGCCACCTGTTAAGCGATTGATCCGCAAATGTAATTCGCACCAGTTTAGGTCAGAGTCCAACTAAATAGCAAGTTTGGTTGAATTTTGTTCATTAGTTCGTGAGATAAAGCGTCCACAAAATTTGTGATACACACACACAGGTATACAGACACTCACATACACAGACAGACATTTTCTAAAAATAGTCAAATCGTGTTCAGGACGTCTCAAAGCGTGTAAATCTATCGAAAACTAGAGATCAAAAGTTTTCATAAATCCAATACTTACTTCATATATGTATATAGAAAGTAAAAATTTATGATCGTCAAGGAAAATTTATGAAGGTTATTTAAATTAATTAAAATGCTAAATGTTTAACGTTAAAAATGTAAGAAAATTTAAATTAATTGAAATATTAATTAAAACATTTAAGTAACTTTATACTGATATTTTAAATTTTGTGAGCTGCCAATAGACAATTTGCACGTTTTCTGATTTTATTCTTATATAATAGAAAATGAAAAGGTAAGAAAATAAATACATACATTTTCTTTATTTGAAATCTAATAACTGATTTATAACAATTTTAACATCGCACTATTTACTCTATCGAGAAAACGCAGTATAATATACCGTGACGTCACTCTTTATGACAACAAACGGAAGTAATCGTTGTTTACATTCGATTTCGATTTTTGCTTTGCTTCTTGAATCAGTGAAATAGGTTTTGTATGTTATAATAATGACGGATATTAAAAAATCGTAGTATAAATATTGTATTGTACCATTTTGCACTAATACAACGGCTAAAGATTCTCAAAAGTTATTCCACAGGATCCTATTAAACGAAAACAATTGAAAATAATGATAATGGAAAACGGAGATAATGATATTAAATGATTATAAAATGAAACAAAAATGCTCAGAAATCACATAAACAAGTGATAATTACGAAAATTATCTACGAAAAAAAATAACGAAAAAAAAAAAAAAAAAAAAATGCTGCTTACTAACCAGGCTAACAAAATGTAAACATTGAAGCATCATAAAATGTGACGTCAGGCAGCGTTTTGAAATCACGTGATTTTTTGGTTAATTTTAAAGTTATTTTTAAAATTAATGAAAACTTTTTTTGCATTTTTCATAAACTTTTTTGAAATTTATGGGCCTAAAACAAACAGAAAAAAAAAAAAAAAAAAAAAAAAATAGGATTTTGTTCAAATTCCCCATGTGTGCAAATTCCTCATTTTCAATCTTCCAACTCTTGTTAGATGATGAATTATGATATATATATATATTCATTTCTTTTTCATCATCCTCATCCTCATTTTTATTTATTTATTTATTTATTTTGGTGATTAGATTGTTAAAAAAGGAAAAAAAAATAATCGCAAATTTTTAACTGATTTTGATAAAAGTTAAAAATTTTGATAAAAGATAAATATATATATATATATATATTCATTTCTTTTTCAACATCCTCATCATCATCTTTATTTATTTATTTTGGTGATTAGATTGTTAAAAAGAAAAAAAAAATAATCGCAAATTTTTAACTGATTTTGATAAAAGTTAAAAATTTTGATAAAAGATTAAAAAAAATAAAATAAAATAAAAAATATTGATTATAAGTTCACATTTCAAAATTCTCTAAATATGGTTGACAATTATGCTTTCCATACAAAAGAAATCTGTTTTATTAAGTATATATATATATATATATATATATACCGGGTGATCCAAAAGTCAGGACAAACTTTAAAAATGAATAATTCGAAAACGAATCAAGATACAAATATACGATTTGCACCAAACGGATGGAAAAAACGCCGGGTTTTGTGTGGCAAAGAAAAAAAATAGTTCTGTTGGCGACCAACAGATGGCGCTGTCATATTTCTGATGTAGGATTATGCAAAGCAACAAACGATATAAAAAGGAACAACTACAGCAGGTGATGGTAGTCGAGGCTTATATGCATCGAAATATCGCATTCTCAGCCGCTACTTTAATCACGCATTGCCTCCAAGATCTCCCGATCTGTCACCCTGTGACTTTTGGCTGTGGGGATTCTTGGAAGTCAAAAGTGTACCGCGACCAAATGGTATCACTAGCAGCACTGAAAGATGCCATCCGCCAAAATGTGTCTGCCATAACGCAAGAAATGCTACTAAATGCTGTGAACGATGTGGTGAATCATCTCACAGCTGTACTTCTGAATGATGGACATTGAACAGTTACTGTAGTAGTACTAATTAATTGTAATTAAGCTGACTTGTAAGTTGTCAACATTTTTTTTTCATTTGTAAATCATCTTTTGGTGAAATAAAACACTATAGCGCCATCTGTTGGTCGCCAATAGAACTAATTTTTTTTTCCTTTGCCACACAAAACCCGGCTTCTTTTCATCCGTTTAGTGCAAACCGTATCTTTGTATCTTGATTCGTTTTCGAATTATTCATTTTTAAAGTTTGTCCTGACTTTTGGATCACCCGGTATATATATATATATATATATATATACGTACAAATAAAACATTTTGAAATTTGTTTAAAAAAAATAATTCTCTGAATAAAATGAAATATGGAAATGTTTGCATTGTATTTTAACTTAAAATCTACATATAAGCAAACACAACGAAAAATGTTAAGTCATCATTTTTAATAACAGAAAATGCTTGCCATATCTTGCTATATTTGCGATAAATGCATGTCATTTCTTTCACATCTGTGATAGGCACAAACTTTTTATCTAATTTTTGAATCACATTCCTTTTGATGTTTGCATGATATAACAATGTAAAAAAAAAAAAAAAAAAAAAAAATATCTTTTAGTTGAAGTGCAAAAATTGACAATGTTCAAAATAAAATAAATAAACTAATCTATTTTTGTTTTCTAAGTAATGCATATAAAATTTTGCATAAAACAGAATTTAATTTAGTACGACAGGACTTATTCTAATCTATTGTACCATACAAAGGCATACAGTAACTGCATTTTATTCCCTAGCATCAGTTACTATATCCAACTCTCAAAATTTCTTTCGTATAGCTTTAGCATGGAGCCCCTTGGTGTTTTTTAAATTTTTGTTGTCATTTTGGCGATGAATTAAAGTGACTATCATCATTACATATGTACGGAGTTTGGCGAGAAACGTCTGAGCTACTTCGGTGCCAAATTTTAAATTTCGCCAAAGGTTTCTATCCGCGTTTGTAATGATCGATAGATGGCGCTTTTTCAGCTTTTGTTGTTAGTAAATGTAATAGCCACGTGTAATTATTATTGTTCTATTTGTGTTACTACTTAATATTCGTGTTATAATTTCTCCGCCATTGCATCATGGAAAATTGATTGCTTTTGGAACAAAGATTTCAGTTTATTCAAAGTTCGATCGGAAGTAGATTTTTAACTGAAGCTGAACAAATATTAGTTTCAAATCATCTGATTAATTCTTTACTTCCATTAGCCGAAGCAACTGAAATTTTAAATTCCTCATTTGGAAATAAATGGAAGCTTAATTCTGGATTTCTTGATCCTTTGGAGTTACACTGTAGCACACAACTGTATGTGTTATCTTTTTACCGGATTTATTCATTTTTATTCAATAAATATATGTGAAACTAAATATGGGCAAGCAATGGTGTCTCGACGAAAGCCGAAAGCTATTCATGTTAATTGTAATTTCACCTTAGCCCACCAGAGGGCGAGCATTTCATTACAATCGCGGATACTGAATCTGTTCCATTTCTTTAGCACGATTTTTCTTAATTTTATTTTAATTATTAAAATAATAATAATAATAATAATAATGCTTGCACGTTTATTCTTTTCTCGACATAAAAATAAATATATTTACCTATTTATTTATTTATTTTTGGCAATATTTTTTTTTCTTTTAATAATTTTAAAGTTAAAATGAAGTTTTATTTGGTAGCTTTTTAATCAATTATCCGATTGAACTTTAAAAAATACAGTCTTAGCTAGATTTTGTACTGATTAATAAGTGTGTCAATTTTTGGTAAAATCCGGACTATAAATCCAGACAGATACAATGACAAGATTTCAGCTTTATGTATTTAGATTTAAAAAAAAAAAAAAAAAAATGTTTATACATTCATCCAAATTTTAAGTTTGGCCAAGGGTTTCTATACTGAAGCTGTTTCATTTCTTTAGCACGATTTTTCTTAATTTTCTTCTTATTATTATTATTTAAAAAGAAATATGCTTGCAGGTTTATTCTTTTTTCGACATAAAAATAAATATATTTTCCTATTTATTTATTTATTTTTTGCAACGTTTATTTTTTCTTTTAATAATTTTAAAGTTAAAATGAAGTTTTTATTTGGTAACTTTTCAATCAATTATCCGATTGAACTAAAATAATTATAAGATGAAAAAAAACTTTTTTATATACCATGTTTTTAAATTTTCTGATGAATCATTAATAAAATACACGAGGATAAAAAATAATATATAAGCAATATTTAAGCACGCGGACTCAGTACAGTGAACTAATAATAATAATGAAAAAAAAAAAAGTTGGTTTTAAAAATAAAATATTACTCCTTTTAGAACAACGTATATTAGCATCATACATTAGCACTTATCAATGTGTACAAAATTTTTAAAGTGATAATATGACGTCAGTTTTTTTTAGATGCATCATTTAACTTTTTATATTTTTTTAACGTTCACGTTTAATTAAATGTATTTATTTTTATGTCAAAAGAAAATGAATTCGTATTTTTTTTTTTTTTTTTTCAACAATTAAATTATAGATAATATTTTAATGGCTATTCTTATTGCTATTAGGAGCTTATTATTCTCATATTTTAATTAATTAAAAGAAAACTATTTGAAAATCTGACTTCGAAGTATTGTGTTGTCTCCGGGTTCTGAGCTTCTGTGAAAGTTTCAAATGTCTAGCTAGTAGGGAAGTTAATTAAAAATAGATTGCAAGATTTGTACCGGACAAACAAACACACAAACAAACAAGAATAGAAGTTAATAAAAACATGGTAAAATACAGTCTTAGCTATATTTTGTACTGATTAATAAGTTTACCAATTTTTGATAAAATCCGGACTATAAATCCAGACAGATACAATGACAAATTTTCAGCTTTATGTATTTAGATAAAAACAAAAATGTTTATACACTCATCAAGGTCTTAGATAAAAGTTGGCAACAACGCAAATACGCTGTCAGAAAGAAATAATACGAACTGCCGTAAGAGTAAATCTAGTCCCAAGAAATTCCATAACTTGAATTTAATTAACTGTTTTTTTTTTTTTTTTTTAATCTATAAAATCTGTAGCTTTTAATTGTAAGAGCGCTAACTTACAAATTATAAAAAGTCCATGCAAGGCTTGCCTTGAATTTAATTAAATATTATTTTTCAATAAAACTCTGCAATTTTCAACCGAATTTACAGATTTTTCCCTGTGGGAACAATCACTATTTTTAGCGTCAATTTTTAATTTTGTGACAAAATCAGCTAAAAGTCTGCGATTTCAAGAAAAAAAAAGAAACTTTTTTATAGTCCAAAAACCACGGGACTTACAATTTCGCATGGACTGGAAGCTAGAAAATTAAAAGCTTGCAAATTTTCAAATATCCATGCAAGGCGGCTTGGAAAAATAAATAAACAAATAAATACATTTTAAATAATGTTTTAAACTTTCTATAAAATTTCTAATTTCCAAACAAATTTTTGAGAATTTTTAATTGTGAACTCGCAATCACTATTTACAGCCACTTTTTAATTTTTATCAAAGTCAGCTGAAATTTAATGATTAAAGAAAGAAAAATTAAAAATTATACACTAATCTAAAAACTACTTGCTTTATCATTTAACTTAAACTGGAAGTTGGAATACTGACAGCTCGCAAATTTTAATTTAACTAGTATGTTGTGGCCACCACAAGACTTTCTTCTATAATTTCCTATACAAATTCACTCAGTAACAATATTAAAAAAAAAAAAAAAAAAAAAAAATTCCAAGCTTTATTTCGTTAAAAGTAAAAAAAATCGATTACTTTGTTTTAAATTATCACAGATTTATAGTTCAACTATCCGTTTTAAAGGTACTGACGAGACTTTTCGAAAGATACCCATCTTGAAAATTTACTCCCTTAAAAGGGGAGACTTCCCCCCCCTAAGGGGGGGGGGGGTGGTGGCGGCAAGGCTCCTACACATACAAAAAAAATTTCCTAGTTGACTATCTCTATTATAAATAATTCTTGTAAATTTCATAATGTTTACTAAAAAAAATTCTCTTTATGCACATTTATACAAAATGTTGTCCTATATCACCATGTTAAAAATTTAGAAAAATCGGGATGGCAACGCAACCTGTAAGACGATTTTTACCAAAAGTTGCTAGGCACTAATTTATGTCAAGGTGCAACTACATACCAATTTGTATGAAATTCTGTGCAGTAGTTCCTGAGATACAGTTGCCACAAAATTTTGTCACACACACACACAGACAGACAGACAGTTTCTAAAAATGGTCAAATCGTGTTCTAGAGCTGACAAAACATGTAAATCCATCAAAAACCCGAGGTGGAAAATTTTTACGAATCCAATACTTTCTTCTATTGAATATAGAAGAAAGCAAAAATATTAATGCAAAGTGTCGTGAAAAGGGTGGCGTGTCGATCGATTCCGACGTGCCAATTCCGGACATAGTCAAACCCCCTCTTTGTAAGGGATTAAAGTGTTGAAGGACTTTGTCTTAAAAGGATTATTTTAAACTTGGCCCACTCCCTAAAGTCTATTCACCGGAAATGTAACCAAGACGAATTTTGGCGATAAATTTACTAGTTTTAAGTAATTTCTTTCTTACCAGGAAGAAAAGCAAACAAAACAGGAAAAACACGCTTGTCTCCGATGATGTACTTCCATAATCAACATGGATTGTGTAAATTTGCACAAATTGCTTTGGACAACTTTTAAATGTTCCATCAAAAAAAAAAAAAAAAAAAAAGAGTTACGTACGTTTTCAGTTTCATGCACAGTGAGATAGGGGTGTCCAGTGATGTTTTTTTGGTTTTAACATGCATGGTAGTGATTGCCGCGGAACCGAGTTACATTCGTTTTCAGATTCATGCACAGCGAGGTAAGGGTGTCCAGTGATGTTTTATTTTTTGGTTTTAACATGCGTGGTAGTGATTGCCGTAGAACCGAGTTATCGGCGTTCTCAGATTCATGCACAGCGAGGTAGGGGTGTCCAGTGATATTTTATTTTATTTTTTAATTTTTTTGGTTTTTACGTGCGTGGTAGGGATTGCTGCAGAACCGAGTTACGAGCGTTCTCAAATTCATGCACAGCGCGGTAGGGGTGTCCAGTGATGTTTCTTTCTTTTTTTTTTTTTTTTTTACGTGCGTGATAGGGATTGCTGCGGAACCGAGTTACGGGCGTACTCAGATTCATGCACAGCGCGGTAGGAGTGTCCAGTGATGTGTTTTTCGTTTTTACGTCCGTGGTAGGGATTACTGCGGAACCGAGTTACGGGCATTCTCAGATTATCAAGTCAAAAATGAAGAAATCGCCTGCACGCCCGGACCTGCAATTTCTGGTCGTGCAAATGGGAATTTTTCACCCCGTCGCGCAAATGGGAACCACGCATGCGGGAATAATTCTTTCCATAGACTCCATAATATAACGATTAAAATAGTCAACATTAATTTTAGGTAATGTGAGAAAGCACGAAAAATTGCATTAGTCACATTGACCGTGTGTGAAAAACTAGTAAATTTATCGCCAAAATTCACCTTGGCTACATTTCCGTTCAACAGACTTTAAGGCGTGGGCCAAGTATAAAATAATTCTTTTAAGACAAATTCCTTCAACGCATTAATCCCTTACAAAGAGGGACTTTCACTTTGTCCGGAATTGGCACTTAACCGTGAAAATGGTGATCACATTTTAATTAATAATAATAAAAAAAAAAAGCCAAAGCCAAAATTGATCTGTTCGTTTGAGAGCTATAATTCCACACCCACAGAGAGAGATAGACAAGAGCTTTAAAGTTATGACATCCTTCTTTTTTGGTCGTGTTTAAACAAAATACCAATATATATATTAAAATTTTTATTACTAGTTAGATAAATTTTAATTTATTGGCAAAAGCAAGCAGCTTTAAAAATTACGATGAGCACTTTTTGTCGTCTTTTCTTAAGAAAAATGTCTGAGTATTTCATAGAAATGGTCAAAGTACCGTAATTTCTGGTAGATAACCCGCAGGTAAGATGTGTCATTTCTCCACCAGAAATTTTATTTAATAGAGAAATCTATACTTTTTCGAATGAAGAGCTCGTACAAATATAAATTTATTTATCAATTGAAATTTCTGGTGCAGAACTGGATTATATAATCTGCGGAAAATCTACCAGAAATTATGGTATTTTTTTTTTTTTTTTTTTTTTTTTTTTTCCCATTCGAAGAGCAGAATACTAGTGAAAACGAATTGTCTCAGAAATAAAAACTCGTAAAATTTATTACTATGCTTTTAAAACTTTTTCATTTTGAAAGATAAAGCAACTTGCATTTTGCAAATTTTCGTGGGTGAAGGAAAAGTTACCACTCGCAGTAATTTTCCAGTATACTATTATATAGTATGAATAATCGGTTTTTTAATTTCCATTACTCTCCATTCCTGATAGCTAAAGCCAAAATAGTTAAAGCTGTTTACTAACGGTGTATCCGGCTCATCCCTAGGGGTGAGTCCTAGACCGCGACCAATTACCCAAAGCATAGCGCCCAATTGCCCAAAGTAAAACCCAACCAACTAACCAACCGTTTACTATCGGTAATTTTTTAAACCGGTACTAAGCGGGGTAAAAATAATGTTTTCAGTGATGACAACCTGCCAGACCGATTACAATACAGAAAACCCACTAATCCTCGCATTTGTCCAAAGAATCAAATTAATTTGCTTTCTTAATGCGTTTTTTCATCGGGATTGCAAAGTTTCCATCCAAAATAAAACCCTTAATATACTTAAAAATATAAGTCAAATATTTCCTATACTAATTAAATTATAAATAAATAAATGGCCGTACTTGGAAATATACTTGCATAATATTTTCGGCACGGGCCCGTGCCATCCTGCTATCAAATGAAAAACTAATCGACAAAGAACTTGAAAAAATCGCGGCAAAAAAGGCAGGTTATCAACGGAAATTAATTTATCATTTATATAAAAAACGCATTAAAAAATTAAACTGTATAGAAAATGCTCAAAAAATAAAACCGAAGTTCACCACCACGATCCCATACGACAAAGGTGTAGCCAATAAAATTAAAAATGAAACATCTAAAATAAATATTAATATCCCTATTAAGCCGAATCCAAATATATTTCAAAGAGTTAGAAATGACAAAGATCAAATTGGCCAAATGGAAACTGCAGGAATTTATCAAATAACATATAAAACCGATGACAATAATAAAGGGTATTACATAGGCACGACTAAAATAAAAATAAAAACTCGCATTAAAGAACATAAAACCGATATTAAATTCAATAGAACCACAACTGCATTAACAAAAATCTTTCAAAACAATAATGTTAAAATTGATTTTAATGATATTAAAAAATTAGTGAATTACGAAAATCATCACTATGCCATGAATCGCGAAGTCGTGGAAATTATGAGCAATGAGCGCAGTTGCAACAAAAATGAAATACCGGACATAGACAAGTGGAGAGAAAGAAAGAGAAGAGAGAGAATCTTTACCAAAACTAAAAGCAAAACTGGTGTACAAACGATAAATAGACAATAAGACTTCTTCACACACCATAAATTTTAAGCCAGCACAACCGGTTTCGAAAGGACGTAGCCTTCCTTCATCAGGTGCAAAAAAACATGTGCTACTGCCTTGGAGGCAAAAGCAGCTTTTGCCTCCAAGGCAGTAGCACGTGTTTTTTTGCACCTGATGAAGGAAGGCTACGTCCTTTCGAAACCGGTTGTGCTGGCTTAAAATTTATGGTGTGTGAAGAAGTCTTATTGTCTATTTAGAGAGAATCTTTAGTGTTGGCTAGTCAAGCAAGCACACACCGACAGCAGCGTTTGCACTCAGGATGCCACGGGCGCGTGCCGAAAATATTATGCAAGTATATTTCCATGTACGGCCATTTATTTATTTATAATTTAAAACCCTTAATGTTTGGTTTACAACATTATAATAACATTCACTAACTGAAATAGGCTTTTAACTTCTGATAATAAGCAAAATGTTAGGGCAAATAATATTTATAATTTGTACATTTCATAATTAAAGAATGGATCCAGATACAGCACATTATTAAAAGTTCTTCAGAAGATTTCTCAAATATTAAGACCATCAAATGTATTTCAAAGAATCAGTGAAATACACTAGTTTCAAAAATTAAGGCAAAATTACAAAAATAACGATTACTCAAAAAGTTACATCTGGAATTTAATGAGACTGGGCCATAGAATACAACACAAAGTAAAGTATAAAATAGTATGAAAATAATATACCAAATACTTATTGGGTTTTAGAAACTAGCATATGAATAAAATTAATAAATTGAATGTGTCAATTTAGTATAGGAAAAGTGTCTTTATTAGGGTGTCTGATTACGCCTAAAAAGCGATAGAGCACATTCATCGTCAACGTCAACGTGAGTGCTTCGGAGTACCTGCAATTGGTCGCAACCTCCAACGAAAAACGAGAAAAACATAAAAATAATTTTCCATAAAAAAGACAGCCAAAAGGGTTAAATTTTGAATTTGCGTTTGTGAATAAATCGCCGAGTGAGCAGAAATCATTCAGAGAAAAGCACCAAAAGTTAAAATAATAATAATAATAAATAACAATAATAATGAAAAATAATGAAAAAAATAACTCCTTGAAAAAACCTAAGTGTAACAGAAGAGCTGTTACGTGCGTTGACGAGACGGTCAGAAGGATTTAAGAGGTGAAGGATTTAAGAGGTGGATTTAAGAAAAGGATTTAAGAGGTGAGCAGGGCGTCCCAAGGCGCACAGGAGTGCCACAATAAAAAAAAGGGGGGGGCATACAATTTTTTCCCCCAACCAAAATGTAATTGAAATTCAGAAAAGTAAAAAGTGAAGTTAATTATAGAACATCGTCAAGAATCTCGGTGTCTAGCCAGAAACTAAGTTCCGAGCTAGGTCCGTTGACCAATCAGAAGCCTACAAAAAACCCACGATCCTCACCGAAAGTTTAGAGCACATTCATCAATGTATGATATTATGAGTTATTCAATAATGAATTTGCTGGAAAACGAGAGGCATTACTCTCGCAAAGTAGTTGTGTTGTAAGCGTTGGCAAGCGTCTGAGGAGGAGGGTTCAGAGCAGCAATATATCTTTATAAAAGCATTCAAAACATGCTCTATGGGACTCCGGTAATAGAGCTGGTCATGCCATGTGTTGAATTGTTTGGTTCTGAAGATAATCTTTAAACGATGCGAGTGCTGTGCGGTCTGACGTTGTCGTCCTGTAGCACACCAAGAAAAACATTCTGTAACTGACATCTAGAATCTAAATTGTGGCTCTAAAAAAAAATATTTCTATGTCATCCTTATAAATTCTAGTCCCCTTTGAAAGTGAGTTCTAGAAACTCCTATTAGAATTCTAGAGCGTTTGCCTATATTCTTCAGGGCAAAGTTATTTAAAAATCTCTGCAAATAAATGCGAATACAAGAGGCGGGTTTCAGCAACTGTAATCCTGGTTTATGACCCAATTCTAGAAAATCAAACGAGAATTTCTCGCAATACAAAAGATTCAGAATATTCAGACTTTTCAGAATATTGTTTCACCATCTAGAAATGTGTAGACTAGAAATTATCGATCATTTCGTCTATTCAGTTTATTGGCGTGTCTCATGCGCATAGCTCGGAAATCTATATTTCTAGCTAAGGGATTTAGAAAATGACCACTTATTCATTCTAGATGAAGGCGGTATATTTTTTTTCTCAGCGCATGAAATCGTTACCTAATCCACCGGCATAAGGATGCACATAAGCATCAACTATGTTATCTCAATAGTTGTGAGCATTCACGGTTCCACACGAAAGAATATAGAGATTTGGGCGTCTGTTAAAAAAAATACTATTCTAAGCACAGGCGCTACCTCCTCCGCACGAATCTCTTTCACGGATATTTGATGGATCATGGATTCTAACAAATTCCATGTTTTCTCCAAATCAAACTACACCTATTATCGCTTTGTAAGTTAAACCTGGACATATCCATGAAGAGAACAAGCCTCCATTCATCAGCCATCCAGTGAACAAGTGGACATATCCACCTCAAACGTTTTCTTCTACGACGTTAGTTAAGCTGCACAAAAATGGCTGATTACCTCGCATAAAGACCACATTCGTGGAGCCTTCTACACACGGTAAACGTTGACACCAATCTTCTGGTAGCTCTAAAGTCATTTGGTGTTGGGGTTCAATTCCTTCGCACATACAATTGCAAATATCGGTCATCGGCGTTTGTCGTAGAGCCTGACTCTCCTAGGCTAAATTTCCTGCATGCCGAAACAGTCGTTTTAGCATGTTGCCAAAGTGTATGAAACCTAGGCAGCTTTATATTTAACGATCTGGCCCTCTCTGTCTAATTTTACCTATCTCTAGACACCCCCCCCCCCCATCTCCATTACAGTTTTTCAGGCAAATGATATCACCAGGATATAACGAATTAGCTATCCTATGTTTTTTATCTCACTAATACACCGATATCTGTAGTCTTACTCTATAGCATGCATTTTTATGCTCCTCAAAGATGACACATTCCTACTGTAACGTCACTAATTTGCATACTGCAGCTTTATTCCGCATATTTTATTTGACAGCTTATTGAAATTTAATACAGATTGTTATTATTATTAAAGACTTTTTTTCAGCTTACTTTCTGTGTCGTAAACCTTCTGCCGGATAAGAGTTAAAAGGGGGAGAATAAATTAGAATATCAGACCTATCGTTGCAAATTAGATACCAAATGAAAGAGGCGTATTTTCTGAATCCAGGAATGCAAATAATTTTTCAACACGGTAATTAGATATTTTAAAAATAGCTAAAGTATGAAATTTGGGTGACAATAACTTTCATGTAATGCATAGAATAAATTAGCAATATCAGTACTATCGTTACAAATTTGGTACCAAATGAAAGGGGCGATTTTTCTGAATCCAGGGATGCAAACAGTTTTCCGACAAGGTAATTAGATTTTTTTTAAACTAACTAAAGTATGAAATTTAGGTGGAAACAAAAAAGTTACATTTTTAGTGGGAATTTCTAACACACGTGACCAATAGGTAATGTAAGATTAATTTTTCTTTTTACTTTCTTCTATATGTAATATAGAGAAAGTATTGGATTCGCGAAAATTTTAGACCTCCGTTTTTTGATGGATTTACACGTTTTGGGATGTCCTGAACACCAATTGATAGTTTTTAGAAAATGTCTGTCTGTCTATCTGTATCACGATTTTTGTGGACACTGTAGCTCATGAACCAATGAATGAAATTTAACCAAACTTGGTATTTAGTTGCACCCTGTCATAAACTGGTGCTGATTAGATTTGGGGATCAATCGCTCAACAGGTGGCCCTGTGATCGTATTTTTTTCTAAATTTTTAACATGGCAGTATAGGACAAAATTTCGTATAAATGTACATAATGAGAGTTATTTTAAACTCGTGATTGTAAAATTAATATGAATTATTGATAATAGTGGTAGTTAACTAGGAAAAAAAATTTGTGCATGTAAAATATAGAAGAAAGTCTTGTGGTGGCCACAACATACTAGTTTACTGTCTTCTATATGTATATATAGAGAAAGTATTGGATTCGTGAAGATTTTCGAACTCCAGTTTTCGATGGATTCATACGTTTTGGATTTGGGGATCATTCGATCAACAGGTGGCGCTGATTTGATTTGAGGAACAATTGCTCAACAGGTGCCGGTGTTATCGCATTTTTTCTAAATTTTTAACATGGCAGAAAAGGACAAAATTTCGTATAAATGTACATAATGAGAGTTATTTTAATCGTGTGATTATAAAATTAATATGAATTATTGATAATAGTAGTAGTTAACTAGGAAAAAAATTTGTACATGTGGGGGGGGGGGATTAAGTTTTCAAAATGGGTATCTTTCGAAAGATCTCGTCAATACCTTTAAAACGAATGGCTGAATTACAGAACTGTGATAATTTAAAACAAAGTTATCAATTTTTTTTTTTTTTTTTCTTTTAGCGTAAAAAAACTTAGAAAAAAAATCTCATTTCTTCTGATAATTGCAAAAAATGACTTTCTTTCGGCATTTAGTGATATAATTCTGTCAGATAAAAATCGTCTGCATTTATAATGGAAAATAATTTGATAATTTAATAAACAATTTGTATTGAATAAATTTTGTGTAAAATTATATAGAAGAAAGTCATGTGGTGGCCACATCATACTAGTTTATTATTTTTTTAGCTTACATTCTGTTTCATAAACCTTCTGCCGAATCTGGGTAAAAAACAGAAAAATCTGGAGTGACTCCACTCGACTTTCCGAACATTGAGTAATTAACAGTTTTGTAGATAAAGTAAAGAAAGAGGAGTTGTTAAACAAACAAAAGAGATAAAACCATGATAAAGTGTTTGAGTTTTTTTCTCCATAAATTACACGATGTTTTATTTAACGCTACTGAACTTTGAGCCCATAGATCATAATGATAAAGAATTTTCGTTGTGTCCCTGTAAAAATCCAAAATGCTTATAGTTAGAGCAACAGTGATTTATAATATTCATATAAATTTTCAGCTCAATTGAATAAGGCGTTTAGATGCTATCGCACTTTTAACTAGTATGTTGTGGCCACCACAAGACTTTCTTCTATATTTTTCTATACAAATTCACTCAGTAAAAATAATTTATTAAAATTATTATAAAAAAAAATTATCTTCCATGATAATGCAGATGATTTCCATATTAGAGAAGTAGTATAACACTAAATATCCAAAAAAAGTCAATTTATTGTCAATATTACATTTAAAAAAAATATATATATATGTATATATATATATTGTTAAAAATGAAAAAAAAAATCGATAACTTCATTTTAAATTATCGCAGATCTATGGTTCAACCATTCGTTTTAAAGGTACTGGCGAGCTCTTTTGAAAGATACCCATCATGAAAATTTACTCCCCTCGAGGGGGGAATTCCTCCCCCCCCCCAGGGATGGGGAAGAAGGCGAGGCTCCTACGCATACAAAAAATTTTTCCCAGTTGACTATCTCTATTATAAATAATTCTGGTAAATTTCATAATGATTATTAAAAAATAATTCTCTTAATGCACATTTATACAAAATTTTGTACTATACCACCATGTTAAAAATTTAGAAAAAGCGGGATGGCAACGCAACCTGTAAGACAATGTTTACCAAAAGTTGATAGGCACTAATTTATATCAAGGTGCAACTACATACCAATTTGTATGAAATTCTGTGAAGTAGTTCCTGAGATACAGTTGCGACAATAGTTTGTCACACACACACAGAGACTGACAGACAAACAGACAGACATTTTCTAAAAATGGTCAAATCATGTTCTACAGCTCTCAAAACGTGTAAATCCATCAAAAACCGAGGTCAAAAATTTTTACGAATCCAACACTTTCTTCTATTGAATATAGAAGAAAGTAAAAATTTGGTCCCACAGGCCATAATGATAAAGAATTTTTCTTTGTGTCCCTGTAAAAAAACTGTAAGTGCTAAATTCACCAAAATCTATACAGTTCGTGCAATTGTGACCTATAATATGTGTATAAATTTTTTGCTCAATTGAATAAGGCGTTTAGATGCTATGGCACTTTTAAGATTTTGGTCCCATAGACCATAATGATAAAGAATTTTTCTTTGTGTCCCTGTAAAAAAACTATAAGTGCTAGATTCACCAAAATCTATAGGGTTCGTACTATGGTGACTTAGAATATACGCACCAACTTTGAGCTTATTCGAACAAAGCGTTTAGACGCTAGCGTGTTCACTCACAGACATACACACACACACACATACATACACACATACACACACACACACATATATACATCATCGTAAAAATAGTGAAAACGGACTTAGGGGACCTCAAAACGTATAGAAACTTCAAAATCTCGAATTCGGATTTTTGACATGATTACAATACTTTCCTCACTATAGTGTTCGGAAAGTAAAAAGGGAAAAATCGATTAGAAATATCAGTCCTATCGTTACAAATTCGGTACCAAGTGAAAGGGGCGATTTTTCTAAATCCACGGGTGCAAACAGTTTTTCGACGCAACAATTACATTTTGTTTTAGTTAACTAAAGTATGAAATTTAGGTGGCAACACTTCATTTTAATCTTTTCATAACTTTCAGTGCGAATCGAGCTAATAGAAAATGTCTTTAATTTAATTTTTTATTTTATTTTATTTTATTTTTGAACGAGTTATCTATATTTTTGTGATGCCCTTAATTTTTGGAAACAAGTGTATACCAGCTACAAAATTTTCTCGCAACTAAATTTCTTCTGATTTATGAAGGTTTTTATCGAATTACCTTAAATTTCCGTAAATGCTTTCACTATTTAAGAAAACATTTCTGAAATAAATAAATAAAACAGGGTAAATAGTTTGCTTAATATCTTAAACAAAACTTATTTTAAAAAATATAATTTTAAAGAAAAAATATTTCTTTTTTTTTTTTTTTTTTTTTTTCTTTTAATTAGTTTGTTTTGAATAGGTTAGATTCCATTTTAATGATATTAATTCCGAATCCTTTTTAATGATATTTTCTTTTTAAATGTTTTACGTTCGCATAGCTGCCGACATTCTAATTATTATTCCGTAGTATTGTTAGTATCCGCCTTTTTTTTCACACCAGACTTTTTTTTAGAGATTTTTTTTTCTTATATAATCGTAATTGTATTTGGAGCAAGGATGCTACATAAAAAGTATTTTTTTTTTTTTTAATACCACTAAATTTTTAGAGTATTAATCTATTGGTTCAATTACACCTGTTTTAGTTTTTGTACACTATCTACCAATAAGTATTTGAACACTTTTGAATTTAGATGTTTTGGAAATATCTAGAAATGGAGGAATCATCTTGAAACTTTGGTAGTGTAAAGGATATGTTACACCCCATACTTTTCAGCAAAAGTTGTGTCCTGAAAAGGAAAAGAGGACCAGTAAAAAATTAAAGAAAAATCAATATGTTTTGAATCACTCTGTAAAAAGTAATGCTTTAAATGCGTCTTGGCTGTAGCATGTGTAGAAGATTTTTCTCATTATCTGTATAAAATTGAACGAGGCTACCACATATATTCATGAAGATATAATGGATTTTTATAAAATTGAAAAAAAAAAAAAATCTACTTTTTTAATTATAACACGTAAGGTATTAGACACAGCGCAAAGCCATTTTTACGAAATTTGGCATACTACATTAGACACAGCATGCTGCAATCAGTATGCCAAAATGTTAAATACCTTACGAACTATGAGCATTTCTACTAAATAATTTTTAACTACGCATGCGCTAGTTTTCAAAAAATTTCATTTGCATAATTTAATAGCCAAAAGTAATGAGCAACTTAAGTGAAAAACCCCAAACAAATATCGTGTAAATTTAAAAAGTTGTGAGAGATAGAATGAACATAATTCCAATTTCCCCTAAATAAAAGCTAAACTATAAGGGATTTTACTCACATTTTTATATTGATGACTCACATTTTTTTCAGTCAATGCCCAGTGATAATGCAGTTGTTCACTGATTGTAAATAATTATTAATAAAACCTCCTATCATCTTCCTTTTTTTTTTACTTTCTTCTATATTCAATAGAAGAAAGTATTGGATTCATAAAAATTTACGACCTCGGGTTTTTGATGGATTTACACGTTTTGAGAGCTGTAGAACACGATTTGACCCTTTTTAGAAAATGTCTGTCTGTCTGTGTGTGTGTGACAAAATTTTGTGGCAACTGTATCTCAGGAATTACTGCACAGAATTTCATACAAATTGGTATGTAGTTGCACCTTGACATAAATTAGTGTCTATCAACTTTTGGTAAAAATTGTCTCACAGGTTGCGTTGCCATCCCGCTTTTTCTAAATTTTTAACATGGGGATATAGAACAAAACTTGTATAAATGTGCATAAAGAGAATTATTTTTTAGAAATCATTATGAAATTTACAAGAATTATTTATAATAGAGATAGTCAACTGGAAAAAAATTTTGGCATGTGTAGGAGCCTCGCCCCCCCCCCCCTGGGGGGGGGGCGTCCCTTCTCGACGGGAGTAAATTTCCATGATGGGTATCTTTCAAAGGAGCTCGCCAATACCTTTAAAACGAATGGTTGAACCATCGATCTGCGATAATTTAAAATAAAGTTATTGATTTTTTTCATTTTTAACATTTCTTTTCCTTTTTTTATTTTTTTTTTTTTAATGTAAGATTGACAATTTTATATTTAGTGTTATACTACTTCCGTAATATGTAAATCGTCTGCATTATCATGGAAGATATTTTTTTTAAATAATAATTTTAATAAATTATTTTTACTGAGTGAATTTGTATAGGAAAGTATAGAAGAAAGTCATGTGGTGGCAACAACATACTAGTTTTTCTTTTTTTCTTTTTTTTTTTTTTTTTTTAGAAGAACTGAAATTTTGTTCATTCTAAAACTCATAACTTTTTGAATTTACACGATATTTGTTTAGGGTTTTCATATAAGTTGCTCAATACTTTTGTCTATTAAATTACACAAATGCAATTATTTAAAAGGTAGCGCATGCATAGATAAAAATTATTTTGTATAAATGCTCATATTTCGTAAAATATTTAGCGTTTTTGTATTCTCATTGCAGTATGCTGTGTCTAATGCAGTATTCCAAATTTTCTAAAAATGTCTCTACACTGTTTCTAATACCCATTGTGTTATAATTTAGAAAGTGGAAATTTATCTTGCAATTAAAAAAAAAAAAAAGTTATATCTTCATGAATATATGTGGTAATCTCATAAATATTTATACAGATAATGAGAAAAATCCTCATATTCACATACTACAGCCAAAACGCATTTATGCCGTTACTTTTTACAGGGTGATCCAAAACATTTCGACTCTTATTTAATTTTTTACTGATCCCTTTTCCTTCTTCTGGACTCAACTTTTGCTGAAATGTATGAGGTATAACATGTTCTTTACAGTTCCAAAGTTTCAAGATGATTCCTAAAGAACTTTTCTAGATATTTGACAAAACGTCTAAATTCGAAAACGTCCAACAATTTATTGGTAGATAGTGTATAAAAGCTGTTGCTTTAATATATAATTAGTGGTGCTAAAAAATAAAATTGTAGGCAATCCTAATTTGGAGAGAATTACTCTAAAAATTAAGTGGTGTGTGTAAAAAGGGGCGGATACTATCAATACTATGGAATGTTAATTAAAATGTTAGCAGCTATGCATTCTATAAGAAATATAAAAGTTTTTTTTGTAAAAGCTTGACCTTATTAACACGCTTTTATTAGCTTCACCTGTATGTATGTTTGTATGTATAATGCATGTTTGTAACCGCTCTGGGAGCAAACAAAAAATCTATATTGTAAAAAAAGACTTCCCCTACGTGAACGCTGTGGCTGTGAGATAAAGCTCTGCGTTACAAACATAAAGGTCTATCGTTTGATCCCAGTCAGGGGAGATTTTTTAAAAATGGTTTTTGTTTAATTCTAAATTATTTTAATTAAAGATTTAAATGTATGTAAATATTATGGTGTGTCACTCGCACGATTTTCTCTTACTCTGCATTTTAATACTAAGATAGATATTTTGTGCATTTTAGCTCACATTTCTATAAAACCGTGTTCTTTAATTTTTTTTAAACTATAATATTATTTAGTTTTTAATTAGTTGGTTTTGAATAGGTTTGATACCATTTTAATGATATTAATTCCGATTCCTTTTTAATAATATTTTCTTTTTAAATGTTTTACGTTCGCATAGCTGTCAACATCCTAATTATTATTCTGTAGTATTGTTACCCACCTTTTTTTCACACTAGCCTTTATATATATATATATATATATGCAACCGTAACTGTATTTGGAGCAAAGTTGCCACATAAAAACTACAGTTTTATTTTTTAATACCACTAAATTTTTAGAGTATTAATCTATCGGTTCAATTACACCTGTTTTAGTTTTTGTGCACACTTAAAGGGAAAATTAAGCTATTTAAACGCTGAAAAGAGCTGGAAATGCAGAAAATTGACATTTTGTCAACTTACTAAGCTTCTTTGAACGAATTTATACAAAAATAAATACAATTATTTACAATTTCGTAACAATACGCATTGATAAAGTGCTAATGTAGTTAGTTCTATAGCTATGATTCAACAGAAAATTTAAAAACATAGTTTATAAAAACCTTTTTATCTTATAATTATTTTGTATCTTTTTCAGATGAAACGTTTAACACTTCGACGAATTTAGAAGAAACGTTCCTCTTCAGCAATGCAACAGATATAGAAAAAACATTCAACAACGAAACCAATTTAGAAGATACACAGTGGGATTCCTTTAATGTTAGTGAAAATGAGACTGGAATACTACTACAACACGGATTTAAATCTAAAATCAAAGGCGGTTTCAACAAAGTCAAAAACAAAGTCAAAGCAATCGGAACAAAAATAAAGAACAAAATCAAACAAGTTGATTTCGGCAAAATTGGGAATAAAGATACTTCCAGCAAATCAAGATACAACTTCAGAAACAGGAAAACTACGGGAAGTTACACCTCCAGTGGTGATACCTTAACTGTTTTGTGGATAATAGGCGGAATTGTTGGCGCCACCATCGTCGTCATGATTGCATATTACATTTTCCGTACATCAAAGAAATAAACATTTTAGTGAAATTTTTCCTTATAAATTTCTAGGTGTTACTGTAATTATTTATTGCTTTAAAAAAAAAAAAAAAAAAAAATCACCCAATATTTTAATTCTGTAACAATTGCAACAATAAATTTTCTTATATGATTAATTTTAGATATTTCGTAATTATGTACGTATCAGTGGTTCTGCTACAGTAGCATTTTTCGCGAAATGCTAAAAGATTTATCCAAAATGCACAAATGGAATAACATGTTTTCGCTTTTTTGCTAAAGCATCTTACTAAACACAAATTGAAAAAAAAAAAAAAAATCTTCAGCGAAAATATATTATAACGAATCTTTCATGGAAAAAAAATCGCAACATTGATCAAGAAAAATGCATTGGTTCATACATATAAGGAAAATCAAACACTGAACTACACATAAGAATCGCATACAGGAAATCAACTTGTAAATAAACATGAGGCATTTGTAAAGTGGTCTAATATGAATGAAAGAAAAATTATAAATTGTAAACCAAAAAGCTTTCAATAGTAATAAACAAATTTCACTTATATTACTTACCTTTTTTTTTTTTTTTTTTTTTTTGGTAAGTTATATTTTTATTTTCAGATACAGTATAAGCTTAATGTAGTTTTACATGCTATAGTGATAATTATATCTCCAGAAAAAGAATATAAGTCGTATCTAAGACGTTCATATTCCTTTAAAAAAGTTTACAATATAAAGTAATAATCTAAAAAGTTTAATGTTTTTCATGTCTGCCAATAAATGTGTTAAAATATATGCTTGTACAATATTCAAATTGATCTGGTTACAGTCTTACTTTTTTGTTTTTCATTTCAAATAAAAAAAAAAAAATTACCTTCTGTGTATAACTCTTTAAAGACCTGATTAAAAACTTTTAAGTTTAAATGACAAGTGAAAAATCAAACATATCGAGGCGTTTAGAATAATGCGTAAACTGATATTCATCTTTTTCTACTATTTCTGGCAGTTTAGCATTTTGCTAAAGCTTTTTTTTCTGATTTTAGTTTTTTTGCTAAAGAAAATTTTTACTCAGCTTATACCTTGGTACGTATGTTTTAAAATTTTAGACATTACGTCTTAAAATTACACACATTGACACTATTCAATATACAGGGAGATTATAGTTAAAGTTGCGATTTCAAAACGCTATAATTTTAAAACTACGCATCAGAGCGATTTGATATTTTACCAGAGCAATCGTGAGGCAATGGAATTTTGTTTGGCTAAAGAAAAAAGTAGTTCTAACATGTTTCTATAGATGGCACTGTCAGGGTAATGTCAGGGGAAACGCCTAAATGGACTCATTAAACACAGGAATGTTGTTAGCAACACAATGGAATAGCAGGAAACAATCCGCGATTGTAATGAAATGCTCGCCCTCTGGTGGGCTAAGGTGAAATTACAATAAACATGGTTTAATTCGAATTCCATACAGCCGCCATTGCTTGCCGATATTTAGTTTCACATATATTTATTGAATAAAAATGAATAAATACGGTAAAAAAGATAACACATACTTTTGTGTGCCACAGTGTAACTCCAAAGGACCAAGAAATCCAGAATTAAGCTTCCATTTATATCCAAATGACAAATTTAAAATTTCAGTTGCTTCGGCTAATGGAAGTAAAGAATTAATCAGATGATTTGAAACTAATATTTGTTCAACTTCAGTTAAAAATCTACTTCCGATCGAACTTTGAATAAACTGAAGTATTTTTTCCAAAAGCAATCAATTTTCCATAATGTAATGACGGAGAAATTATAGTACGAATATTAAGTAGAATAACAAAAAGAACACTAATGGAACACACGTGGCAATGTTTACTAACAACTGCAGTGTTCACAAAGCGCCGTCTATCGATCATTACAAACGCGGATAGACTTCAGGGGTTTACTACAATCTTTTTAGCAAAATGACAAGAATACGTGTTTACAGCGGAAACAGTCATAGTGAAAAGAGAAAAAGAGGAGCTTCATAAAACAAATACTTTACGGATAATTAACGGCACATTTTAGAACTAATTTTTTCTTTTGCCAAACAAAATTTCATTGCATCACTACTGCTCTGGTAATAAATATCAAATCACTCTGATGGGTAGTTTTAAAATTATAGCATTTTTAAAATCGTAACTTTAATTATAATCACTCTGCATAGTTAATTTTAAGACAATATGACTTAGAAGTAGAGAAGATACAGTTTCTCAAAGATTGTTATAAAATAAGTATCGCTGATCACACTTACTTTACTCTTTTATCATACACAATTACCGAAAGACAACAATAAACCATGCTGGAAAAGAAATCATAGACACTTCTAACACTTGTTTTATAAAGAATACTCACTATTTAGATTCACATTTTCGTTCTTTCCACGTGTAATCCTATGTGGGATTTTTGTTGCTTGGTATTAGTATAAGGATATCTTATTAAAAAATCTGATGTGGGCACCACATGACTTCCTTATACACTTTTAGAAATATACATAATGTTAAAAAACATTGTCACTGGAGCCGAAACATTTGGCTAAAAATATTTTTAAAAAATGCATGCATACGTAAAAAAAAATAAAAAATAAAATTGTGCCGTGAGGGGACTCATGTCAAAGTTGTGCCTTGGGGGGACTCATGTCAAAGTTGTACCTTGGGGGGAACTCATGTCAAAGTTGTACCTTGAGGGGGACTTATGTCAAAGTTGTGCCTTGGGGGGGGGGACTCATGTCAAAGTTGTGCCTTGGGGGGGACTCATGTGCCTTGAGGGGACTCATGTCAAAGGTGTACCTTGGGGGGGACTCATGTCAAAGCCTAGCCTTGGGGGGGACTCATGTGCTTTGGGAGGGACTCATGTCAAAGTTGTACCTTGGGGAGGGGACTCATGTCAAAGCTGTGACTTGGGGGACTCATGTCAAAGTTGTACCTTGGGGGGGACTCATGTCAAAGTCGTGCCTTGGGGAGGGGACTCATGTCAAAGTTGTGCCTTGGGGGGACTCATGTCAAAGTTGTGTCTTAGGGGGGGGGACTCATGTTTAGTTGTGCCTTGGGGGGACTCATGTCAAAGTTATGCCTTGGGGGGACTCATGTCAAAGTTGTGCCTTCGGGGGACTCATGTCAAAGTTGTGCCTTGGGGGGGACTCATGTCAAAGTTGTACCTTGGGGGGGACTCATGTCAAAGCTGTGCCTTAGGGAGGGGACTCATGTCAAAGTTGTGCCTTGGGGGGACTCATGTCAAAGCTGTGCCTTGGGGGGACTCATGTCAAAGTTGTACCTTGGGGGGGACTCATGTCAAAGTCGTGCCTTGGGGGAGGGGACTCATGTCAAAGTTGTGCCTTGGGGGGACTCATGTCAAAGTTGTGTCTTAGGGGGGGGGGACTCATGTTTAGTTGTGCCTTGGGGGGACTCATGTCAAAGTTATGCCTTGGGGGGTACTCATGTCAAAGTTGTGCCTTGGGGAGACTCATGTCAAAGTTGTGCCTTGGGGGGACTCATGTAAAAGTTGTACCTTGGGGGGGACTCATGTCAAAGTTGTGCCTTGAGGGGGACTCGTGTGCCTTGGGGGGGACTCATGTCAAAGTTGTACCTTGGGGAAGGGACTCATGTCAAAGTTGTGCCATGGGGGGACTCATGTCAAAGTTGTACCTTGGGGGAGACTCATGTCAAATTCGTGCCTTGGGGAGGGGACTCGTGTCAAATTTGTGCCTTGGGGGGGAATCATGTCAAAGTTGTGCCTTGGGGGGGACTCATGTCAATGTTGTGCCTTGGGGGGCGACTCATGTCAACGTGTTCTGAACTTTTCTGAAAGTTTCAAATGTCTAGCTAGTCGAGAAGTCAGTTAAATTGCAAGATTTGTGCAAACCGTTTTTGAGCTATTACCGTTTTTTGATACATTTTGCCCATTATGAACCTAATTTTCCTAAATATCTCCAAAACGGAAAATCATATAAAGTCCAAAAAGGGAGGTGCACAACTAGATGTTATAACAAACCTATGTACCAATTCGCAACTTTCTACGTCCAACCGTTTTTGAGTTATGCGACATACACCCACACACACACACACACAGACACACATACATACAGACGTCACGAAAAATCGTGTAAAGTCGCTTATATCTCTAAAACGAGAGCTCGTGTTAAGACGAAACTTGCAGGTGTGCAACTAGACATCATGACTGTCACACGTATAAATTGGCACCATTCAGCGATCATTCGTTTTCGAGCAATGTGAAATACAAAATCCATTTCGCAAATCGGGATTACTATACTTCCTTATACTTTGTATAAGGAAGTAAAAATCAAGTTGTTCGATTTCTGTTTTTTGAACTCTTCTCTTTGAATTATATAAAACTTCATCATTATATTGACGTGAATTAATGAACAATGACATGAAGGAAGGAAGATGGAAATTAATGACCACATATGGAAATGAAGCCTCATACGCCATACAAGGCAAAATGTTAGTATGAATTGTTTCTGAAACATGGTGGGTGAGATCATACATCGAAAATTTGATCACAGATTAATATTAAAAAAATGAAAAAATAAATAATAATAACTAAAAGAAAAAGAAAAAAGCACAACGGCTTAAGACGGATGGAGCGGGTTAAACGAATTTGTTGGCGCCCAACTTTCTTTAAATCCTCTACAAGACCATATGGTAACAAATTAGAGAGTTAAAATAATTACTGAAAATTTTTTCGAACTTAATGTGAAAACTATGAAAGATTTAATTAATTAGCATTGTATTTATATGACTATAAGGTATAGAAATTGGTATTTGGTTTAAAATGAGATGTGAAACTATTTGAGAGTTGAGTAATTTTGAGGATATAAACAATTTTGTTAAGCAGTATTTCATGTTATTTGTATACACTCATTAAAATCAATTTCGATTAAATATAATAATTTAACTAATATTTAAACACCTTCATTAATAAGCTTATTTTATTAAAAAATACAATTACGGTGACGATCTATATTAATAAAATCAGAGTTTTGTCCGTAAATTTCTCAGAATCAAAAATTTTGATATCTTCCCGTTTCACTAGACTGACCAGATCAAAATACCTTTATAATAGAGAAGCATTAAAAATTGCTACAATTATCAAATTATGGATGTATTTTTTCATTCCTAATAAATAAGGACTAAAAATAAAGTGTTATTGATTAATAATTTAGTTCCCACAATTTTTTAAAACTTAGAAAAATGCCTTTAAAAAAAGGGGGCGTCCCCATTTGTCTCCAGAAAATGGGGACGTTTGGTCAGTATACGTTTCACACATCGTGGATGCCAAAAATGACTTCATAAAATTGTGTATGTGTGTACGTGTATGTCGTGGTGTCTGTATGCCTGTGAGAAAACTCGGACGGGTTTCGAAACGTCTAAATTTTAATTGTTTTTAATGTATATTTTAGTTGTTTTTAAATGTACATTTTATATAAAATTTTGTTGCGTAAATAACAGTTTTTGTTTTGAAAGTATACAGTGTTCAATAGACATTAGGGGCATTAAATGAATTATTATATACAAATATAATTAATTTCTGTATATATGTTTGTAAGCATTAAGACAAGAAATTACAAGTATTAATGCTCGATTCACTCATAAAAAACACCTCCGTTGAGTATCAAAATTGTGATGGCATGTCTCCAGACCTTCCTTAGGGGTGTGTTCCAGACCGTCACCAATTGCCCATTATGCAGCACTAGTACAACGTTAAAACCCAACCAACCAATCAACTAACCCATACAAAACAAAACCAATTAAACAACTAACATAAAGCAACGAAGTGGGCCCTCCGTGGCCGAGTGGTTATATCACCATACTGCTAATCGCCTTCGAGCGTAGGAGAGCGGGTTCGATTCCTACGATGGCCCTGGGTGTTTTTGCGCAAGTCTTCGTATTGTAATTCGGTCATATGCTATCTGTAATTATCTGACGAAGATTTAGAAGCGGACTACGAGTCAAACATACAAATCTGATGTATATGTTATCAATAAACAAACAAGCAATAAAGTAAAATCTTCACGATATGTTTACCTAAGATATTATCTGATTTCTTTTCTTTTAAATAATCTTTTCTTATTATTACATACCAAGGGTTTATTTTATTTTTCTCAATACATTGTTGCAAATGTTATTTAATTTTTCTGTTAAATTATCTTTTTATTTATTATTTTTTCATTATTTTGCTTTATTTGAAACCATAGATAACATTTTACTTTCTTAATTCAATAAATTATTTTAGCTTGTAGCATCAATTTCGAGCATTACACTAAGGGGAACTAAAGCTTTTTTTATTATTATTATTATTATTAAGAAGATTATTGTTTTATATCCCGAAACATATTACCAACGAGATAAATAAAGTAGATTGATAAATGGTAACCATGACATGGCCCAACATGAGTCATGTGAGATGAACCATCTATGCGCTGGTTTCCTTGGTTACAGCTTATTTTCAATAAATTTCTATGGCAACTGCTTGGAGATTGTACTTGACGAAAGTCATAACCGCCAATGTTTTTGTTAACTTGCGTAATTTATTTTATTTATTTATTTATTTATTTTGGTTCTAAATCGTTTAAATTTTTACTTTACTTCTTTTTTATTTCATGCAGTCAAAATTTAACCGAAAAATATTTAAAAATATTTGAGGAGTTATTATTTGATTTCAAATTTAGCTCTTTTAAAAGTTTAACTTTTCTTTATAAACACTTTTAAACTTTGTTGGGAAATAATGAAAAATAATCTGGTGTGTCACTCACACGACTTTCTCTTACCCTGAAATTTAATAAATACAGGTTGGAGATTAAGAGGTAAGATAACGATGTTATGTAAACCTATATTAAACAATTAAAATTATTCTTCGGAAGAGTTTTATATGATAATTAATTCTGTGTGAGGGGGGCTACCGCCCCCCTCAATCCCCCGTTTCATTAATGCACCTAGATTTATATAAAATTTAATTCAGTTATTAAAAAATAATTCAGTTTTTAAAAAATACTTGATTAAAATTATTATTTAAAAAAATTATCTTTTATGATAATGCAGACGATTTCCATATTAGAGAAGTAGAAAACACTAAATATCCAAAAAAGGTCCCTTTTATTCTCAACTAGCAGACCCGGCCACGCGTTGCTGTGACTAAGTTATACGTTGAATTATACGGCTGTAAACTATTTAGTACAGTCAAATTATTATTTACGAACAAACACGAAAACGTTGTAGCCGATGTAAAAACCCACAGGGTTGAGATTTGAAACTTAGGTCAATATTTGGAAGCGATTGATAAAAATTTTCGTAGTGTTGATATTAAGCACAAATTAATTTTATTGTAGGGTCCTATAAATTTTAATGGAGAAGTGATATATATTATTTCTAATGCTACTTTGGATAAAATTGCTAAAATGACTAATATATAAATTAAATTCTATTAAAATTCTATTAAAATAAAAGTATAAAAGAAACAGACGATTTTAAAATCAATTTTTATGGGGGAGTGAAATATAATATATGCTACAATGGATAATTTTACTATAAATTTGACCTCATCATTTTAAATATTTTAAAGAGGGCAACAGCTGTAGTTATAAAAAGGAAAACAATAAGGCTAAACCAGAAAAATAAGTAAATTTGATAAATATTTTAAAACTTTAAAATTGGAAATCTTATGAAATATTGCACATTTAAAGTAAATACATGTATCATTTTAAATAGAAAAAGATTTTGGAAAAGTTTAGTGTATTTTAACGAAGTGTTGAGAAGTTCTTGAGTATGTTAAAAGTTTAATAGTAAATTCAAGTTAATAAAGATGGGAAACATTGAGGATTAAGATAAGAACAATTATAAGATTAAAAAAAAAAAAAAAAAAAAAAAAACTTTTTATATATTATGCTTTTAAATTTTAATATACTAATTAAAAGGAAAATGATAAATATTCTATCATAGTTTGAAGTCAAATTTGTTTTCAAATGTCTAAATAAAATATCTGATGTATTATACTAATATTTTGCAACGGAATAGATTTCATTTCTGTCATCCTTGGCGAAAAAAAAAAAGAATATCGCCAAATTATCTGGCGAAAATATTTAATTCCTTTCAAAAATCATGGTTATTTTAACAACTTATATTAAAAGAGTAATGAATAATATGAAACAATATTTCGTACAATACATATTGCATGTCATACATACGTACAATGAATAATACATATTACATTTCGTACAATGCATACATCTGGCATGTATATTTTCGTGTTACGCTTTTGATCGCCAAATAATAATAATAATAATAATAAAAGCCAAGGGCGACAGAGTTTTGAAATTTAACATTAAAATTTTATCAATTTGACAGCAAAATAATTCAATCTAACACCCGCGATAACTAATACATATCTATACCCAAATATAAGGATTAAAATCGGGAAATAAATTTCCTCGATTTTTAATAATTTCTTACAAAAAATCCAGTGGGCAATTAACATAGGAAATCTTTTTCTTGGCTGCACAGACGGTCAGTGAGTCACACTTCACTTGCGTATAGAACTCATAGATATAGTATAGCATATATAGAATAGAGTGATCATTGGGGAGAAAAAAGTTATTCCTTTTCATTTGGGAAAAGACGACGTTTTTACCAAAATATGGCCGTCTTTCCCCGAGTGAATACCATAGAATAATAATAAAGGAAGAAGGAGCATAAGTGTTTCTACATAAGCTGTTGTGTTGCCACAAAAAACAGCGATTATTAACAAGCCTTTATTAACAAATTTCAATGTTGAGAGGAGCAAAAGTAGCTTTCGCTGGCATTTCACTAGAAGGAGTTTGTAAGCATTAGAGTATTAGCATGCTCCTTCTTCCTCTATTATTATTCTATGGTGAATACACACGGGAATACATACTAATATTTTAGCAAATAAAATTTATGAATAATTTATTTGCTAAAGGGGAATGGAAGACTCCAGATACAGTTTCAAATTCATATTTCTTTCTTTCTTTTCTTTTCTTTCTTTTTTTTTTTTTTTTTTTTTTTTTTTCAATACCACTTAATGGCTGTTTCCAAAGCTTTTATTTATTTATTTTTTTTTTTTCGGCATCAAAAATCTTTGTACGATAACATGGGGATGAGAGATCTATATATATTACTATATCTATGATAGAACTACATTAGCACTTTATCAATGTGTATAAAATCTTTAAATTGATTATGACGTCAATTTTCGTGAGATGCATAATTTAACTTTTTATAATTTTTTAACGTTCACGTTTGATTAAATGTATTTATTTTTATGTCGAAAGAAAATGAACTCGTATTTTTTCTTTTTGGCAACAATTAAATTAATGGAACTCACAGATATTTTGGAGAAACTTTAATAAAGGTCTATAATTAACAAATAATTGCAATAAAACAATATTGTGACAATAAATTGAGATAAAAACTATCCTACCTCTCAAGTTGGACCAAACTGCACACAGTGTGCAAAATTTCATTAAAATCGGTTCCTTAGTTTAGGAGTTTACCCCGGACAAACATCGTGACACGTAATTTATATATATATACAGATATTTAAAAAAAAAAAAAAAAAAAAAAAAAAAACGATTTTTTTTTTTTTTTGTTTTTTTTTTTTTTCGTTAAAAGTAAAAAAAAAATCGATTACTTTGTTTTAAATTATCGCAGATCGATGGTTCAACCATTCGTTTTAAAGGTATTGGCGAGCTCTTTTGAAAGATACCCATCATGAAAATTTACTCCCCTCTAGGGGGGACTTCCCCTCCGGGGTGGGGGGAGGCGAGGCTCCTACATACACAAAAAAATTTTCACAGTTGACTATCTCTATTACAAAATATATATATTCGTTTCATTTGGTTTAGTGCAGTCTATAGACGTTAAGCTCTACTTACCTGCAATTTCCCCCCATAGACGTAATGTATTAGAATTTTCTTGATTGTCCCTGTACACGAACCATTTGCTTAATCTTAACGAAAAGCTTACTGTAGCATCTATATACGATACACATTTAGAATACCAAGTTTGGAATGTCTGCTACTATTTGTTCTTGAGATATGCTGATAACAGACAGACACACACACAGACACACAGACCATTTGCTAAAAACATGATTTTCGTATTCAGGGGACCTCAAAGCGTGTAAATATAACAAAATCTCGCGTTTGAAAATTTGACCCAAAAACAATACTTTCTCTACTTTATGGTAAGAGAAAGTAATAAAAAAGTGATACAACCACAACATTAGTATATCCCCACATCCCTACAGCTGAATTTGGAGATTTTTCTTTGGCGCCGATTTGAACGATAACGATGTCATTCTCGACTGTTTGCGATATAATATGGCAACCTGCATGTTGTTTATTTTGGATTTATGATTTAGCTTATGATTTTATCATTTATCATTTATGATTTTTAGATTTATGATTTAGTCATAATCGCCAAAAATAAATCGCCAAATTCAGCTGTGGGGATAAACTAAAGTTGTTCCAAATATATATATACATATATATATATTATTGAAAAATTATTTTAACCCCTTAACGCGCGCTGTCGTCGCTGCGAGGACACAAAATTTAAGATCCAGCTGCAAAAATTCATCCCGGAAATTTTTAGCAAAAATTTACGTTTATAACATATCAGAAAAGGCCGATTTTTTTAACCTTAAAATTTAAAATTTCTTTTAGTTTAATTTAGTTCATGAATTCCGGTGGCAGTATAATTTAAGTGATCCGATTTGTCTTGCTCCGCAAAGGGTTAAAAACAATTTATTTCGGTCATAGAACTATCGTATTACCTAATAACAATGATAATTTGCCGAACTGAAATTTTAAAGGCCAAAATAGCGATAATGGGTCAAACATAGCAATCTATTGGTTCATATCACGGGGTTCATGTTGAACCACGGATATGGATAATCCTTTATCCATTGAATCAGCACTCTACTTTATTTATCTCGTTGCATATTATGTACTCCGTATATAACTCCGTCGTGCAGTAAAAAAAAAAAAAAAAACGCGCTTTTTCTTCCTTTTTTTTTTTTTTCTTTAATTTAATTGTAAGTTTTACCGGTTTCACCACATCGGTTCGCCATCGCAATTGGCATTTTATTTTTGATATTTTTATTATTAAAATTATAAATTGATTCCTCCTTGGTTTCATAAATTGTATCACAATTAAATGCAAAACTACTTCAAAACATTTACTTTGTTTACAGTATATCTCCTTGATATTTTGGTGTATGTTTTGGTGAGATGTAGCTTTCTCCAGCTATTATGATTAATTTTTTTTGCCCTTAGCCGTTAACTGAAATTTTATTTACGATTAATTTGGATCATAATTTTAAGTATGTTGCTTTGTTTGCAAGCTGACATGTAAGGCAAGTATTGCTGTAATGGAAAGTTTTTTTTTTTTTTCTTCCCCAGAATTTATTTTCTACTAGCCGCCTTCGGCGACCAGCTGGTTCGCGATCCCTGAAAAATCCGACTTTACGAAACTCCCGCTCGGTGGCGCCTGCGGCGCCTTTTTCCCGTATCAGGTCTAATAACAGCTTATTGATATATCGTGAAAATAGCTTATCTAAATCGCAGTAAACTCCCGTGCGGTAGCGCCTTCGGCGCTGATATTTCAAATTTCTAACTTTAGCTAAGTCCCGCTCGGTGGCGCCTTATCCCCGTTTTAGAACTTACAACACCTTCCTCGCTCATTGGAATTTGAAATATTGAAATTTTAAAATATAGCAGCGCCATCTGGCGGTAGAAATTTCTGTAATATATTGTTCAATTCCAAATCAACAAAGCTTTCAAATGATGTATTACTTATGAAATTATTTTAATTAGTAGCTGAGATACAAAAGAAAACCTAAAAAGGAAACCTTAAAACGTGTAAATCGGGTAAAATCTCGAATAATACTTTCGATAATATAAAAGAACTTTAAAATATCTTTCGAATGATGTATTAAAAATTATATAATCATAATTAGAATTTGAAATATTGAAATTTTAAAATATTTCAGCGCCAGCTGGGATAAAAAAGAAAACCAAATACCTTGCCTTAAAATCTTAATATGCCAACCAATTTCAAACGCTGCAACTTTTTTTTTTTTGCCTTTTTTCCCTGTCCCTCAAGCCCTCCCTAATAATCGTACTCTTTCAAAAATATTCACAATCGAATTATCGGGCATTAAAACTACATACTACGAAATTTCGACTGCTGCAAATACTGCAAAAAAATAAAAGACAATCTTTTTCCAATAAATATGTCATTTTTTTAATTATTCATATATTTTCATGAAAATTGAACAGTAGCTTTATAATATGCTGTCTAGGCCGAATATTAATTCAAATGTAACGTGAATGAAAATTTGAAAAAAATTGAAAATTGCAATTTTTCCCCCCAGTATAAAACACATGATATCTTAATTGATTACAACCATTTCCGTTTTCAACACAGACATCACAGACAGTTGTCTCGTATGTGTTTTGTTTCCGATCGAGACCGTTTAGAAAATCGTCTGCCTGTTGCCAACTAAATTTCATAGTTTAGTTAATTTTAAAAAATCTAATTGACGTATCGATAAGCCGCTTGCACTCTCAGATTCGGAAAAAATTCCCCTTTCATTTGGTACCAAATTCGTAATGATCGGACTAATATTTCTAATTTATTTTCCAATTTTTCTGCTTTTAACCCCGTTAAAATATCTACTTTTATGCAATCTCGGTGAATTCTGAGTCATTGAGATCGCTTTTTGATTAAGACATAGGTCTACATTTTAATTAATATCTCCGCAACTAATTAAAATTTTTAAATTCTGTTTTGACTATCCCCTCGGGCAGGCTTCTAAGCACCCGTATGTCAAATTTTGTAGTTCTGCGTTCAGTAGGGGCTGAACGTATAGATGCTCAGACAGACAGACAGACAGACAGAGAGACAGACAGACAGACAGACAGACAGACAGACAGACATCTTCCTTTATTATTATAGATAATGTATTACCCCAAAGCTCGCTTTGGTATTACCCTAGCATCCATGACGTAATGATGTGACGCCACACCTGAAGTACGACTAATTTATTTATTTTTTATTTTTTGCTTTAGTTCTTTATTATTACAAATACTTCCTAAGAAGCTGAATTATTGTATGTCGTCTTTGGCGGGACAAATAAATAAATAAATAAATAGATCGCCAAATTATTCTGCGGATATATTTAATTCCTTTCAAAAATCATAGTTATTTTAATAAGGTTTATTAAGAGAGTAATTTAGCATATGAAACAATATTTTCTATTTTTAACGAAAAAAAAAAAAACCAGAAGAAAACACGCATTTTTTTTTTAAAATGTCATTATAATGAATAAAATTGACTTTCTTTTGACATTTAGTCTTATACTATTTCTCTAGAATGGAAATCGTCTACATTCATCATGACAGATAATGTTAATAAATAATAATCTTAATAAAATATCTATACCAAGTGAATTTGCATAGGAAAATATAGAAGAAGGTCATGTGGTGCTCACAACTTATTAGTTTTCTTTTGGTTTTTCAACGTTAACATTTTGTCAATTATATTTCTGCTTCGAATTTTCGCCAAATGCTATGTTTTGGCGATATCTGAATTCAGTCTTGATAACATAATAAATGTCTTATAATTGTTTACTTTCTTTTCAATTAGTTATTTAGTTATCAAAATGATTTAACATATTAATTAAACAATAACCATTTTATATTTCACAATAACTTTAAATTCTTATTTTGTTTTCTAGGCTGAAAAGCAAACAAACTCTATATACATTTCATGAGCTGCTAATATATCGTATATCATTTTAAATTATGTACGAAGTAACTGATTTAGTATACTTGAATGAATCAGACCCAATTTTTATTCGGAATACCATTATTCATCGTGTCAACATGACTTGGTCTAATTCTAGAGAAGTCATACTCATTAACCTCTCTGTCAAGATGGCCTTTTTGGTTCTGCTTTTGGTGTTTTTATGCTTTGTGCTCTGCAAGGAATGCTACCTATGTAAAAACGTGTGTAAGAAATGGGCTCGGTGCTGGATTCAGCCAGAAGAAGAAGAGCAATTAATTGGAGACCAACAACCTCAAGCAACGGGAGATCGAGGCATTATGGAAGTCACATCAGATAATCGACAGCATGACGATTCAAGATCTTCTAGACCAGCTGGCGATTTGGTATAAGTAAAATGTTTCAGATAGCTCTATAGTTCAAGACCAGTCAGAAGGACAAATTTGTAAATTTAATTTTTAAATAGCGGAATTAAAATACTATCGATGCTATTTGTATATTCTTCTGGTTTACATAAAAATTCAACATTACACATTACATTTTGCGGGTTGTTAGTTATTGTTTCGACAGTATTCAAATTTATGGGACATAAATTTACATAAAGATTCAACTCGCTCACAATATTTTAATAACTATTTGATAATTACTATCTAAAATGGTGAAACATTGCACCAAAATACTGGTTGTAGTGTAGCTAATTGTAACCACTTTTTTGGTGAAATGTAGGATTTCATTTTTAACAGTGTACAATATACACAAACTGCCTCAGCAGCAAGGTTATAATCGTTTAGGAAGGATAGGGTAAAACTAGACTATTTGAAATAAATGCTGGGTCAGAAATGATATGTATTGCAGTTATAGTGTAACCACGTTTTCTACGCCTAGCAGTCAGGACGAGTCGAAAATCTTGGAGGGTTTCCAAGTTGACCAACAGGTTTGAATTTAGTAAACATCCAGTCATTCTTTATTCCCTTATCGCTTATTTTCTCTCATCGAAAAGCTTGTTTCCCCTATTTTGCTAGTGGACTCGTTGAATCCGCACTTGCGCAGATGCTTCCATGGTCGCAAGAAATGTAGTTAAAGAGTACGTACGTGACATTTTGATGACACGATGTACATCAACAAAAGTAACTTAGCAACACACAGGTCAAAGGAGGTATTCATATTGTCCTCCAGGCACGAGCTGTGATGTAGATCTCAAATCTTTGGTGCACGGACGTTCAAACGTTCTCGAAGATTCGAGGCATATCTCGTATTTCCTTAGTAACTATTGTGATGCATGCAACTAGGTCTTCGACACGTCAATGGTAATGTTCATGCCAGCGTTCACGATCGCAACGATTGTACTAGCACTCCACATCAAACTCAAATGTGTCTGCTTTTTGACGATTTTCGTAAAGGCGTTTATATGAAATGTGGTTTTTCTACAGCCTTTCAGGGCAATTTCTTTTAGAATCAGTTATTCTAATTGTTTTCCTAGGGCGTGGTCATGGTCAGCACCCACTTGAGTCTTTGGGCCTTCTCAAAAACCTTCGGAAGTCTTTAGGGAATTTTGGTTCCCATCACCGATCTTGCGTCAGTAATGCTTTTTTTGGGAATTTTCTTCTCCCCTTGCACTTAACTTGGTGTGCGATCTGTAATTCATACCCATTGGGAGTTCAGGTGCTTATTTGATCTCTTCAAATGTCTTTCAAACAAACGCAGGGAATTACAGCTCATTTTATTACCTCGCGTTTACCAATGCTTTCTTCCATTATTCGGGGTTTTACAAAAACATTGAAATGGAAATACGCTTTATTATTATATGCTTTAAAATGCTACAACTCTGCTTTATAAATTTTATAAATCCGCATTAATGTGACACGAGTTGGCTTTTAGAAAATTTTATTACAAACAGAGATACAAAAGTGGGTGGTAAGTACAACAAGGTTGACTATTCCTAGTTTAGCTGGTTGTACATGACCATGGACAACGGTGGTATTGCAACAGTGTAGACGATGAAGTTAATTCATGGCCATGATTGGAGATATTTCCCACAAGCTAATTCAATACTCCGGTTTCCTTATGGAAAAAATTCCTTCACAGGGCCAGGAAGGGCGAAAAATGCCCAGGGAAGCGATATGTGATTACGCTCGGCGTAAATATCGGTGGAAGTGAGGGACACCTATGGACTGCATAGACTCATTAGAATTTGGTCTAGATGATGTTCAGTTTGGTTTGGAAGTCTGGACATTCGTCCGACTGCCTCAGCTAATGCTGTGTTCTGTGATGTAAGTACTGCCATTTTTGCTTTTATTAAGGTTAAATAGTTCCACCTTTCATTGCATGTCTTTTTCATGAAATGAGATATGTTATATTGGTTGATTTTCTTTTAGAATTAGTTTTACACGATATAACATACACTACAAGCAGTACTGAAAAAACTAGAAGCTCTCTACGAACCTGTAATCTCTACGAACGTAGGATTACAGGGGGAAAAACCTGTTTCAGGCAAAGAAGATGATAAAAGTGGGGGCTCGTCATCACCTGTATTCGGCAATAAGTATGTATTTTCTTTTCATTTTTTTTTTTTTTTCTAAATACTGATATATCTTTGATAATTTTGTGTTTACAAAATAATTAATTACTAATAAATAATGTTTAACAAGCAAGCAAACAAATAAAAAAATCTATTGCGGAGAAAGAATTTCGTTTATTAACATTATTTTTTCTCTGATCAATAGAACCGGATAAAATTTGTCTCTAAAACTTCGAAGGGGGGGGGGGGCTAAGTTCCTCGATCCTCCCTCCCTCTGAATACGGATTAGCCATTGCGCAGTACTAGTGCGACGTTTAACCCAACCAATCCTTTGGATACGGTCCTGTGCATACCATTGTTTTGTATTAGAAACCTGCTTTTGGAACCTTAAACAATGTGTATCAATTTCGAGACATGCTAAATATATTTACGGAAGTCCGAGAGCAAAAGGACAGACAGACAGACGATTAAATTAAAGTTATAAACACTTTTCAACCAAACAAAACTTCATGTGATGTAACAACATGCTAGCATATAAAATTTGGCAAAAAAAAAAAAAAACTATAGAAATCCTTTATCATTTACTTTTTCGTTAATACTTTTTCGAAATAATACTCCAAATTGAACCAAATTTGGTCAGTGTCTTAATTTTTCTTATGAATATCTTGAATGAGTTTCTTAACCAAGTTGCTCCACCAATTTGTTTTCAAGTGGAGACCACTTGAAAATTTCAAATTCAAATTTCGAAAAGCGTATTTCGAATTTATTTGAATTTTGATGTATACATAGACCATATAAGTGTCAGCTATATAAATGAACTTTATCCGCCATTTTTAACAAAGTTCGGATGTTATAAACTAAGCGAGACAACTTGAAATTAGGCTACCACTCGAAAATTTACAAACTTGATAACTTTTTAAATTTTGATTAAATTTTAACCAAAGTTGAACAGTGACGTTATCATATAATTACATTGGACGTGTTCACTGGGCAACTTGTTCCGATATCTAGTTTCCAAGTTGCGTCCACTTGAAATCACGCTGCCACTTGAAAATATGTCATAACTTTTAAAATACCATAACTTTTAAAATACCATAACTTTTAAAATACTAAACTGACTCAAACAAAAGTTTGATAGTGAACTTATGGTTCAAATATCTTGGATATGTTCACTTGGTGACTTGATCCGCAATTTTATTTCCAAGTGGCGGCCACTTGAAAATTCGTCATTTTAGTAACTTTTGTAATACTGAGCCAATTCGCATCAAATATAGGTAGTGGATTTATCATTCAAATATCTCAGATAAGTTCGCTGGACATCTCATTCCGCTTTTTTTACAAGTGGTGACCACTTGAAATCACAGTGCCACTTGAAAATTTCATATCACGATAATTTTTGAAATCCTGATTTAATTTGAACTAAAGCTGGACAATGAACTTATCATACAAATATATTGGATGATTTCACTGGGCAAGTTGTTTCGCCATTTTGTTTTCAAGTTGCAGCTGTACTTAGACTGCCACTTGAAAATTTGCCATAGCAATAACTTTTGAAACACTGCACTGATTCGAACTAAAGTTGGGCAGTGAATCTATGCTTCAAATATCTTTGAGGAGTTTTCTGGGCAACTTGCTCCATTATACTGCTTCCAAGTGGCGGCCACTTGAAAATTTGTTATCATGGTAACTTTTGAAATGCTTAATCAATTCAAACCAAAGTTAAAAAATGGATTTATCATTCAAACAACTATGATTTCGTTGGGCAAGTTTGTTTCGAAGTTGCGTCCACTTGAACGCTGCCACTTGAGACTTTGTTATCATGATAACATTTGAAATATTGAATTTATTCGAACTAAAGTTGGACAGTGGACTTATCTTACAAATATCTTGGATTAGTTCACTGAGAAACTTTCTCCGCCATTTTGATGCAAGTGGCTGCCACTTAATTTTTCAACACGATGACTTTTAAGATTCTGAATTAATTCGAACTAAATTTGTAGAGTAGACTTATCTCATAAATGTATTTGACATATTTGTTTGTCAACTTGGCCCACAATCTCGCTTCCAAGTGTCGGCCAAATGAAAATTTTAAATTGACATAAAAAGGTATTTATGAACCGATTTGTTTAAAACTCCATATGTACGTAACCTACAGCAATATTTCTACCAAGTTCATTAATAATTTGTAGCCGCCATTTTGAAACAAATTACGGCTAGTTGATAAGGAAAAAGAAATCAACCTACCCTTCCGAATGACCCGGAAGGACTTGTTTAATAATTTAATTTAATTTATTTTTATTTTATTTTATTTTATTTTATTTTATTTTGATCGGTCTTGATTTTATTGGTTTATGTCCGGGCTGGGCCCAAACATTGAAAAAATAAATAAATGAATAAAAATAAATAGGCCGACCCGGCCGAATTTTTAGATGTCATATTGGGCCGGTCGCGTAAGCAAAGCTTTCGTACTCCAAGAGCCGCTACTCCAAGAGCCAGAAAACCGAAAATGCTCGAAAACTCAAACTTACCATCTGAATTTTAAGAAGAGCCCCAAGATGACTGAAATAGGATCTCAAATTTCCAATTACAGGATTTTACCTTGAGGCTTAATTTTTTTCTCAGAAAGTTCACCTAAGGCAAAGAAATTGTTTTGACATTCAACACATTGTTTTGGCAAAGCTCTATTTATTTAACCAAAAAAAATCTGAAAGTTTGATTTAAAAAAGCAGCACAGAACCTGGCGTTTTAAAATACTATGTACAAAACTTTGAATAAACATCGTAAATGGCAAGAATTCGCAACAATTGTTTCGGATCGAAGTACGTCGCCGCTTGGTTTGCTGCACTCGTGCCTACTTTGTTCGCTTGACCAAGGTTCGTGTTTACTTTCAACCCGAAACAATTTTTACGAATTCTTCCATTTTATGGTGTTTATTTAAAGTTCTGTATTTTTTACCGAAAAGTGTGAATGAAAAAGCTATTCTTCTAGACAAATGAGTACAAAACAATACGTACACTAAGGGACGAAAAAAAAAAAAAGGCTGCACTTGGATAGTTTTTATTACTTTCTTCTATATTCAATAGAAGAAAGTATTGGATTCGTAAAAATTTTCGACCTCGAATTTTTGATGGATTTACACGTTTTGAGAGCTGTAGAACACGATTTGACCATATTTGGAAAATGTCTGTCTGTCAGTCTGTGTATGTGTGTGTGTGACAAAATTTTGTAGCAACTGTATCTCAGGAACTACTGCACAGAATTTCATACAAATTCGTATGTAGTTGCACCTTGACATAAATTAGCGCCTATCAACTTTTGGTAAAAGTTGTCTTACAGGCTGCGTTGCCATACCGCTTTTTCTAAATTATTAACATGGTGGTAAAGGACAAAATTTTGTATAAATGTGCATACTCATTATGAAATTTACCAGAATTATTTATAATAGAGATAGTCAATTGGGAAATTTTTTTTGTATGTGTAGGAGCCTCGCCTTCCCCCTGGGAGGGAAGTCCCCCTCGAGGGGAATAAATTTTCATGATGGGTATCTTTCAAAAGAGCTCGCCAGTACCTTTAAAACGAATGGTTAAACCATAGATCTGCGATAATTTAAAATAAAATTATCGATTTTTTTAATTTTTAACAATTTTTTTTTTTTTTTTTTAATGTAATATTGACAAGAAAATTAATAAAATTGACTTTTTTGGATATTTAGCGTTATACTACTTCTCTAATATGGAAATCGTCTGCATTATCATGGAGAATAATTTTTTTTAAACAATAATTTTAATAAATTATTTTTACTGAGTAAATTTGTTTAGGAAAATTTAGAAGAAAGTCATGTGGTGTCCACAACATACTAGTTTTACCTTTGAAAAATGTTTAAAAATAAGGATGAAACGGATAGTGATTTTGCTGGATACCGCATAATCGTATCCAGCAAACATTAGTGTTTCAGATATTCGATATCCGTGAAAATCACTATCTGTTACATCCCTATATTTAAATTTTAAAACTGGTGATTTTTGAAAGGAAAAATAGAAGTATCCAAGTGCGACCTTTTTTTTTTTTTTTTTTTTTTTCTGTCCCTTAGTTGTACTTAGACATTGATTTTGGGTCTGTAATATTTTAATATATTGAGGAAAAATTAACTTTAATTTTAATTATACTAAGCCCTGCATGAGAATTACAGTTTTTAATGTGTATAAATTAGAAAACTTTTCCAAATAAAAGGGAACCCGAAACGATACTGAACTTTCTTCAGGTTCAGAGGTTAATCGGGCCCTGGTCGCTCTAGGTATTTTTTAATATTTTTTGAAATAAAAAAAATCATTATGCATTTCTAAGAAACGTAGAAAATATTAGTAAAACAAATGCTCCGCTTAAATGAGGTCACCTGGCAACACTTTTCATATTTCCTCTTTGCTTTTGCACCCTAGTTTCAAAATATGCCTGTCTTTTCAAAAATTGTAATCATGCTGGCGAACCAAAAATTGACGTCACTTTTCTTAGTGATAAAGCGCAATTCCTAATGCTGCAAAAATGGTGGTAGAAAGCTTTATCAATTTGTAACGTGGACAGCTGTGTTTGTTCTACTTCATAAGTCGAAAAGTGAACTCCTGTGTTTTTTTACAAATGCTTGTTGAATTGACGTTCAATAACATGGCGAGCCGACGCGTTTTGGATAATTGATTGCCGATGATTGATTGAATATTCCATAGGGGGGAAAATGGATTATTTATGAGTAAGTAGAAAAGTTTTTTTATTTGATAATAAGTTATACAACTTAAATAAAATGTTTTTTTAGTAAGATGAAAATATAAATAGTATTTTATTTTCCATAATGTAATCACAAAATGTACGAAATTTTATTTTAACGGCCCTCTTCACTTACCATCGCCGGAAGCCCGAGCCAATGTTTTTCTATGGGAAAATTTTCTTTACAAATAACTTATTAACTAATACATATTTTTAAATTCTGTTTTCACATTCAGAAAATTCCCAACTGTTAAATTGACGGACCTTTTTTAAAAATGTATTTCTTTTAATTTTTAATATTTTATTTTGAAACTGCAAAATGAAAAAAAAAATCCATATTCAAAATTCGTATTTTGCAGCTTCAAAATAAAATATAAAAAATTAAAAAGATAATTTTTTGAAAAAGGTCCGTCAATTTAACAGCTGGGAATTTCCAGAATGTGAAAACAGAATTTAAAAATATGTATTAGTTAATAAGTTATTTGTAAAGAAAAACTTCCCATAGAATAACATTAGCTTCGGCTTCCGGCGGCGGTGAGTGAAGAGGGCCCTTAAAGTTTTTACGTCGTTTTTTGATTTAAACAACTTTTTGTGACATACAGGTTGTGTTCCATATGTCTACATGATATTGTTATCAAATATGTTTATCTCACCAAACACACTATTGAAATAATAAATAAATAAAGTCTCTATGATAGGATTATACTACATAATCAAATCAATTTACTTTCTATAATATCTTTCTTCGTTCGAAAAGCAGGTTATCAATATTCACTGTTTTTTCCGGAAATAATAACCTGCCAACAAGATTTCTATGCACAGAATATCTCTAATCCTTGATTTCCTTTTCAGTATAGTCAACGTTGCTTATTTTATGTAGCTTTTCTGTGAAAGAGAGCGGAATACCTGTGAAAATCATTTCCCCGGAGATTACAACCTGTCAAATTGATGTCTAGTCCTTCGAAGTTCTTTATTATTGGTTTTAATCGGAATAAACAAGCGCAAAGCTATATATATATATATATATATATATATATATATATATATATATAATTCACCTTGAATTTATTAAATGTTATTTTTTCCATAAAATCTGTAATTTTCAATAGAAAAAATCTGGAGTGACTCCACTCGACTTTCCGAACATTGAGTAATTAACAGTTTTGTAGATAAAGTAAAGAAAGAGGAGGTGTTAAAAAACAAAAGAGATAAAACCATAATAAAGTGTTTGAGTATTTTTTTCCATATATTACACGATGTTTTATTTAACGCTACTGAACTTTGAGCCCATAGATCATAATGATAAAGAATTTTCGCTGTGTCCCTGTAAAAAACCTATCAATGCTAGATACACCAAAATGCTTATAGTTAGTGCAACAGTGATTTATAATATTCATATAAATTTTCAGCTCAATTGAATAAAGCGTTTAGATGCTATCGCACTTTTAACTACTATGCTGTGGCCACCACACGACTTTCTTCTATATTTTCCTACACAAATTCACAAAGTAAAAATAATTTATTAAAATTGTTATTTAAAAAAATTATCTTCCATGATAATGCAGATGATTTCCATATTAGAGATGTAGTATAACACTAAATATCCAAAAAAAAGTCAATTTTATTGTCAATATTACATTAAAAAAAAAAACTATAACTTCATTTTAAATTATCGCCGATCTATGGTTCATCCATTCTTTTTAAAGGTACTGGCGAGCTCTTTTGAAAGATACCCATCATGAAAATTTACTCCCCTCGAGGGGGGAATTCTCCTACAGGGGCGAGGCTCCTACACACACAAAATTTTTTTCCCAATTGACTATCTCTATTATAAATAATTCTGGTAAATTTCATAATGATTATTAAAAAATAATGTTCTTTATGCCCATTTATACAAAATTTTGTACTATACCACCATGTTAAAAATTTAGAAAAAGCGGGATGGCAACGCAACCTGTAAGACAATTTTTATCAAAAGTTGATAGGCACTAATTTATGTCAAGGTGCAACTACATACCATTTTCTATGAAATTCTGTGAAGTAGTTCCTGATATACAGTTGCCACAAAAGTTTGTCACACACACGCAGAGACTGACAGACAAACAGACAGACATTTTCTAAAAATGGTCAAATCGTGTTTTACAGCTCTCAAAACGTGTAAATCCATCAAAAACCCGAGGTCGAAAATTTTTACGAATCCAATACTTTCTTCTATTGAATATAGAAGAAAGTAAAAATTTGGTCCCACAGGCCATAATGATAAAGAATTTTTCTTTTTGTCCCTGTAAAAAAAACTGTAAGTGCTAAATTCACCAAAATCTATACAGTTCGTGCAACTGTGACCTATAACATGTATACAAATTTTTTGTTCAGATTAAATAGGCGTTTAGACGCTATCGCACTTTTAAAAATTTGGCCCCATATGCCATAATGATAAAGAATATTTCTTTGTGCCCCTGTAAAAAAAATGTAAGTGCCAGATTCTCCAAACTCTATACAGATTGAGTAACTGTGTGTGTGTATAAATTTTTTGCTCAATTGAAGAAGGCGTTTAGATGCTATCGCACTTTTCAGATTTTGGTCCCATAGACCATAATGATAAAGATTTTTTCTTTGTGTCCCTGTAAAAAAAGTATAAGTGCTAGATTCACCAAAATCTATAGGGTTCGTACTATGGTGACTTACAATATACGCACCAACTTTCAGCTTATTCGAACAAAGCATTTAGACGCTAGCGTGTTCACTCACAGACATACACACATACATACATACATACATCATAAAAATAGTGAAAACGGACTCAGAGGACCTCGAAACGTATAGAAACATCAAAATCTCGAATTCGGATTTTTGACATGATTACAATACTTTCCTCACTATAGTGTTCGGAAAGTAAAAACACTAGTTTGCAAATTGTAAAATGTCAACACAGGGATGGCCTTAAAATTATTTAAAAGTTATGAAACTTCCTAATTTTGCAACTATAAAGTCATAATCACTAATTTTTTTTTCTTTTTTTTTTTTGAATTTGTAAAGTTTGTCAAAATCGGATAAAAGTTCGAGATTTTTAAGAAAAACTTTTCAATACTCTAATACAGAAAAAGGGACTTATCATCTAACATGAGTGAATGGTTGGCTGGTTGTAAGGTTTTTAAGGCCGACTGACTACGCTAAGGTCCTAAACCTATAGATGGAATGTCCTCCGTGGGGGTCTTTCTAAGGGGTCCTAGCCCGTATTTACGCGAGTTTCTTGGAAAACCACGGAAAAGTCCAAATGGCTAGGTCGATGAGCGGGACATGGGATCGAACCCGGCCCTTCCAATCTACCAGCTTTGGGCTCAGAACCGCCCGGTCGCTGGTGGGCCTCCTAACATGAGTGGAAGTTAGAAGATTGTCAGCTCGCACATTTAAAATGTTTTAAATTATCAGTGCAAAGTGGCCTTAAAGGGGGGGGGGAATCACATTTTAAGTAATTAAATATCTAATTCTCAACTGAAATTATACGACTGTGAAATGCCAATTACTATTTATAGCAAATTTTTAACTTAAAATTGGTTTAAAATGCACAATTAATATATATATACTAGCTGTGAATACCCGCTTCGCTGGGTCATTTTTAATAGCACAGTTATTTGTTATTAATAATCCATCAATACTTACTTGACAATTTGTTATATAAAAGACACATTTTTTTTTTAATTGATTAATTTATTGATTTTTTTTTTTTTGTTTATACATAAATTATACATAAATATCTTATGACTAAGTATACATTAATATCTTAAATTATCTTAAATCAATTTATATACTAAACATTTCTACTGAAATACATTCTTATACACTACGTTTACTGTTTTGTGTTCTGGTGCATAAACAAATAAATTATCTTTCTGTCCCACGCGTGAAAAAGCTACATAGAGTTGGCCATGTGAAAAACAGGATTCTTTTAAATTAACCCCACAAAATCGGAACGTCTGACCTTGGGCCTTATTGATAGTTATACTATAAGCTAATCTTAGTGGAAATTGTAATCTTTTAAAACAAAATGGTAAGTCATTCGCAATTAATGGAATTCTTGGTATAAAAACCAAGTTTCCTTTTTCTTTGCCAGTTAGAATTTCTGCCTCAATGATGTTGTTCAAAATTTGTTTTACACATAATCTTGTACCATTGCATAATTTTGGCGCATTAAGATTTCGCATTAATATGACTGGTGATCCAACTTTTAGCTTCAATTCATGAGAAGGCATACCAGGTGGCTCTAATGAATTTAAGAACTCTATCGGAAAGTTCAAATTTTCATCTTGATTCATCATTGAATCTATTGATTTATAGATTTTTTCCTCTCCCGGTATCATATCCTGTACTCTTTCATTTATTTGTTTTACTACACTATTTTTTGTAGCCAAAATTGCTCGTTCATACAACCATGTTTTATTCAAGTAATTTTGTTCTATTGATGGATAAATTTTTTCTATAAGTTGTTCTTCGGTATCTACTACATGACACAACTCTTCTGATAAAATTATTTTACCAGACTGTAGATCTAGTGGGTAGGTGCCATTTCCAATTTTCAGAAGATTGTCGGCAAACTCTTGTGCTTTTGGATCTCCAGTTATTAGTGCTCGCATATTTTCGGTTAGTGATAACTTTTCAACATTATTCCAAAAAATTGATCGTTTTAAACACGCATTTATTTCGTCAGCTGGTGTTGATTTTGATATAACTGGTAATGTTTGTCGGAAATCTCCAGATAGTAGCAATAAAACTCCGCCCATTAGTTTTGTATTCTTCCGAAGATCTTGTAGTGTTCTATCCAGTGCTTCAAGTGATTTTCGATGAGCCATTGTGCACTCATCCCATATTATAATTTTGCACCGTATTAAAATTTGGCCACGTACAGAAGATTTTGTGACATTACAGACTGGGAATTCTTGATCAGCTACATTTAATGGCAAATAAAATGCAGAATGGGCTGTTTTTCCACCTTCCATTGATGTCGCGGCTATTCCAGAAGATGCCAATGCTAATGCGATTTCATTTTTTACTCGGATTGTAGCTAGGATTAAATTGATAAGGAAAGTTTTGCCTGTACCTCCTGGTGCATCTAAAAAGATAATCCCTCCTGTACTTGTGTCAATACGACTTATTATTGTGTTGTATACTATTCGTTGAGTTTGTGTTAATTTTGGTTTATTTTCATTGATATAACGTTGCAATTCTTCTACATTATAATTAAGTTCTTTTGTTAATTCTGAATTAAACACGCTTGATCCGCCTCTTTCAGGAGATTGCACCCCAAGAGCAACTAAATTTTGATTGCACATTGCGAAACATCGATCTTCTAAAATTATTAAAGCTTCATTATAAATATTATCGTTGAAACCAATATTCATATCTTGATTGTCTCTACGCACTCTTGCTAGAATATCATCACTCATACTATCACGATATTTCATCCATAGTCTATTCGGATTTGAAGGATTACATGTTGTTATAATTATAGCAAAGAGTTCACGTAATTGATTTGCTGTTGCTGTTTCTGCAGCCTCTTTCATTGCCTGTTCCCATTGATTGTCATTTTCTAATAAGCCACGACGCTGACAGGCTTCATGATATGTCTCGCAAATGTAACCATCTACCGTTCGAAGATCTTCAAAGGAAGTTGGTCCACGTACTTCATGGAGTAGTAAACGTAAATAAAAGCACTCAGCATTTTTTGGGTGTACCGTATATACTCGACCGATAGCATTATCTTTAAATACACCCTCAAATCCTTCAACCGGAACTCCTCTCTTTCGTCGATTAAATACTCTTCGTGATGAGTCCCACGTGTAATAACTGGGAATATCTCCATAAAAAAGAGTCTTAGCAAAGGGATCATTGAGACACAATTCGAAAAATGCCGTCAAGGTTGTATTAACAGGCTGGTTTGCAACTTTTTGTGCTGTTTGATTAGTAAAATATACTCGTTGTCCATTTTCAAGGTGAACTGCTAAGTGAAAAACAGCTGGATCTCTGTCATGAATCGAAAACCCTAATATACGCCAAACTGCTTCGTTACTATTTATATACCGTCCCATTTGATATCTTAAAATTTCATCGTTTCGATTTTCATCAGTAATTCCAAAAACAGCCATATCGCTTCCTTTGTTAATATATTTACACACATACTTAATTGACTTGACAGAACTGCAATATTCTACATTAATATGAGCATCAAACATTTTTGATAATAAAGGATTATAAGGGACAACCCATCGATTATCAATTTCAATTTCTTCGCCTCGTACTCTGATTTTTGCTGTAAATCCTCCTTCACTCGGTGGTCGACGTCGATATTTCGGGTATGCATCATCTCCTGTTTGCGTCTCACTCAAAAATGATCTTGGATATCGTTTTGAACATTTATTATCTTTCATACAGGGTGATTGCACATTAAGCGCTCAGCAAGGCCCATGTATCATGTCTTTCACGATTATTCTATACAGAACAGGATCTTCATCCGGATTTGGAAATTCTGCTTTGATAATGTCATCGATCTGATTTGAGTGAATTTTTTCTTTCAGCCAAATTAAATTGTGTGAGTGTGGCAATCCTCTTTTTTGCCACTCAATGGAGAACATCCAACTGATAACATTTCCAAAAATAGAACTCTTCACAATAGTATTAATAAATTTTACTTGTTTCTGTTTAAACACGCGCGCAATTATATCATGTCTGTCATGTGGCTTTTGTCCATACTGTAATTCATCTTGAATTTCTTTCCATGAAGAATTACACGTAAACGTTATAAATAAATCAGGACGACCATATTTCCTTACATACGTCATTGCGTCTTGTGCATATTCAAGCATATGCCTAGGGCTACCAGTGAACGTAGAGGGCAAAATTACTAATCGTCCCAAATTTTCTATATCTCCATCATTGGCTACTGCATCCCGTAAATGAATATATTCATCCGATCGTAATTTATTTTGATTTTGGCGGATAAATAACAGTCTCTCTGCTTCAATTTTTGCTTGCATATCAACAATAAACTGTAAAAACAACTGCCGACAGTTGAGTATATGATTGTATTTATTTTCTCTCTCCATTATCCGATATGCATAAAATTCCTCAGAAGAAACTTTTTTGTTTGTTGGTCTATTTGTTTCTGGATTAATATGATAAATATTAAAATGGTAACCATCTTCACCGTGACAAAATATTAATGGATACTGCAAGGCGTCATACATGTGATGAGTTTCAGCGATACGTTCCAACTTATTACTTCTTCGTTGTACCACAATGTCTCTATAGCTACTTTCACTGTCCACCATGACTACAGCTATTTCATTTACTTGAGGTGCATTAAATCGTCTTTCGTGCTCACCAATTGGCCTTTTATCTGCTCGAATGATTATTTTATAACTATCTGAAACCATTTTTTCCATTGCTGTTTTAAATATCTTTATTAATTCATTATTTTTATGAAGAAAGCGCTGTAAATAAAGAATTATATCTCGATGTAATCCTGTAAAAGTTGAAAGCCTTTGGTCCAGTTCGTGTTCTTCATTTCCTACAAAATAAACTTGTAAAAATTTCGGAGTATCATTTGGGAAAGACAATAATGATCCAATTTTATGATATACTTGTCCCTGTATTTTAAACACTGGATTGAATCCTGGTTCTTCGATTACTGCAGTTGCTCCAAATGAAGTCATTTGAAAGCATGCATTGTAACGCCTAATATTTTTTAAAAATTCTTTAGAATTATGTGTTTCTCCTTTCATAAATTCTAGGAATTCCGGTGGCAGAGATTTCAAGTCTGGTAATTTAATTTTACCATTCGAACAGCATGTACTCGGTGTTTCTCCTTTGAATTTTTTAGCTTTACAAAATTTACAAACTACATTCATTTTACCGATTACTACACTTGGATGTTGATTATAATTTCTAGTGGGATTATAATAAAACGCTTCATATTCAAGACTATATCCTCCCCGACGTTTTTCACGAATAGCATTTACGGTTGTTCCTGACGCTTGAGCTTCCATTTGATCATTTAGTCGAAGGTTACGCATTTTTATTGTATTTTGTATTCTTCTAGCATCTGTCTGTTCATTTGTTTCTCTTTTTCTTTGTAATCTTTTTCTGATTTTATCTGTCTCTCTAGAATCATTAAACTGCTCTTCAGTCTGGTTATTTCGCCTGAGATAATAATTTTCCCGAAGTAATGATAGACGCTGTTCTCTTTCTTCCGTGGTTTCATTTCTTCGCGACATCTTTTGCCTCTTCGATACAATTCGAGAACGCGAGAATACGCTCTTACGTTTTGGCATCGTTAGTGATATTTTTCACACTGCACTAAAAAAGAACACTAAACTTAATAAGATTTAATTCTTCACTGTAAAAATTATTACTCACTGTTATTTACAATCACACTACTTATAAGTTTTCTTTTGTTACGCAATTCTTGTAAAAAATCGACTAAAGCACGGGCTTGACTTTTCGTCTTATATAGTCGCGAAAATTATCCCCACTAATTACTAAATTTTCTGGATTGTTCTACAAATTTCAACTTTTGAATTTTTTAGAAAATTTGAAAAGTATCGAGAATGATCCAGAATAATTTCGACCAATTAAAATATTGACATACATTTTAGAGATTTCCAGAAATTTCTAAAATATTTTTGATCGTCTAAAACATTAGTATATACTTTGGAGCTTTTTCGATCATTTTAGTATATTCTAGATCATTCCAGAGCTTTCTTAATCATTCTAGAATGTTCTAGATCAATTTAGAATTTTCTAGAACATTCTTGGTTGGCTCAAATTTTAAGACTTTCTAGATCATTCCAGAAATTTCTAGAACGATCCAGATCATTTCCGATCAATAAAAATATTTTTGATCGTCTACAACATTTGTATATACTTTAGAGCTTTTTTGATCATTTTAGAATGTTCTAGATCATTCTAGAACTTTCTTGATCATTCTAGAATGTTCTAGATCAATTTAGAATTTTCTAGAACATTCTTAGTTGGCTCAAATTTTAAGACTTTCTAGATCATTCCAGAAATTTCTAGAACGATCCAGATCATTTCCGACCAATGATAATCACACATTTTTAGAGTTCACATCTTTCAACCCCTGTATCTGCAACACCCTTAGAGGTATCGACTTGCAACCACCATAGTGCACGATGGGAGCCTTGTACCTATTGCTACATACAAACACTATTCGTCTACGATATGTAGTTTTAGCTGCAAAGTGAAATATAGGGACACACACCTCAATTTTTATATATATATACAGATATATATATATATATATATATATATATGTACCCCAAACTTAAAAAAAAAAAAAAAAAAAAAAAAAAGCACGATTTATAATCTGATTTAAATAATTTTGAATTAAACAAAAACCATTTTTAAAAAATCTCCCCTGACTGGGATCGAACGCTAGACCTTTAGGTTCGTAGCGCGGAGCTATACCTCAACGCCACACCGTTCACGTAGGGGAAGTCTTTTTTTACAATATAAATTTTTTGTTTGCTCCCAGAGTGGTTACAAACATACATACATACAGGTGAAGCTAATAAAAGCGTGTTAAAAATGATGGCTATTGAATAAAGAATTCCCTAAATCTGGCAACACTGAAAGAAAATGACCTACTAAAGGTAAATATTGAAGGTGCAGTTTTAATTAATAAACATGTTATGCATGTCTGAAATGTGTAATATGCTTTTCTGTGCTTCTAAATTGTCTAAAAATTGAAAACATATTTTCCTATATATATTACTAAAGAGGATAGAATGAAATAGGGATTAAAAAATAATTTTCCCCAATTTTAGCACTACAAAGTGATTAAAATTTTGCATTTATAATACTTAAGAATGAGTGAAAACTTGGTTAAAAAAAAAAAAAAAAAAAAAAAAAATCCTTGAAGATCTGCAAAAATTTTTTAACAGCATTTTTCTTGAAAAATGCCCTACATTTGAAATTTTTCAGGTATCATATCAGCTGTATTAAGAGCTGCTATAAACATGTTCTGTTTGTCTCTGATCGGTCAGAAAATTTCCTTTAGTGATTGGAACCTTACAATTTGATCACTTGTGTTGAATGATATCATTATACTTAAAAACAACGTCAAATACAGTAAAACCTCTCTAAGTTGGACACCTACGGTTCCAAGAAAAAGTGTCCAACTTAGAGAGGTGCCCAACTTATAGGGGTTAGACATAATGTTAATGGATACATTCCGTTCCGAGAAAAAGCGTCCAACTTATAGGGGTGTCCAACTTGAGAGGTTTCACTGTATATAGAAATATCTTTCTCAGGTTTAATTACTCTGTTGGATTTAGCATTCTGTTTTCTGCTAAAATTGAATCTAACGCATGCTTTAACTAATAAGAAAGCACCACAGAACTGGCGTTTTAAAGTAATAAGTACAAAATTTGAAAAAAAAACCATAAAATGCAATAAACTCGCCACAACTGTTTCGGGTCGAAAGAACACGTGACCCTTCGTCAGGCGAACATTGTAGGCACGAGTGCTGCAGTCAAAGCGGCAACGCACATGGCGAAGGGTTGTGTGTTCTTTCGACCCGAAACAATTGTTGCGAGTTTATTGCATTTTATAGTGCTTATTCAAAGTTTTGTACTTATTCTGTGTTTTAATTCTTTCCAAATTTAGCTGTCTGCTTTTCTAATCTGTATGTACTTTCCATTATACAACCTTATTTCAATAATTCGTCTTTTAAATATGATTGCAATAAAAGCTTTGTACCAGTTTATGTACCAGTTGCTAAAAAATTTCACTTAACATTAACTCCTTCAGTTGTATTCGCCTAATTTTTCGATGAATGTGAAGATAACAACTTTATAATATTTCCTTAGTTTGGAAATATTTTACATTGAAATTCTTTTGGCATTCAAAAATAAAATATTCAACTTTTTTTCTGGTTTGAAAGATGACATTTTATATTAAATTTAAGAGAAATATCACAACTGTTCAAAATCAACACATTAGTGCTTATTCAAACATGAGTAAAATAACGATGAATAAACTGAAATAAAATTCACGACTCAGAGAAAATCAGTACAGTCCACAGCAAAATTATTGAAGCACTAGCAATAATTCTTACTTAAAAGATGTGCACCTAATACTATCTTGTTAAGTAAATATTTGTCGAGTCATCATCTTAGTCTTTATTCTGTTTATAAAAAAGTAAGTTGGTGATAAAAAGTAGCAACCAAACTAAAATAAGTAAATAAATAAAATGTGGATGTGTGCTTTAATAATTTTGATGCCGACTGTACATGAACGAAACAAATGTGAATTCTGAAGTGTTTAAAGGCAAACTTACTGAAAACGTATGCTGCAAATTCTTTTGATTAACGCTTAGAATGCTATATCTGTACTGATAAGTATAAAGGATTTAAGTCCAAAAATGTCGATTTTGAGTTGAAGTACATAGTCAGACTCAGAAAAAAATTCTCTATCGATTGGTATAAAGGATTTAAATCCATGTCATTTAGTCTTTGAGAAAATCCATTGGTAAAAAAAAGATTCAAGTCAGAAATTTAACATTAATCTTTGGTATAAAATGTTTAATTCAATTTTTTCCCTTTATTAAATGAAGGTTGACAATCACTGAATGATATAAAGGGTATAAATCAACATAATCCCTTTTCCTAATCGATTCTTCCAATTAGTTTTTAGTTAGTTTAACTTTATTTTTCGTCACCTGAAAAATCAAGAATATGGACTTAAATCCTTTATACTTATCAGTACAGATATATGCTCATGTGTATTTTTCGATACAAGTAATAAAGCTTTGTTATGAAGTAAAAAACTTAGAAATTAAAAAGAAAACTAGTTGTAAGTGATAAATATATTCAGAAAAATAAATAAATAAATAAAATAAAAATCATAAAATTTAAGATATTACGCATTTGTGCAGACCCACCAAAAATATTTTGTTGAAAATCAAATTTTACAAGATTGTTGTAGGGTGCAAACGATAAAACTTTTTCTGCTATGCCCAAACACATTTTCCAAATCGATTTTTTCGTTTCACTTTAATGTATATATGCAAAATTAATAATTTGGATTGCAACTTTGTTTTTGTAATACAAGAATATGTTTCATAATTCATGTATAATGCTTAGTTTTTGTAATTTTTTATTGCAGTATTAAGCTTGAATAAAGTAGTTACCAATCATGGTTGACAAAAAATTTATGATTGCTAGCTGCTTAATGTTCAGTGCCATGGTGGGCCTTTTACTTTTGGTCTTGTATTATCCAGAATCTTCAGATTTTGATGGTAAGTATTGATTTAGTAAATATTCTTGTTCTTCTAATTTATTTTTTTTTCGATGAGAGTAAATCATATATGAACCGGAATTTTTTTTTCCCTTTAAGCCGCTAAGGGGGCGTCCATTAATTACGTGAGGTGTTCAAAGCATAGATATAGTAATAAGACATAGATTGATCAGCGAGAGGGAAAAAGTGATACCTTTTTTTTTCGGGAAAAGTCACTCTAATGGCTGCCTTTCCCCGAGTAAATCCCACACAGGAATACACACGGATAATTTACTAAATAAAATTTATGAATAATTTGTCTACTAAAGGTGAATGAAAAACTCCAGATACAGTTTTAAATTCATTTTTCTTTTTTTCAATACTCTCTAATGGCTTATTTTAGAACTTTTTTTCGGCATCAAAATTTTTTGCTCGATAACATGGGGATGATAGATCTATATATATTACTATATCTATGGTTCAAAGGGGGGAGGGGGTCGAGCCGAATCTCACCCAATCTCAAGTGGGGGAGGGGGGGGGTCTCGACAAATATCACGTAATATTTTTCACGTAAAAAACAGTGTAAAATTGCGAGAAAATTGAGTAAAATTCAATTAAAACATGTTTCTTGACTTAGATATGGCAAAATCTGACATGATAATATTTATCGTGGCTATCCGAACGCCGCGAAGCAGCACAGCTGCAAGCAACAACGGTTTAGAGTGACTAAATCAGAGCAAAACCTGAAGGAGCAAGGAGCGGATGCTTTTACTGAAAATCACATGGATATGTTAGTTCCAATAGTCACTCTTGAGACTGTGCACGAGTCCGCATTGACTGAATTAGAATAAATATTCTTTTATTAATTTTAGTAGTTTCTATGTATTATTTTATTGTTCAATTTTATTACTGTGATTCTAGACTACGATCTATGTAATCATAAAAACTAGTCTTCTTAACTAGTCTTGAATAAAAAATAATAAAGCAAATTGTGTTTTTTGAAATAAATCCAACGCATTTACAGTAAAAGTACGAATTTTGAAAAAATCTCAGGTGAAATTAGGGGAGGGGGGGGAGAGTCAAAAAATCGTCAAAAACCACCTCATGTAATTAATGAACGCTCCCTAATGCATTGGGAAAAAGCACACAGTACTGGGCATGTGGTGATATCATATGACTACTTACATACTTGCACTAAGTTATTTTGAGGTAGATTCCTTATAGGAGATCTACCTATTGCAATGGTTCTCATGACACGACTTCTGGAAAATTTCTTCATATCTTCACCGATCATGACCCCTAGAACCCAAAACCACCCTCCGTTCAAAAGTTTATATATATATATATATATATATATGTATGTATAACGCTTTTTCCCATGTTAAGTTGTGAACACGATAACTGGAGTAATTTTTATTTAAATTTAACCAGCTCGGGATATGTTGTCAGGACAGTAAAAATCTCGGTCGAGTTCGTAGATGGGGTATCCTGCTCAAAGGGGGTGGAAATTTTCCTTTGCCCATAATTTCTTTAATATTGAAAATAGGAAAATACTTCAAATCAGGCGAATTACCGCCTTACCCTAAAGAACAACTTTTGTATTTAAACTTTTTCGATAACTTCAATTGCTTAAAAGTTACCAAGTTAAAAAGTGATTTTTCTTGTGATGAAGCCGACATTTTCTATAGCTTTCATTGCAAAAATTTATGATCTGATGCTTATGTCACGTGCAAATGATAATAAAAAAGATCACTGAAAATATAATAAAATTTTAATCATGTTTTTAAACAATATAATAATCTGATTGAGAAAAAAAAATAAAAGTTTAATTTAACAGAAAATATGACGTCACAATTACAACAATGTAATGAGAAAAATGAAATTAAATTTTATCCATTATTTTAAACAAATAAAATAAAAGTTAATAAAAAAATAAGTAAATAAACTCAACATATCTTAGGGCTCAGCAGATTTAGACTTAGCTTTATGACATTGATGCTATCCGCGTTTGTAATGATCGATAGATGACGCTTTCTCAACTGCAGTTGTTAGTAAATATTGCCACATGTATTTATTATGTGCTTTCTTGTTGTTCTATCATTGTTTCAGCGTGAAAGCTATCAGTGGTATGGTAATTTCACCTTAGCTCACCAGAGGGCGAGCATTTCATTACAATCGCGGATAATGTAAAAGATAAATGTCATCGTAAAAAAAAAAAAAAAATCTTGTAAATCGATGCTAAACGAATTAAACTGGCATGGTAGAAAAGGTAATAAATTTGGGGACATTTAGGTATCCCTTTAACAAATGAACTAGGGACGATTTTAATGAATTTTCCGTTGAAGTTTATTTTCATGAAAATTTAAATTTAAATTAAAGTATTTCATTACTCGAATTCCCTTATTTTGATAAATAAAATTATACCATTAAAAAAAAAAAAAAAAAAAAAAAAAAAAACACTCTTTTATTGAAAAATGAACGAATAAATGTTTTAGAAATCTATTACATACTTTTAAATCTTTATTAAAAAAAAAATAATTGTTGCCACTCGACATTATACAAATACATCCAAATCCTGTGTCACATACGATAGTTTTGTATAAGTATAGATTTTTTGTTTGCCCTTGGAACCTGTCCCTGATGGGGAAAGTGCCTGGAAACACTTGTATCTAGTATTGTCATTGATTATGAAGTCGTGTGCGAAATTTCAGGTCCTTTAGACTACAAGAAGTTGCCGAAAATTGAATTGCAAAATTCTGTTACATACATTAATAGTTGCATCATATCAAGTTAATAAAAGTGTGTTAATTAAAAACCTTGTTAAATGCTTTAATTAATCATTTAAAAATATAAAATTTAAATAATACGTCAATCTTAATACAAATATCGTTTGTGGTGAATAGTTTAGAATGTCAGTTTAGGCAAGAATTTAAAATTTACGACTGAGAGTAATACGTTACAGCTTCCTTTGACTTTTTATCTTGTCGAAACAAGATATTGGTCTGCGAAGAGATATGAGGTTTTCGCGTGGAAAGAAAATATAATGACGCCAAAGCTGCCTTTCTCCATCTCCAAGCTCGCCAAATTTTGTCGCCAAGTTAAAAATTTCGTTGTCAACTATCAACTTTTGTCACCAAAATCTCGCCAAATCATACAATTTACTAAATTCATAACAATTAACACTGAAATTCAGCGGTGCCAAATGCTCAAATGTTAACTAATGTTAATGTTCCAGCTTATGTGAACCAAAACAGTTTCACTTTACAATTTTTACTCATCTGACAATAAGAATCACAAAAACACAATACAAAACTTTCAATAATTCAATAAAAATTACAATGAAATAACTATCCAAAAACCGCTACCACTTATCTGTATTTGACTTGACCATAACAACGCCAGGCTTACCAGAACCAGTAAGATCACAAGTGCATTTTCACGTTTCTATTACTTTTTCTTTTAAAAGAAAGATATTGAACAACAGTTATATGGATTTTAAATAAAAAATATAATTTTGATTAAGCTTGGGTGGGGAGGGGGGGGGGTGTAGAACAATAGCCCCCCCCCCCGGGACCAAATTTACGACTGAGAGTAATACGTTACTGCTTCCTTTGACTTTTTATCTTGTCGAAACAAGATATTGGTCTGCGAAGAGATATGAGGTTTTCGCGTGGAAAGAAAATATAATGACGCCAAAGCTGCCTTTCTCCATCTCCAAGCTCGCCAAATTTTGTCGCCAAGTTAAAAATTTCGTTGTCAACTATCAACTTTTGTCACCAAAATCTCGCCAAATCATACAATTTACTAAATTCATAACAATTAACACTGAAATTCAGCGGTGCCAAATGCTCAAATGTTAACTAATGTTAATGTTCCAGCTTATGTGAACCAAAACAGTTTCACTTTACAATTTTTACTCATCTGACAATAAGAATCACAAAAACACAATACAAAACTTTCAATAATTCAATAAAAATTACAATGAAATAACTATCCAAAAACCGCTACCACTTATCTGTATTTGACTTGACCATAACAACGCCAGGCTTACCAGAACCAGTAAGATCACAAGTGCATTTTCACGTTTCTATTACTTTTTCTTTTAAAAGAAAGATATTGAACAACAGTTATATGGATTTTAAATAAAAAATATAATTTTGATTAAGCTTGGGTGGGGAGGGGGGGGGTGTAGAACAATAGCCCCCCCCCCCCCCCGGGATTCACCATTGCTGGGATTGTATATCTTTAAGGCTTTTATTTGTTGAATGATTATGAGCTTGAATTTTAAAAAATTGAAACTTTTACAAACCAATAAATTTAGCCTAAAATTTTAAGTAGAATGAATAAAACCCTTTTGTAGTTGAAAATTAAATTTCTTGAAAACAGAATAGCGACGTAAATAATGCAATGTGTGGGAACAAAGCCATTGGCTATGTATTAATGCATATGTAAAATTTCTTTACAATTGTAACATTAACGTAAAGGAATCTACCTTTGTCTTTAAGTTTGCCGAAAAGGGATTTTTTTTCTGCGCTTCAGTTGGCAATCGTAATAAGTGAGCAATAGGTTCATTCTCATGTTGCACAACACATTCTTTTAAAAATTTTCACGCATGAAGACATCAAAGAATAATTTGTAGCGACTAGCCTGAAGAAAACCCAACTGTATGACTGGCACAATAAATTTGAGTCCTTGCAAGTGTTTCGAAAAACTTTGATTTTGCACATCACATTTCGACATGAATGTCATACGTTACCTAATACTGCTAACTATTGGGTGAGACACAAAAAACTTACATATTAGTGGAAAATTCAGTCCTATCAGACATGTGATTTCATTTCACAACAATACTTGTCCCCACACAGCCAATGAAAAAGCTGTATGGGAAAAATGCATAACAAAATCAGGAGATTACTATTTAATAAGTAAAATTATACTTTTAAAAAATTAAAGAACACGCTTTTATTGAAATATGAACTAAAAAGCACAAAATATCTAACTTTATAAAATTAAATTGCAGGGTAAGAGAGAATCGTGTGAGTGACACACCATAATATTTACATATTTTTAAATCTTTATTAAATAAATAATTTAGAATTAAACAAAAACCATTTTTAAAAAATCTCCCCTGAGTGGGCTCGGATGTGAGACCTTTAGGTTCGTAGCCCGGATCTTTACCTCGCATCCACAGCATTCACGTAGGGAAAGTCTTTTTTTACAATATAGATTTTTTTTTGCTCCCAGAGCGGTTACAAACATACATACAGGTGAAGCTAATAAAAGTGTGTTAAAAAAAAAAAAAAAAATAGCATACTAACATTTAAAGATAAAAATAATAGACATATTAAAGGTGACATTTTCAGATCAGACTTAGACAATTGATAGGTTTTTGAGATATTCCAATTTTTAATAGTTCTTTAAACCATGGTTTAAATCAGGGCTTAATTTGGTATTGGGTTATTTGACCAAATCACTATTCATTGCATCTCAAATTTCAATAATAAAGTAAAATACATAAAATGTGAGGCTAGTGCATGTTATTATTTTTTTACTAAAATAAATAAAATGTATTCTCAGATTGTTGAAATATGTAACTTTGTAAATAAAAAAAAAAAAAAAAAACTATAAATATTTTAGACCTTGAATAACAAATTTAGTAGTGGTCAAATAAAAATCCGAAGAAATAAAACTAAACTTAATAACCAAATAAATTTTATCAAAGTATGTTATAAATATTACACTGCGGAACAAAAAAAAAAAAAAAAATCTGCGGCATTTATTTTGTTAATGGTTTTTGTAAACACTTGTATTAGACATACGCAGTATGCATTTACTTTTTTTGGATTGACTCTGGTTCTTGAGATAAACGAAATGCAATAAATCAATAAAAAAATTTAGACTACCCTCCTACAGATCTATTAATTTGATTAACACCACTAAATTTTATTATCTATTCACGTATATAGGTACAGCAATTTTACGAATCAGCTATTAGACCTTGAAATTATCAGTTCGTGTCTTATTGTAAATTTAAAAGTGCTTTTTGTCTTTAAAAATATGAGTTCGTTACGAAAACCTTGTGTTAACAACCCCAACAGTTTTTGTTATGTATGTGGCAAATTTTGTTTACAAAAGCAAAGAAAAAAGATCACGGAGTTTGTGATAAAAACCTACGAAGCATACTTTGGAAGAAAGCTTGAACAAAAGAACAAATATTGGGTGCCCAATATCGTCTGTAAGCCTTGTGCAGAATCTTTGCGATACTGGAGTCAAGGAAGCCGTAAAGTGCTTCAATTTGGAGTGCCGATGATATGGATTGAGCCTACTAATTACTTAAATGACTGTTACTTTTCTGCAGTGAATGTAAAAGGTATCAACCGGTATGAAAAACGTACTTGGGTTTATCCTAATGTGGAATCGGCTAACTCCCCAGTATCGAACAGTGATGATTTGCCAATTCCAGTGTTTTCAGGACCATCTACTGCAAACTGTGATGATAATGAAATGTTAGAGAGATCAGACAATTAGACGAGCAGCAGTGAAAATGAGTTCGAAGAAAGTAGTTCTACAAAACAAGGATTTTCTCAAGAGGAGCTCAGTGACTTGGTTCGTGATTTGAATTTATCAAAAAAATCGACCGAAATTCTTGCTTTGAGATTAAAAGAAAAACACTGTCTTCAACCTGGTGTTACCATTACATCCTTTAGGACCAGAGAGCAAGACCTTCTTCCTTACTTTACCGAAGAAGATAAGCTTGTATTTTGTAACAATGTTTCTGGACTCTTAAATTGTATGGACCATCCCGAATATAAGCCTGAACATTAGAGGCTTTTTATAGATAGTTTAAAAAGAAGTCTTAAATGTGTATTGCTGCACAATGGAAATAAATTTGTTTCAGTTCCAATCGGTCATACTACCAAACTAAAAGAGGAATACCAAAATATTAAAATTGTTTTTGAAAAGATTTCGTACGCAATACATCAGTGGTCAGTATGCGTCGACTTGAAGATGGTGAATTTTTTATTAGGCCAGCAAGGTGGGTATACTAAATATCCCTGTTTCATATGTCTATGGGATAGTCGCGCAAAAACAGAACATTGGATTAGAAAGGTCTGGCCTTTGAGGGAAAATATGGAGGTAGGAAGAGCAAACATGATTCATGAACCACTGATAAGCCGAGAGAATATCCTTCTTCCACCACTTCACTTCAAGTTTGGGCAAATGAAACAGTTCATCAAAACCCTTGATAAGACTGGTGACTGTTTTAAATATGTGTGTCAAAAAATTTCAGCCCTGAGTATGGAAAAATTAAAAGCAGGCATCTTCGATGGACCGCAAATCCTTACTCTTATAAAAGACACTGTATTTGTAAACCATATGACACAAATTGAATCTGAAGCATGGCTAAGCTTTGTTTTAGTAGTCAAACATTTTTTGGGGAATCATAAAGCACCAGACTATATAGAATTGGTTGCTAAAATGCTTCAAAACTTTCACACATTAGGAGTTACTATGAGCATTAAATTGCATTTTTGCATAGCCATTTGCACAGATTCCTGGATAATCTGGGCGATTACAGTGAGGAACAAGGAGAACGGTTCCACCAGGACATCAGGATAATGGAAGAAAGATACCAAGGTCTATGGGATAGCCACATGCTGGCAGACTACTGTTGGACTTTAATAAGGGATTGTCCTGAGCAAAACCATGACAAAAAAGCTTACAGAAAAAGCTTTTTGTCATTTTTGTTTTAATTATTTGATGAACAGCATGTATATTTTTTTGTTTTTATATCGTTCTTATAAAGAATCTTAATAAAAATACTTTTTCAATACATATTGGTATTTTTACTTAGGTTTTTTTCAGTGAAATAGCTAATAGTCTTTATCTCAAAAACTAGAGCCAATTTGACAAACCTAATAATTTTCTAGTATTCAGCACACTAGTCTTATACAGAATTGACTTTAAGCTACCGTGCCGCAAAATGACTGTTCCCCAGTGAGTAAAAAAAAAATGTTTTAATGAACTTATATATATATATATATAAAGGTCCCACTTGTTTAAAATATTTTAATATCATGTTTACCCTAATATAACGTTTATTTCATTGCAGATGAGTTTGAGGTATGGACTAAAGATGTCAATCTGAAACTGGCAAATGACTTTGATCATACAGAAGCGCCTGAACCAGCATCCAAGTTGGCAATGGCGGCCAAGATTCTTGAAAATATGGGTGCAGGATTTCTTGCATTTTTGGCTGTAGTCTGCGTAGCTGTTGGACTCGCATTCTTAACATGCGCATGTTGCATTTTGCGTTGATGATTAAACCAACATAATGAAATATATTCGACACATGATGCTCATCGTCAAAATGTCACTTGATAGTGCTATTTATTAGTGACATTTGTGGAAAAAAGACAAGTTATATAATTTATATATCGCTAAAAACCGTAATGTGAAAAGACGATTATTGAATCATGCTAAATGCAGAAAACAATAGGATTATGGATTTTGTGTTGTATCCACAATTATTTAAGTATCAAATATTTGTCATGTTGCTGAGATACATCTCTACAGTTTAACTGCCAAAAATACCAAACACATACATCTGTAAATATCACTCAAATGAAATATGTTAAGAATCTGAATGAACTATCACTATGTCAGAAAAAACTGTTTGTATTGCATTTATTAAATAAATTTTGAAATTAGAATTTCTGATACTATCTTCAATAAAAAACAGCCTTCCTTATTTATAATGCATTTTTTACCAATTAATTAAACTTCAATTGAAATTTAAAAAAATAAAAGCGTAATTTATACAAGGTGTAGAATAAATAACTACATAAGCTTATTCAAATTTACATCTATAGAAAATGGGTGTATATAAACTAAAAAAAATCTGAAGTGACTCCATTCGACTTCCCGAACATCAAGCAATTAACGGTTGTCTAAATAAAACAAAGTAAGAGAAGTCGTTAAATAAATAAAAGTGAAAATTATAATAGAGTGTTTCAGTATTTTCTCTATTGTTTAATTTTACGCTAATCACAGTGATAAAGAATTTTGCGTTGTGGCTCTGTAAAAATCTATAAATTAAAGTAATAGAATTGTATAGCTTCACCAAAATCTGTACAATTCGTGTGACGGTTACCTGTAACATGTGTACAAATTTTCAGCTTGATTGAATAAAGCATTTAGCTATCGTACTTTTAAAATATTCGGAACCATAAACCATAATGAAAAAGGATTTTTCTTGGTGACCCTGTAAAAAAACTATAAGTGCTAGATTCATCCAAATCTATATAGTTTGTGTGACGGTGACTGTTATTTATACATGTGTATAAATTAATACCTGTGTTTGAATTTATACATGTGTATAAATTTTCAGCTCAATCGAATAGGGCATTTAGATGCTATCGCACTTTAAACAATTTGAGCCCTTAAAATAAATTAAAGTAAGACAAGTTGCTAATAAATAAAAGTGAAAATTATAATAGGGTGTTTGAGTATTCTTCTCCATTGTTTAATTTTACGCTATTGCACTTGAAATAATTTGAGCCCATAATCATAACGATAAACAATATTTTGTTGTGTCCCTGTAAAAATCTATAAGGGCTAGATTCACAAAAATCTACACAACTCGTGCAACAGTTATCTATAACATGTGTATAAATTTTCAGCTCAATCAAAACAGATGTTTAGATGCTATCACACTTTTAAAAAATTGGCCCATAGATCATAATGATATGAGACCTAGGCCTAGATTCACCAAAATCAATGGGGTTTGTGCTATGGTGATCTTTAATGTATGTATTAATTTTCAGCTCATTCGAACAAAACTTTTATGCACTATCGTGTTCACACACACAACATCGTGAAAATAGCAAAAATGAACTCAGGCACCTCAAAATGTTAAGCAACACCATAATCTCAATGTCAGATGTTTGACATGATTACAATACTTTCCTTACACATGTATGTTCGGAAAGTAAAAATTATATCGAAAATTGATACGACGTTTTAAATAACCTGATTTTTCAAAGGGGGACGGAGAAGTGGGAGAATCTATGTTTTTGATTATTTATTTATTGGTCACATGTACAGATTCATAAAAGGATTTTACATGAAAAATACATTTATAAATTATTGATAGAGAATATTTTTTGATACAATCTGTAGCTTGTTTATTCATATATCTAATACAATTTTGGATTTTTTTTTTTTTTTTTTTTTAAACAAAATTTAGGAGTAAAAAAAAAAATAGTATTCAATAAATCCTCAAATAATTGATAGATTTAATGATTCTGGTCCAGTCAAAAGATCCAATTCTATAAATAGTGAAACTTAAGAAAATCTCACTTGTTTAATTAGGATGATATCATGAACTATACTCGGTCAACAGTAATAAGACATTACACACACTTAAAAAATCATTCATGCAGCAACTCGATTTCTGTGATTAGATCCTAGTAAGCTTGATTTGAAACAACTGAGTGTGATACATAATGAGGGTGGCTAATATTAAAACATTTTCAAATTCCTTGGCCATTTTTTGGCGTTTCCACAAAAAAAAACTTTTATAATGTGGGTGAAACAATTGGATCTCCAAATTAAATGTGTGACATGTGAAAAACTAATGAAATTTCACCTCTGAAAAATATCTAAAACCTTGCTCATTCTTATGCTGACCATTTGCTTATTTTTTACTTTCCGAACACTATAGTGAGGAAAGTATTGTAATCATGTCAAAAATCCGAATTTGAGATTTTGATGTTTCTATACGTTTCGAGGTTCCCGGAGTCCATTTTCACTATTTTTATGATGATGTATGTATGTGTGTGAGTGAACACGCTAGCGTCTAAACGCTTTGCTCAAATGAGCTGTGGTTGAATGAGCTGAACTGTGGTTGTAGCACAACCACAGTTACGCTACAGTAAGAGAATCCGTAGAAATTTTAACAAATTCCAATTGCTGCAATGGCAACGATGGGGCAGTACTCAACCGCCAATGGCGAAGAGTCTATATAAGAGGGAAGAAACAAGAAACATCTGTTTCAAGCGACTTCACACACCGTGGTGCCGGTGATCAAGCTGGGGCGCCCCAGAAGAAACTAGTTCGGCAATTTTGAAAACATGGAGTAATAAAAGGTTGTATGTTTTATAAAGTTTTAATTAAATTATGTTTATCTAAATAATTGTGAGAGACAAAAATTCATACAAATATTGTACATAGAAAGTAAAATGTGTTAAAGTTACAAGTCTTTTGGAGTATTTTATGATAGAGGGAGGATAATCCAAAATATCTGAGTTTTTCTTCAATTTGTGGTTGATCCCCTAATTGCACTCGTGACAAAATCAATAGTGAAAAATATGAGTTTTTAAATGCTCTTTGCATGTCTAAAGGTCATTTGGTTCCGTACTTTTTTTAGGGAACAGAAAATTGTAAAAAAAAAAAAAAAAAAAAGGCCAACATTGTAATTTTTTCCCCCTCCCCTTTTCACATTTTTTTTTAAACCATAGATGACATTTTTATTAAAATACACAATCAACTGATTGGAAGAAAATCATATTATTGAAATTTTATTTTTCCGATAAAATTTCAATAACATAGATGACATGTTACTTTAATTCCTTAGTGACTGTAATGTCACAGACTTTAAAAAAAAAAAAAAAAAAAAAAAAAAAATGATTAGTAGATTCTCTTACAAGTTGGCAAAGTACATTTATTAAGCTGACATTTTTAATTGATAACTTTGTCAATTAAGGTGATAGAAATTTCAGACAAAGATAAACATGTTCCTTTGATTATTCTCACAACATTGGTACATCTTACAATGTTGCAGGCCCCTTTGTTTGTGAAGAGATAAGGCTGTAGACAAAACGAACAGCAGCAGCAGTAACTTTTTTTAAAAATACAGATTCTTCTATAATAAAGACATGTGGTAACTGTGAAAACACTACCGGTTTTGAAAGGATGTAGCCTTTCTTCCTCAGGTGCAAACATGTGCTACTGCCTTGGAGGCAAAAGCAAGACTGAAAGCAGGGCAAAACTCACAGATGGAGGAGCAATACAGCCAACCAATAGGAAGTAGGCAGCAAAACCAAACAGAGGGGGAACACAACAAAAAAAGGGAAACAAGAGAACAAACACAAAAAATGGAGAGAAGAGGTTTTAAAATAATTAAATTATATATTTTGATTTTATTTTTTGTAAATACCTAACATTAATTATTTTATGTTTATTAATTTTATTTTTATTTTTACAAAATGTAGGAAATTAATTAATCAAATTAAACAAATTTTTCCAAGCTGTAGACAGCAAAGTGGAATCAGATTTTTCATTTACAATTTTATCGCGATTAAGGCAGATAGCTAAATTTTCCTGGAAATCCAATTTGGAAACGCGTTTGGTGTTCAAGTAAACGGCATTCAAGATTTCTTTTAGTTTGACCTATGTAAGATAAATCGCATTTATTACAAGGTAAATTATAGATACTCCACTTATGAAGCTCCGGAACAGGGGATTTAATTGAAGGGAACTGAAATTTATTCATAGGTTTAAAAATAACATGAAAATTAAAACGTTTTAAAACTTTGGATAATTTAAAACATAAGGGAGGATAAAAAGGCAAGACAACTAAGTTATCAGGTTTAATTTTAGCCTCATTAGAAAGAGTAGAATTACAAGTCGGTCTAATAAACTTTTAAGAGTTTTATCAATAATAAAAGGGCTAAAACCTCTTTTGATAGCAACAGACTTTAAATAATAAAGTTCTTCTTTAAGAGAAGATGTGTCAGAACAAATTTTAAGGGCACGATATATGTAAGTGTAAAAGGTGCCAATTTTCTGTTTAGCCATGTGATTTGAGAGAACATGGGGAGGGTTGGAAACAGAAAAAGGTGTATAAAAATATGTTGATAAAAGTTAATAAAAATTTCTTTTATTTATATAGAAATTTTGATCTTTCCCTTGAAATTCTGTTGACCATTTCATTTTTTCCCTTTTACATGTCATAAAATATATTTTCTGTTTTGTTAAGTTCAATTTATTTTTCCAGTTCAGTCATTCATAGGTAGAATAAAATCTACCACATTTTAAAAACTGCCATCTTGAAAAACAACTGAGCAGACAATGCCTAATCTTACCAACAGTCAAGACTCATATTTTTCTATGAGAAAATTTGTTTCAATAATTACTCATTACTTTATTTATTTATTTACTTTTTATTATGTTTTCACATTTAGAAAATTCACATTTTTAATATTTTATTTTCTAGCTAAAAATGCAAAAAAAAAAAAAAAAAAAAAAAAAAAAAAGCACTTCAAAAATAAAATATAGAAAATTAAAAAATAATAGTAATAAAAAAAAGTACTAATTCAATGGTTGTAAATTTTCTGAATGTAAAAACTGAATTAAAAATAATATATTAGGTAATAAGTAATTGTCAAAGCAAATTTTCCTGTAGAATAATATGGCCTGTTGGCGAGATTAGATATTGTTCACTCTTGATTTGTTGTTTTAATATTTTCGCCTCAGTTTTAGGTATCTCTCTTAAAAAAATGATTCACTCCAACAATTTTTATTTTATCGTTGTTCCAGTTTAGTCTCTTCTTCAATGTTCTTTTGGCAGTTGTTAGTATTGTATCATATGTATACTTTAAAACCATTTGTCACTTTGTATTTCACTTTTTTTTTTACAGACTTAGCCAATACTGTGAAGTAATGACTGTTTCGAAAGATCATTTAAAAAGTTCTACAAAATTTCAGTTGCTTGACTATTATGTACACCAACAAGGTGTATTATTTTTAATCTCTAATAGTATATAAGTTTTTACTTTTATTTTTTGCCACTCATATCAATAAGACATAGTTGTTATCTACAATAATTTCTAATATATACCATCTTCTTTCATATACAATGTGCCATTCTGTTTTACAAATTCATCAAAAGTTGTTTTTGAATGATTTTCAGAAGAACTTTAACAAGTTCCACTATTTTCACAGCCATATTAATACTCACCTGTTTTGTATTTACATTATCACCTGTTTTGTATTTACATTATCACCTGTTTTGTATTTACATTATTCTAATTTCATATCCTTCTTCATAAATATAGCCATAGATAATATCACCATAGTTAAGAGGTTGCATCGCATACCTGCCAACATTGAAGAGTCAAAATAACGGAGATTTTATAAGCGGCATTTTCAGGCCTAGAAAATATTGATGTGTTTTTGACATATACAGTATTTTAATAGCTTAATCCATGGCTTAAATTATTAAAAACTTATACAGGTAAGTGAAATTTAATTATTAAATGAAAATTAAGTAATTATTAATTAAAAATAGTAATATATATAGAGAGATTCATGAGAAATTTTTTCAGCAAAAGCAAAATCTTGCTTAAAAAAATGAAGATTTGTTGAAGTTTTGAATAAATTATAGGTATAACTTTAAAGAATAATGGAGAAATGTTTGAGAATAACGGAGTGAAAAACAGTTCCAAAATAACGGAGAGTTGGCAGGTATGTGCATGGATTTCAAAAGGCTAATGCACACTTTCTCTATTTTATTTTTATATATTAATGTAAAAAATAAAACTTTTTATTCTTCGAAAGTTTGAGCATATAAAAGAGCAACATTTAAATAATATTTTTATTAGACCTTTTTTTTTTTTTTTTTGAGATTCTTCAGAGAAGCGGTGGACACAAGTTCTCAAAAATAAATGAACCGATCTTGTTGGAATTTTGCATACTTCTTCAAAATAGAATTGACTAGTGGCTGAAAGAAGGATTTTAATAAAAATTGAAATTTTAAGTTTTGGCAGAAATATATATAAAACAGTAGAATTTTCAGTACATTTTACTCTATGATAACCTTGTAAAATTAACTGTAATTAAAAAAAAAGGAGGAAGAGGGGGAAAAAAATACTTTGTTCAAGCACAAGTCATTTCCATTTTGAAAAAGTGTGCAAAATTTCAATAAGATCAGTGCATTAGTTTTTGAGAAATTGTATCTATTGCTTTTCTTAAGGGTCTCTAGAAACCAGGACCCATAGGCTGAATTTTTCAAATTTTACTGTTTAAATGTTGCACTTTTAAATACTCAAAATGTTGAATAAAAATTTTTATTTATTATATATATATATTTATATATATAAAAAAAAAGTGTACACTTCAATGTATCTTAACAAAAAAATTATAAAATAATAGAAGACAATAAAAAAGGTAGCAGTTGGATGAGCATATGTTTGATTATGGAGGATGGGTGGTGGTGTTTGGCTGGATGGGATTGTGGGGAAAAAAAAAAAAAGAGCAGAAGGCTTGTTGCATTTACTTTGTATTAATGTGCAATCTTTCTTTTTCTGTTAAATTTTCAGTTTCTTCATTGTTGAGCTGTCAATTATTCTTTATCTGCTATGAAAATTTGATTTTTTTAATCCATATGACTCCTATTCTGGTCTTGGCAGGCTGGGGAAGTGTTGCCGGCGTGAAACTTGTTTAATCCCACAGGCAAGTCACAAGTCTTGCCGCCTGCCTCCTTCCTTCGTTTCTTAAATTATCTTTTCATAAATTTTGTTTCAGTTTAAGTTTTTCTATTAAGATTTTGTTGAGTTAGTTTATTGTTTCGTTTATTTTGCAGGCTGTTAATAAATTTGGTTTCTTTAAATATGTGTATTTCATACCCTGATAATTTTTTTTTCACCTTTCTGAGCTTCTCCTACATAATTTTTTTTTTTTTTTCATTCTTATTGGTCTTTGTGGTTTTAGTGTTCTTGTATCTGTTGCTTGGCTTTTACTATGCTTAATAAATCATCATTATATTTATATATATATATATATGTAATAATGATGATCTATTAAGCATAGCAGAATCCAAGCAACAGACACAAGACCACTGAAATACCAATGACCAATAAGATAAAAAAAAAATTTCATCAGTGGATGAAATACACTAATGTAAAGAAACCAGATTGATCAAATAACAGCCTGTAAAACAAACAAATCAATAAAGCAACACAACAAATCTCAACATAAAACCATAAACTTTATCAAAATTCATGAAAAAACAATCCAAGAAACTCAAGATAGGAAGGAAGGAGGCAGGCGGCAAGACCCGCAACCTGCCTGTGGGGCCAAACTAGTTTCATGCCGGCAACACTCACCCAGCCTGCCACGACCAGAACAGGAGCCATATGGATCCAAAAATGCAAAACCCCAAAGCAGATGAATAACAATGAAACCACGAAGCAACAATGAAATTCACCGATTAATCACACTGTGTTTAATAGTATGATTAGAATTGCAAGATTAGTCGACAACTGAAAAAGGAAGAAACCAAAACTCCACTGTAAAAAAAAGTCTGCACAGCAATACAAAGCAAATGCAACAAGCCCCCTAACTATTTCCACAAACCCACAGAAAAAAAACCAAAAAAAAAACCGTTAACACTGTTAACGTGAATTACTTTTAACATGAACTGTTACCACAATCTCCGTCAAAATGAAGATTAGTTTAGTTATATGAAGATTAATTACTGATAGCATGAAATTCCCCCCCCTTGAGATTCATGTTAAGGAGGTTCAACTGTGTATATATATATATATACATGGAGAGTGAATGCTTTCTTTCCAGCCTTCAAAATCCATGCAATCCCTTAATTTTCACTAACTGTTGTAACATAAAGGGGAGAAACTTGGTAATAGAAATGTACAAAATAAAAAAAAATAACAAAGCTTTGAAAACTTTGACAATTAATGTTTATTTTTCAATAATTTATAAAGAAGTGTAAAAGACTTTTTTAAAATATAACAATTCAAATAGAAGATGATGTGTAAGAACAACATATTTCAGCCAATTTCTTGAGCACAATTTTATGCAACAAAGGATTTGTTATAAAGATTTCACTTTTTTTTTTTTTTTTTTTTTCCATTTCATATGACATATTTACCACATTTGAAAAATTGATTAAAATATGCAAAATAAAAGCTACTATTAATGAAATAAAAGAAAAAAAGGCAATCAAAATGATGTAAAATTAATTTGGCACAAACAAATGTAAATGACATAATAAAATGGAATAATTGTAACAATGGTTAAATTAAATGCTGATTTTCCCTGACATGGGTAATAGTTTAATGCATACTAAAACAATTCCTTTTCTTAATTTTTTTTTTTCTAAACTTTAACCACATATTTAAGAGAAATGTTACCTTCTAATTATACAATATAATAATTTCTTTCAATAAATAAATAGCAATCAAATTAACCAAATTTTAAGAAGAGCTAGAGACAAGAATGGAAGATGTTATGTAACAAATCAAATTTTGTGCTAAAAGCTCATACAAGCTTTCTTCCACATAAAAATTAAGCAAAATTTGACAAAACCCATTCATTTATTTTCATATCTCTGAGAATCTATAAATAAATACAATATATATTACACTATACTGCGAGATAATAGATTTTAATTTTTTCTATTAAGGAAAATTTCAACAATAAATTGTAAATAAATTCAATTTAAGAGGATATTTCACCTAAAGTGGATGACAGCCTTGTCCTATGTTATTCTATGGAGAAATTTGTTTCAAAAATTACTCTCTTTTCTATAATAACAGGAGACTTGGCGTTGGGATATTAAAACCCGAATAAACTACTACGTCAGAAACGCCAAAGAAAATTATTTGAGATGCATACAGATGTTTCGGTAGCCTTAAGCGTACCATCTTCAGTGCAAAAAGAATCTTTGCACTGAAGACGGTACGCTTAAGGCTACCGAAACAGCTGTAAGCATCTCAAATATTTTTCTTTGATGTTTCTGACGTAGTAGTTTATTCGGGTTTTAATACTCTGTTTTCTTCTTCTTCTTTTTTTTTTAAATTCCGTTTTCACATTTAGAAAATTCACAATCATTAGATTGATTTCCGTTTTTCAAAAATTAATTTTTGAAAAATGAGAATTAATCTAATGGTTGTAAATTTTCTAAATAAGAAAAAAATAACATGGAATAAGGCTGCCGTCAATGTCAGGTGGAGTGTCCCCTTAAGAATGCTATAACTGTAATTTTAATTACAAAGACTTTCAGAACCAGTGAATAAATAAAGATTAACTTTCTATAAGAAATATTTGTAATTAATTGGCAATATCGCCATGCATGCAATGGACCATGCAAATATGCATCCTTTGTAATGATTTCTAGCAGCTAATCAACAGTAGTATTTTAATAATTAACTTGAATTGAAATCTACAAAACTAAAATAATTTTGATGTTGAAAAATGTTAAATAGATTACACATTGTGCATCATATTGTAGTGCCATTGAATAATTAAATATTAATATGTGAGTAAAGATGTCTTAAGAAAATAAAGGGAAATGGGGATAATTCTACTCAGTCAAAGTTATCCCTGATATTCCCATACATTCCATTTTCACTTAAAACAAGCACATATTAATAGCTATATATAGTTAGCTAGATTGATTCATAATTATTTCTTTCAACACTTCCCCTTGATCTAGATTCAATTTCCTCCATAGTTTTATTATGTGTATTTTTAACATAAACTTCTAGCATTAGTACAAATTCCTCATAAACAAGAGCAATACAACCAATAAACAACAACAGTAATAAATTAATTAATAAATTTAATAAAATTAAACATGATTTATACATCTCATTAATATATTAAAACCAATGTAACATTTAAAATGAGATAAGAAATACAAAAATTTTAAAACTTTAAAAATACATTTTAATATATATTTCATATAAATCAGTTTATCCTAAAGTTAAAAATTCCACTTGCCGTACAACTATTCCTTATTATAAAGGTATTTCTGAAAATATCTCTACTAGCTTTAAACCTCAACTCCGTATTAGTAACTTTCTCTCAAACTTTAAACCCACTGTCCCCCCTCTTAAACGTCTAGTATTCCTTGTAAAAATTGTGATTCTATATATATCGGTGAAGCTGGCAGAACAGGTGAAATTAGATTAAAGGAACATAAACGCTCATATAAAACAGGAGATTTAAGATCAAAACTCATAATCCAGTCTCTCAATAGTGATCATGTTCCGGATTTTCAAAACTTTAAAATTTTAGCTTCTAATGTAAATACATATGAATCCCGTATTTTACTATAGGGCGCTTTTACTAAAATGCAACATTCTGCCTTGAACGAGGCTAAAGCTATTCCTCCTGAATATTTAATCTTGCTATGATGTATTATGAATTTTTTGTAAATGTTGTGCTTGTATGTTTGACACTGAGGAGGGCTAGTGTTCTAGCCGAAACGTCTGTCTTGTGTTTTAATGTTTTTAATTAAAATATATTTTTAAAGTTTTAAAATGTTTGTATTTTTTATCTCATTTTAAATGTTACATTGGTTTTAATAAATTAATAATTAAATTTTAAATTTATCAACTTTTTCGTGCAAGGTCTTTAAATAGTTTTTTTTTTTTTTATTATTTTTTCATCATGAGCTGTAACTTATTAGGGATGAGATATAATCTTAAAATTAATTACAAATAAAAATAAATTACAGCAGAAAAAGAAAAAAAAAATCTGCTAACTACAAGATATTTTTTTTAAAAAAAGAAGAGAGGGGAGGAAATCCCATTTAAATTGAAAATTTATGACATCTAAAAATACTAAAAGATTATATATATATTTTATTTTTCTTAGAAAACAATCTTTTCATTTCAAAAAAGTCAGCCGAATTATTGTATAAATGTTTTGCTAATATCAAATATTTCAAGTTTTGTACTTTTAGGTAGTGTATGCAGTATAAAATTGATAAAATAATTCTAGTGATAAGTAATTGTATGTAAAGCACTTTTGAAGACCTAAATAAGTTTTTATTGCATGTTTAAAAATTTAGTGAGTAAGGGGAAGGGAATAAATAAGTTCTACAGTTACTATTAAAGTTTATTTCTTATTTATTAATTATTTTTTCTTTATTTCTTAAAAAGCTAATTCTAATTTCGGATGCGAAAATCTGAATTTAAATAGTTGAAAATTCCAGATAAAATTTCTATCACCTAAATCCTTTCAGAAACAATATTTCATTTTGACATGATTAAAACTGCACAATATCCACAATTTCCAAATTTTAATAAAAAGAAAAATATCAGTTTCAAAAATTTTCCCTCAATTCAATGTCAAAAAGTTTGTGCTGTACTACGAAAAATATTATTTAAAAGTAAATTATATTAGTATGCATTTAATAACCACTGAAAGGGAAAAAATATTCCATTATTATTATTATTATTATTTTTTTTTCTATTATTAATTCTTGAATGGTTGCAATATTACTTTTTTAAAATTAAAAATAAATAACTTTTTTTCCCTTCAATTCACATGCAAAGTAAAATAAATTTAAAAATTCTGGTTCATAAGTATTATGCCATTGACTACAAAAGGTGATGATAATCTTATAAAGCTGTTTTATATATAATATTAAGGGTTTACGACAGAAGTTTCTAAAAATAGATTTAAAGTAATTCTGCCCCTTAACAAAAAAAAAAAAAAAAAAAAAAGTACAGTTTTTAGAATACATTAAAATAATGATTATTTCAATTTGAGATTTATCAGAGTTTCCCCAGACAGTTTTGGAAGAATGCTGTGTGCCGCCTGCGATTTGTTTGAAAAAAAAATGGCACTCTCCTTGCTCCTCATACCAACAACAACAACAAAAAATGCATCTTTCTTGCCAGATTTAGATAAAATGAAAAATTTTCCACAAACACAAAACCTCAATAAAAATTTTGTCAAAAAAGCAGAAAAATTAAAAAAGGTTAAATTTCAAAATAAAGTTACTGCTATCAATATGAAGTTTCTGCTAAAAGACAGTCTTCTTATACTACTTTAAGGTTTTTTAATATAACCAACATTGATTTTTTCACTATCCGATCATTTATTGTACTTTCATTGGGTGTTTCTAAATTAAATGAGTTTGATTGTTCTTTTTTGCGAACCTCTTCATCGTAAAATCAGCAAATTAGTTTCCATGTTAAACTGGTATAACTCATTTTCTAACCTTGCATAACATAGGGTGAAAAAAAAAAAAAAATTATTTGGAAAAAGCCAGAGTAGTATGTACTGCTAAAGAACAGAATTCAGGAACCTTTCCTAATGTTGAAGATGAACAACTGCCGATTTTGGCATGTAAACATGCGATTATACCACACTCTACAACAGTGATATCATTTTCACAGTTTATTTGTGATTCACTGATTACAGCATCTCTTGCTTATTTTACAACACCATAGAGTTTCCTATAATGTCATTCATCGGCAACCAATGGAATTTCAGTTTGAACTAATGCAATGTTTCTTTTTTAAAATTGGCAACTTAAAACATACAAAGGAGTTTGGTTTGTTATGTTTTGATTAAGATGTTACTTAAACAAACCGTAAAAACATTCGGCAAAAATAAAGACAAACTGTAAGAGGGGAGGGGGATAATCTTTTCTTTTTTAATGAATAATGCTAAACAAATTTCTGAAAACAGCATTTGCACATTCAAGTATATTATCCAAATCTGTTTCTTGTCTCTCATTGAAAAAAATTTACCCTTACTGCCCTTTGTAGAAAATAGCCTTCAAATTGAAGATAAATTCTAATATAAATAAAAATATAATGTATGATGATTGACATCCATTCATACTTCAGTAACAACCAAAATTAAAGTGCAAAGAAAGTACAAATTTAATTTTATTATTATTATTTAAAAATAACTATACTTAAAATTGGATTTTGAAACTAAATGTCTAGATTTGAAATAATAAATGTTCCCTTAAGACTCGAAAACCACCCCCAAAGAATCTAAAAAGTGCCCTTTTTTTATTAGCAGCTTGTCTTTTTTCAAATCTGTGGGGAAACTCTGGCTTTATACTTCAAAAACAAACTAAAAATGCATAATTATATAATTGTGAATGATACGTGCATAGTGGGGGGAGGGGGGAAGAGGGGCTTAGTGAACATATATATCCATCAGCAGCAATCAAATGGTTAAGAATACTATCTCAATCTTCAGACTACTCAACAGCTTTACTGCTTTATTAACTTTTTAACACTGCACAATTCTTCGCTACAAATGATTTTCAACATCGGTGATAAAACGCAAGTTTTACCCTGTCAGACTTATACATACAAGATGCAGCATGACAGCAGGCATTTTGGACGTTAAACGATTCTTAGAATAATGAATTTAAAAAGCAGCAATTTCTATCCAGGGATTTGAAAGACTATCAGATTTCATTTTCTTTTTTCTTCAATTATTATATATAAAATTTTACAACCTTTAAAATATTTTTTCTTTTTATTTTGGACATATTATATTTCATTAATATTAAATATTTATCGTAAAATAAATGGTTATTCATATTGATTATTTTATATACATTCAAGAATATGTTTCTAACAAAATAAATGGTAAATGTTACTTTCATTTTTTTCTTTCTTTTTTTATTGTTCTTTCAAAAAACCTCAAGAATTAAATAAATTATACATCTAGATATTGTTTCTTCAAAAATCAGACGACTTACAGTTTTATAGAATTCCACAACACCTGCTTAATTGAATTAATACTGAGTCATCTTCGCAAAATGTGACTTTTCTGACACTGCTTAAATAGATATGTCCCCCCTCCCCCCCCTCAAATTTAAGACTAAGAATCCTGCTACTATATCCCCTTTCTACCTCATCTTGCCAATGGCATAATACATAAGAACCTGAATTGTGCTAGTCTTAAATACATAGAATTTCTGACTATGTTACTTTCAATAATATAACAGCTTCAAGTCAAGTCTTAATTGTATTAAATCTTTGGTTTAATTCAGTTCCAAAATAAGAATTCAAAGATGCATTAATTGAGTTGCATTGCATTTTCCTTCAAGGAAAATGCACTTTTATGAATCACATTCAGTGTGGTAACAAAGAGAGCATCACTTTGAACATATTGCTATTTTATGTCTTCACATTATCTAGATTTATTGTACTTTCTACACAGTCACAAATGCTTATTTAAATCATCATTGGATGAAAAGGGAAATGCATAGAACCGACCTTTTTTTTTTTTTTTAAAAGCTTTCACAAGTATCAGAGTTCAACCTATAGAGTCAGAATAGTATGTAGCAAAAAGAGCTAATTTAATTTTAGACACTAGCAGATTGATATAACATATTTATAATATTTTTGAAAATCATATTTAATTTATTTATCTGTAAAACTTCTGTAACCCTTTAAAAGCGTTAAGCCCGTCTTTTTCTGCCATGCATAGTCAAAATAAAAGGCTGGTGTAACTAAATTTGAAATGAATGTTGCTTTTTTCGAGAAAATGAGATTAATAAATATGTATAATGTACAGTATTCAACTCTCATATTTATACAGTGCATAGTATTAATTTTATGAATCATTAAACAGATATACCAAAAAACAGCTAACGCTGAAAGAGTTAATGTATCATAAAATAAATAGACAGCATGTACAGTGAAGAACCATTTATGCATTTCTTATTTATACAACTTTCATAGTTTTACATCATGTACTATAGCCCAATTTGTTCCTATCCATTTTAATACAAAAATGCTTTAAACACAAAAAAAAATAAACAATGTCTTAAATGCCAAAGGAAATAATAAAATAACAGACATTTATTTTGGTAGCATTTAACATACCATCATCATCAATGCATCAGTACAATTTCTACAGCTGTATAATCAATCAATAGAATTAGGCAGAATGTGGGGGATTAGCCAATAGAAAATTTAGAAACAGTAGTCATGAAAAATGTAGAAAAAAAATTCTACAAATTTCTCCATATTCTGCCTAATTCTATTGGTTAATTAAACAGTTGTAAAAATCAGATTCCTTTCTTATTCATGCAAGCACTTTTGTTTCATTTTTTAATGCACTGATGATGGTACACTAAATGTTATCGAAACAGCTGACTGCTATTTTATTATTTCCTTCGGCATTCAAGACATTGTTTATTTTTCCAGTGTTTATTTTTTTTTTTTATCTAACAGCAAGTCTTCTTTTAATAAAAATACTTTGTACTTCTGTTCCTCCAATATTAAATTACCTAAATTTCATTAAAAACTTTTTTTTTTTTTTTTTTTTTTTTTTTTTTTTGTTGTCAACTAATGAAAAAAACATCCAGCAAACTTCAATTTAATTCATGCTGCTGTATTTTATACTCACAGGCAGTAAATATTTCTAACAATTATTAAAAATATTTTATAATTAAATGTCAACCTTTAAATTAGTTTAAATAACTACTACTATAAAATAATAAACTAATCTTATCTCATACTATAAAATGATTAGTTTTACATGAACTTACTCATGTACAGTGTTAAATTTATAAGAAGCAAAATTTTTATTCAAGATTCAAAAAGCACCTTTTCATTTCTAAGTCAGCATTAGTTTCTTAAAAGATGTATAAATATTTTATTTATTTTTTTTTTTTTTTTTAATTTTTTTAATGAATACACTCATTAGACTAGATGCAGAATTAAAACTACCAGAACAGGAAAAAAATTCATAAGATGGTAACCGATTGGCTCTTGTAGTGGAAGTCTGGTGTATGCTTAAGCTTGAACAATAATTTATTCTTTCAAAATATGTACCAATCTTTACTAGAATTTAGAAATTTTGCCATTTTTTTTTTTTTCAAGAAGATAAATACATTATTTACGGAATAAACAAAAAGTATAACTTAATATATTAATGTAGAATAATTTGTTGTATATAAACACTCTGTTGTAAATGAGAAATAAAGTTTCAATGTATTAAGTTATAGCAACTAAAAGTTTTCACAATTAACTTAAATACATGATGTGGGGAGGGGAGGGTGGGGGGACATAATGATATATTGTTTAATCATGTTTACTGAAATAAGTAAGTAAATAATATTTACTATTTCATAATACATCATTTCTAAATCATCATTTCTAATTACAATTGTGCACTTAGAAAACGAAATAAAAATTATCACAAAAAGTTTGAAGAAAAAAATAAATAATTATGCATGTCAATACATTTATCGAAACGATACTGATAATTTAATAAACATTTTCAGGACAAATATGAATTCATAATTTATTCATTTGTTACAGCTTAAATGATGAATAAATAACTTATCTATTGCAAACTAAACCATGTAAACTGAAAATTTTATTTACCATAAAAACTGTCTGTAAAACTTCAGAAAAATCATTTAAAAGGCCATAAAGAAAAAAAAAAAAAATAAAAAAAAATACTTTATTAAATCATCAAAATAATAACATTTAAATTTAGGTAAATTGCTCTTCTGAAAATCTATAGGTTGAACTCTGGTCATGAGGAGAGCTATCAGCTGTGTACAAAAAATGTGTCAGCAGTTTTAAATACAAAATAACCTTTAAGTACTACTACTTGTACAACGCATAATTGCAATTCATTGTTTTTCCAAATAAAACTGATAAAAAATGTTATGAGTATGAAAGAAAGTTCTATATATACAAATTTAATTCAATGCAACATGGGAATGCTCAGCTAAAAAATGTACAAATGTTTTATTTATCATATGCAACCTCAATATGTGAGCAAAAATTCCTGAGCTGCTGATATATCATCTGGATCAGCAACACATATAGTAGCAAAGGTGACATGGGACAGCACAAAAGCAAACATTTGAAATCGGAGGCACAGCAACCCAGTTTTTTCTCTATTTTTAGAAGAGACCTTTCCTCTTTTCTTTTTTCTTTTCTTTGCCATCCAAATGCCTGAAAAATAGTAAATGCTTTTTTAAGATGCACATGAAAAGCAACTACATTTGGCAAATCATGCAACTATAATGTTAAAGCATTATTAACTATTATATATATGCATAGCATGCAGAGTTAGATGTTAAAAAAGCAAAATGCTCTATAAAATAATTATTTTTCCTAATTCCAAAGCTTCTCTGATGAAGTAGAGTGAAGGCAAAAAGTTTATTAGTTAGATATTTTTTTTTTTTCTGTAGTAGTTTATTATTATCATATTTTAATGACAAAAGAGGAAAAGGTACAATATATAAATCTGTTATTAACTTGTCAAAAGTACCAGAACTTATCAAGGTTGTTACATAAATCAAGGTAAAAAAAAAAAAAGTTTTCCCTGTTTCTTAAAAGTAAAATCGATGAGACACAATCAATCAGCATTAGAATCTAATACAAGTCAATTGAACATATTAGTATACTAATTTTATTTGAACTTACTATAGTTGGGGAAAAATTATATAATTTAATCCCCCCCCCCCCCCCATTATTATACAGAAGAAGAAGGGGAAAAAAAAAAAAGATTTTTTTCAAACTATAAAACTGGACAATTGAAAATGAAAATATTATAAAAAAAATTTCCTATGTTTGTCCCCCCCCCCCCCCCCCAAAAAAAAAAAAAAAGTTCTAAATTCTCCCAGATTTCAAGGTCTTTGCAATAAATTTTGAAATCCTTTAAATTTTTTCTGTTTTTGCAATAACTTTAAGAATTCATTGAGTTTTCCAGTTTTTTTCTTAATTCCAGAAAATGTAGAAATTCTGCTTTCACATACCTTTTACATAGAAAAAATATACTTTTTGTAAATTTTAATTTGTAGTTTTGATATGATAAACTCATAATCAAGGGTCAAAATTAGAATCAGCAAGTTGGGTGCCAAATGGCAACTAACATTGTTTTCTTAGTTGCCATTATGCTGTACTTAGGTGCCATTTTAAAACTGTTATTTACACATAGAAATATATGGGTAAATATTTTACAAAAACTACAATTACTTAAAATACTGATATTTTATCTAGTTAGCTTTTTCCATTTTAAAAATTTGCTAGTGCTAATATTTTTACAATTTACTTCTACTACTTTGTTTCTAGTGCCTTTCTTTTCATTGCACATTAGAACTGCACATTGAAGAGTGAAAAGAATGCTAGGCATCAAAGTAACGAGTAGGTATAAAATTGTGGTCATCAAAACGAAATATTTAGTTGCAAAATACAATTAACGACTGCTAATTTCGAGCCCTGCTCATAAATCACCCGGAACCTAATATGGAACCCATAATATCGTATGCATATGCATTAAATTCTGGAATTATCTTGTGACTAAACATTTTACTTTAATATTAAAATTTTAACCAACAGATTTGTCAGTACTATTTTAACTCCGTTACATATTACATCAAGTTAGAAGGGGGGGGGGGGGAAGATAAGTTTTATAAACTGACGCATTATAAAAAATACAAATTCAAATGCAGGATATCTAAAGTGATATTTTTTCTTCTCTTTTCCTATATTTAAAAGCACTATCATTTTAAATTTTGCTATTCCCAGGGTTCTCATCATAGGAAAATTGTGTGAGAATTTCTCACCTTTCCTAAAAAACAAAATGAAACTTTTAAAAATTATGTGAGATTTCTGAAAATTAAGTGAGACCCCAAATGAACTTTGAATAATAATAGGGTTTTTACATAGACACACAGAATACAAATATGGAATTAATGTGATTTCTTTTCATGGTATTCGAATTTTGTGTGGTTTCTATAGTGGGTGCAGAGCAGAGATAACTACAGTCCAATTCCTACTTATCTCAGCAGGTTTTTCTTCTAGGACAGATTTCATATAATTACAGATTACCAAAATCTAATGCATAGTTGTTTCCAATAAAATGTATAAGAGTTTTTCAGTGAAAAATAAAAATAATACAGTATTTGGGGGGAATTTCCTTTTTATTTAGACAATCAAAATTAGTAAAAGCAAAATGATTTCTGTTTTGTTAGAGGTAAAGCAATTAAGAGATGCCCCAAAACCATTACTAAACGGCATGCTACATGTTTTACAATGAAGTTGTGAAGAACTTCACTTCTCATAAAAGTGGTTAATAAAGGAAATGCTAGCACAAGACAAGCAATATAAATCGTAATGTTAGTGATTCACCATTACATACTACAATAAACTCATGATTATCTGCAGATGCGGAAAAATGATGGGATCAAGAGAAAATATTTTATGAACAAGAAAAAAAAAAAAAAGAATTTGTAAAGAACTATGTTACTTTTATTTTATTTTTTGTACCCTGCTGTATAGTAACGTTTAATTTAGTGAATAAATTAGTTTGCAGAATGTACTCTGGCTTCATCATCTTAAATATACTTTTTTGTTTGTTTTTTTATATCCTTTAATATATAAGATACATTTTTTTATTACACTGTGAATATTTTCACTATTTCTATTACATTTTATGTTCAATACACAATAAAGTTTTTCAACTAGAATAGTATTTTTTATCTCATTTGCCCCTCATGTTCAGTCTTTTAGCAGTTTACAAGCAGAATTCGTGCCACTCAATTTCACAGATAATCATGAGAATACTGTATACAAAAATTTTTTTTTTCTCTCCCTAAAAAGAAAAAAAAACTAAAAGCAAACAGCAGAAGATATTTTAAAACTAAAAAAAAACTTTACTTGGTTAAATTTCCTTCTTTTTAATGGTGTAACAAAATATATCTCCAGTTATTTCAAAGGAAAACATCTTCATACCTCAATATACCTAACTTTTACAATTTATATGCACATTTCATATACTATAAAACACACATACGTATATACAGTAACCAGATGAGTACAACTCAATAAATTATCTTACTATTAAAATTGCCTAATAAAGATATCTTTTGAAAAATCTTAGTTTTAAATAATTATTAAAATTTTATTTTATGCATAATTCTTTAGTGAAATAATCTTCAGAGAAAATAAGGAAAAATATAAATTTTTATAAACCAAAAGAAAACCATGAACAATAAACGGAAGCGAGCAGAAAATACATTGTTTTTGACATTTTTCATTATCAAACTAAAAAATTTTAAGGTTTATTTAGTAAGTTATATGTACTTTACTTCGTATAATTATTATGTAGTAGTGGTGGGTAGAAACCCACCACTACTACATCATATTGAATAACAAATCAATAGTTATTTTTAAGGAATGCTTATAAATGATATAAAATTTGCTTCTCTTTTTAGCCTTCTTTGTAGTTGAATTAACAATGCATTGCAGTTAAATATTTTATTTATTTACAAGCAAACCCGTGTAAAATTTTTGCACTTTAATATTTTTCTTATTTACTTTTAAAATTTCAAACTCATAAACTTTATACCAATTTCTCCACCCAATTTAAATTTCAATTCATCAGAAGCCAAATTATTATTAGAACCAAATTAATATTTTGGGATGAAACACTAATGTGTGCAAAACTAAAATCATTCAAAGAAAAGTTTCAAATTAAAATTCATGTTTAACGACCCAGTTTTCATACTTCCCCAGGCAGGAGATATTCAGTATAGGATCCCAATAGTAACTTTTAAATTTTTTTTGCCGTGTTGGAGATGCATTTTAAGTATAATTTTATGATTAAAAAAAAAAAAAAACTAGCATCTATTTTGATTATACTTTTTGTTACTTCATTTTTCAGTCAATTTATGATAATAGTTCATATTCTGTTTATATCTCTAAATGCATTTTGCCATAAAATGATCTCATCAGACAAATATAGCAATTTTTCTGAATAGATCATTGAATATATCTGTGCTGATAAGTATAAAGGATTAGTCCATATTCTTGATTTTTCAGGAGACAAAAAATAAAGTTATACTAATTAAAATCTAATCAGTAGAATCGATTGGGAAAAAGGGATTTCGTTGACTTATACCCTTTATATCATTCAATGACTGTCAACCTTCATTTAATAACGGGAAAAAATTGAATTAAATATTTTATACCATAAATGAATGCTAAATTTCTGACTTGGGACTTTTTTTTACTAATGGATTTTCCCAGTGACTAAATGACATAGACTTAAATTCTTTATACCAATCGATAGAGAATTTTTTTCTGAGTCTGACAATGTACTTAACTCAAAATCGACATTTTTGGACTTAAACCTTTTATACTTATCAGTACAGATATTACTTTTTATTATCGCATATTTTATTAATTACGTCACTATTGTATCATTCTGAAAAATTTAATCATAACTGGCCCACATTAGAGAAATGTTTATATAGATTTTTTTTTATAATTATTTTCTTAATAATTTAAAGCTCATGTGAAAAACCATAGCTCTGAAAAAAATCCAGAAACCTAGGAAAATTAAAATAGTTAAGCTTACGGAACAACAATTAAGAGTTAATGAGGTTATTAGGTGTACATGTTTTATTTTAGAAAAATTAAGTTAAATGTTATAGGGTGAAACAAAAGTAAACAATCAATCCTGTGTGCATTAAATATAAGCACAGCAATAAACTTAAGCAATTAAAAAGTATTTCCCATGATGCAAAAAATATTAAATTTATTATTTCTTTACCAAATGGATTGATCAAAACTAAGATAAAAATTATCTTATTCCATTAACTAATGAAATTATGTCTTAAAGTACATTTTTACAATAAATATTTATACATAAATTACATTGAATAAAGAGACGCGTACGAGAAATTTGTTTTATTTATGCATTACATTCAAAAAGAATCTTACAAAATTCATGAACTTTATACCACTGCAACTGTAAATGTTGACATGAAAAGAAGTAATACAAAGAAAAAGAAAAATCCTGAAATGACTATAACCGATAAATTAACCACTGAATAATAAATGAATAAAAACCTAAAAATGAATATGGTGTGTTAACATCTTATAAACATACACTTATGACAGTGTCTGTATAAAATAATATGATATTTTTAAATCCGTAATAACTTAGAATATATATATATACAAAATAAACAATTAAGTAATATTTTATATGAATGAATACATACAATGCAGTATTTAAAACATTCACAACATTTTTAATATACAAATGCATATTATTTTATTTTTTTTAATATTTAGGCATGTAATAAAGTATATTACTAAAAAATAAATAACAAATTTTCTACATTAGAGATAAAGATACAAAATAATTACAGATATTATTTACAGTACATTTAAAATACATCTCTAAGAAAGGCAGATAACTGTTTTTCAAAACATAACTCTTAAGAAACTAGTCATAAGGCAATCAAAGAATAGCAACAGAAATCGTAGCAACAATTTGCAGTGAATATCTGTGCAACAAGTCCATAAAATTTTCAAATGTCATAATACCAGATCTATTAGAAAGGAAATGATAGTGAATCAAGAATAGTTGTTTAGCAAACATATTCACAATTCCACTTTATCACTAGTTCTCTCATAAATGCTAAACAGTTTTAAATTTCATTGAAATTTTAGCATCACTATGCAAATACACTTAAATTGCGTACTATGGTTTGTTAGATAAGATCTTTTAAGTACATGCATGAAAATAACTGATATAAATTGTCATCTATGATCAATTTTTAACTGATTATTTCAATTTTGAGAAAGAGAGATTGCAATAAATCAAAATGTCCATGTAACATTTTCACAAACACAGTTGTTCAAAAATGGTGCACAACACTTTAACAGGCTGTAATAAATTCATTTATAAACACATGTACCAGAACTAGTTTAAAAGAAAGGACAATTCAAACATTTTCTTATCTCTGTGGCAGTGGCGTCACGTGAGTGACGTTTTGGTCATCTCCATATGTGTGGTTTGTGGTTAGAAACAGTCTGTTAATATGGGATGTTAATTCATCTGATTGATTGTTAGAATGCCGTCATACTTACGTTGCTCGATAAAAAAGGCGAATCAACCAATAAGATAAATACATATTCCATTTCAATGCACTGTTTCCAGCCACTCGCATAGAGATGACCAAAAACGTCATTCACGCATCGCCACTGCTCTGTGGCCAGTATTGAGGTGAGAGTCCAATGGTGTTAGGATCACTAGAATGAAAAGTGAATGCAATGGTAAAAATTCCTCTTCCAACTCCCCAAGTTAGCAGAGCTGGTCACCTTACGTAGTTTTTTCTTATAGGACTGTCCAAGACAAAGAGTATGTGCACCACTGCCTCACAACTTAGAGGATCTAGAAACACACATAGGCAATACTCTGAAATTAGTAACACCTGATATATTAAAACGAATATAGGAAGAAATGGATTTCATCTGGTTGTTGTCCGCATGACTTGAGAAAGTCATATCAAACACTTATAATGTCATTAAATAAAAATATTAGTTGTCCTTTCCTTTAAATTTGTTCTGGTAAGTGTTTGTAATTTAGCATGTTAAAGCACTGTGCACTCTTTTCAGTAACCCTGCATTATCCAAGCACTTCCCTTGCATAGTTAATACAACATAGAAATTTACACATTTCTAAATAATGTGTACTTTTCAATGGCTACAAATCATTCTGCTACGTAATTACTTTTAAGAAAAACAGGACTAATGCTAACCTTCCTTTTTGTCATGGTTTTAAAGAACAAACAACTAATGCAAAAGTCAAATCATTATTATTTGCATTTCTACTTCATTTTAATGTTTCCAATCATTACTTCAATATGATTTTGTGTATGTATTAAATATAAGTCATTATAACATTTGAACACATTTTCCGCCAGAAAGTATAAAGTATTAGGGGAACCAGAAAGTAATGACTTTCTTGTGCATGTCGAAATTCAATTGTCATTTATCAGTTCATTGTGAGCTTGAACTGGTGCCAAAGACATTTCAACATCAGAGTGACTTATTTACTCGAAAATTATTAAAGCCCTTTTTAATTTTATTTATTTTTTTTATTTTTTTCAATTTATAGTGAAATGGCCAAGTAAATAAAAGAAGGGGGACAAATCCAGCATTGTATGCTTTATGAGTTTTCAAAAGGGTAGTAACACAACAGTTTCTACAAAAATCATTTGTGATGTTTATTCAAGTGCATTACACCTTTGTCGGGGTTGCTACTCAAATCCGGAGAAAAAATTCCCTGAGTTTTCCCTGTCCCTTTTAGAAGTAAAATAGATGACACGCAATCATGCAACATTAGAATCTAACATGTTTACAAGTTTATTGAACATATTTAGGGTACATTAATTTTATTAACTTACTATAGTTGGGGAAAAAACCGTAATTTATTCATTATAAAGCACTAAAATTTTTAAAAATATTTGATTATGAAAAAATTTTCCTATGTTTTCCCCAAAAAATTCAAAATTCTCTGAACTTTCACTGTTCTTGCAATAAATTTTGAAAATTCCCTGAGTTTTCCTTGTTTTTTCAATAGATTTTCAAATTCACTGAGTTTTCCAGGTGCCGTAGCAACCCTGTTTGTAAATGCTAAAAGCGGTTTTTTAGTTCAGTTTCGTAGAAAGTTCAAATTCAGTAATTTTGACCTTTCTAACTTATCATGTTGATCAGGAAGACAAACAACTTTAGACAATGGCATGTTAAGGGTGGAAGTGTAAGCAAATCTATGCCAAACAATCAAGAAGCTGTCAAGTACTTTTAAGCATCCTTGGTTTATCATTCAAGAACATTTGCAGCAAATTGGTAAAGTAAGCACAGAAAGTATTTGGGTCTCGCATAATCTGTCCAAAGAAACAAAGCTAAGCAATCGAGCACATGGAACTTATTGCTTCAGTAGCATGATCAAGAATCATTTTCTGATCACTTGATCACTGCAGATAAAAAATGGGGCTTTATGATAATCCAAAATGAAAAAGGCAATGGATCCCTTCGAATGAATTGCCATAAAATAGAGCAAAACCAGGTTTATGCTACAAACAGAAACTTTTGTATGTTTGGAGGAGTATTCATGGGGTAGTTCATTTTGAAGTGCTGAAATTTGGACAAACTGTTAATGCAAACCATTACTGTGAACAACTGGATGAAGTAAATCAATCTAAGTTAAAAAGTGCCTAGAGATTGTCAACATAAAAGGCGTTATTCTGCAAAAAGATAATGCAAGACCACTCCCTGCAAGATGAAACTTAATATATATCAGTGATCTTGTATCTGTTGCTTGGATCATCATTATTATATATAAAAAAAAATAAAATAAATAAACAAATAATGAATTGGGGTGGGAGGCATTACCTTACCAACCATTCTTGCCTGACATTGTGCCATCAGATTTCCATTCATTTTGACCACTACAATATTTTCTACAAGGCAAAAAATTTGAATTCCAGAGATTTTGCTCAAAAATCAATTGATTTTTATCGACTCAGCATTAAAAACGTGCGCACTAGATGCTTAAAGAATATTGATAACAAGGCTGATTATGTAATTGATTAAAAATAAAAATTTGTTAAAAAATTATCTGTTTGAATTTATTGTAAAAAAAATGACATTACTTTCTGTTCCCCCTAATATATAAACGTATTAGCAAAAGACACATTTTGAAATATCTTGAACAAGCTCTTAAGAATATTTTACATGCAATATAAATTACATATTAATAAAATAAAATTACATTGAAGTTTGATGACAACATTCTTTTATTATAAAATAACAATAATAATATTTAATATTTTCTCCTTAGCAAGTAATTAGAACAGTGTTTCTCAAGCATTGTGCCGCCAAATTTTAGAAATGTACGTAGTAAAAATTATAATACTTTTTTTTATTAAGAGTTAAGTCTGTTTAAATTAAAGAAAAGTACACTGTAAAAGAAAACTGTTGTTTTTACAGTTAAATACCATATTTTTAACTGTTTTTATCTTCGATAATTGTGACCTTTCATAAAATGAAATATTTGCCCCAAGTGAAATGTGTGCCGCCAAATTTTGAAATTGTTAAAAGCGTGCTGCAATGAAAAAAAGGTTGAGAATCACTGAATTAGAAAATGAAATATTGAAAAATTGAAGTGACGAGCAAGTAATCTGCTGTCACACTGTGAATTATTATGTCATGATAGGTGCAAAAATTTCTGTAGTAACATACAGAATTCAAGTTCAAAACTCCTGTTCTTATAAGAGGACTATAAAATATTAAAATTTTAAACAAAACATAAATTTACAATAATAATATAATATCCTTTTTTACGGCATATAAAGGGATAGGAAAAAAGTATCATCACCATTTCCAATCATCGTTCCCCAAACAACACGCTTCTCCATAATACATTCTGAAGATGTCCATAGGATGTCTTTTCAATTCATAGGACATCCTGGGGATGTTATTTGGAGACAATGTGTTGTTAGGGTCAATAGGATGTCTTATTTTTTTTAGTTAGGGAAAAGCATCATCACCATTTCCAATAGACTACCTTGAATTTTGCATAGTAAGAAATATATTACTGAATCTAAGCGTTTACAAATACATAAAACCAAAAAATCAGAGTCAAAAATAAAATTTGGAAATAAATTCTTTTTTTTTTTTTTTTTGCCTTTCTGAGCTAATGTGTTAAATTTTATAAGAAACTAAGCAGTCTTTAAAATAAATAAATAACTGTTATGCAGCATCAGTTTTCAAATACATCCAAACTACCGAAACAAAATTCAAAACTGGTGTACAATCAATATTAGATTTTAAAACTTCTTTACACACCATAAATTTTAAGCCAGCACAACCGGTTTCGAAAGGACATAGCCTTTCTTCATCAGGTGCAAAAGAACATGTGCTACTGCCTTGGAGGCAAAAGCAGAGATTTTGCCCTGCTTTCAGTCTTGCTTTTGCCTCCAAGGCAGTAGCAAGTGTTTTTTTGCACCTTATGAAGAAAGGCTACGTCCTTTCGAAACCGGTTGTGCTGGCTTAAAATTTATGGTGTGTAAAGAAGTTTTAAAATCCAATACATCCAAACTATAGTAATTTGTAATTACATAACATCACATTACAATTTCATGTCATGCATTATCATAGAACTTTTATCTTCATTCCCTTTATTTTTTTCTTTCACAGAAAATAAAATAACACAAGAGGAATAGAACAATGAACCTAACATTTTTTTTTTTTTTTTTTTTTTTTTTTTTTTACTTAGAGATCATATTTTATAAACAATTTCAGACATGAACAATAACCACGTCTTAACAAGCAGTTCTTCAGTTCAAATTACTCTGCTATTACTTTGAACATAAGTTACAGAAACAAAAATTATACAAAATGAGCTAAAATATAAAAACTTAAAAGAATAATGAAATGAAACTGGAAGGATGCTTTACTTAAAAAGAAAGGCAGTCAAATTTTTTGTTTTCAGGCGAGGAGTATTTCTTGCAGATCCAGATATTGTCCTGTAGGTTGCAAAATATATAATAAAATAAAAAGTACACATAAAATAAATGAAAATTGGGGAAATAGCTAGATCTTACTGTATAATAATCTAATCTATAATAGTATACACAGGGAAGAGAGGGGCAAACATGCATGCAAAGGGAACGAATGGCATAAAATATACTGATGGACTTCTGTGAACTTTATAATAATCTGGCTAAGCTAGCAAACAAAACAAACTAAGCATATAATAAAATAATATTAATGAAGTAATGTATCTATTCTTTAAATATCACTAATTCATTATCATGAGGAAAGAATATACATAACCATGCAAATGGTTAATGACCTTTACTCGCAAGAATAAAATACAATATCAAACCTATGTTTAACCTCCAATGAAAAAGAAGGGTGTTAAAAAATTTGAAGCCAATCTCTGTCTCCTAAATTGTCTCACTTCAGCTCCCAAACAAAGAAACTGATTTGAGTGCAGTTCTTATTTATTTATTATCAGAGCACTGATTTAATTGGCATAATTCTTTGTTGCATGTGTTTTGTAAAAAAAAAAAAAAAAAAAAAATTCAATATGTATTTTTCTGAATTGGAGTATAAACAAAGCTTGATTAAAGCAAGGGCATGCAGGACACTTGCTCTGTGCCCCTTTGCTAAAAAAGGGCCCCTAAATTGACCATAAAGCTTATTTCAATGCCTTTTTTTGGTTTTAAGTTTAAATGAATACGTGTAATTAGTGCCCTGTATCTGCCCCACGTCTCAGTTTGGCTAAGTCAGGCCCTTTGTACAGAAACACTTTTATAAAAAATCAGAATTTTAAACTGTTTTTGACGAAAGTTAAACATTGGCTATAAACAGTGTTTTAGAGTTTACAGCCTAAAAATACCTACATTCAGTTGAAAATTAGACTTAATATATATATATGAAAATCTGTTTTTTTTTTTTTTTTTTTTTTCTCCAGACCAATTTGCATTCATATTTTTAAAATTTGTGCATTGTATATATTCCAACTCATGTAAGATGACAAATTACATGATTCTTTTAGATTAGAGTGTAATTTTTTTTTTTTTTAATCATGAATTTTCAACTAATTTTAACAAAAATTAAAAATCGGCTGCAATTAGTAATTATTTATTTGCAATTCAAAAATTGCTAAATTCATTTAAACAAAGATTTTATAGAACTAGTATGATGTGGCCACCACATGACTTTCTTCTATATAATTTTACACAAAATTTATTCAATACAAATTATTTATTAAATTATCAAATTATTTTCAATTACAAATGCAGATGATTTTTATCTGACAGTATTATATTATCACTAAACAACGAGAGATGTCAATTTTTGCAAATCAGAAGTTTTTTTCTTTTTTTTCGTTTAAAGATCAAAAAATCGATAACTTTGTTTTAAATTATCACAGATCTATAGTTCAACCACTCATTTTAAAGGTACTGACGAGATCTTTTAAAAGAATTTTTTTTTCCTAGTTTACTACTACTATTATCAATAATTCATATTAATTTTACAATCACACAATTAAAATAACTGTCATTATGTACATTTATAAGAAATTTTGTCCTTGTTAAAAATTCAGAAAAAATGCTATCACAGCGCCACCTGTTCAGCAATTGTTCCACAAATCTAATCAGCACCACTTTATGTCAGGGTCTAACTAAATACCAAGTTTGGTTAAATTTCGTTCATTGGTTCGTGAGATACAGCATCCACAAAATTTGTGATACACAGACATTTTCTAAAAACAGTCAAATCGTGTTCAGGACATCCTAAAACGTGTAAATCCATCGAAAACTGGCGTTCGAAAATTTTCACGAATCCAATACTTTCTCTATATAGACATACAGAAGAAAGTAAAAAATAATATTCAATTAAATTTAAGACTATTCCTGCACTGGCATTTTATAATTTGCTAGATATTCTTCTTCCAACTTTATAAAAAAAAAAAAAGATTTTATAGAATAAACATATTCAAGGTCAGTTTTTTTTTATTTTTTTTTTTAAAACTAGCTTTACACTCAATGCATAGGAATATAAAAGGCATTATTTAACATCAGAAATATTGTCGTTCATATTATTCAAGAAAATAGAATGAGCGGGGTAAAATAATTTAGTGTAAAAATATTGATAAAAAATAATGCATTCTGGGTTTTATACAGATGTATATGGCAGAGTTGCAGGGTGTCCCAAGTGTCCTGATGAGAACTTTAAAGAGCCCCACCCCCTCCCCTCCACACATCTAATTTTAGATAAAATGGTTCATGAATATCTGTTAAAAATTCTCTGATAATTTTCTATTGTATTTTGTTAGCTCCCCTTTTTATTCTTTACAGGAATAAGAAGTAAATCAAAGGTATATGATGCATGAGCTTTATGATTTAGGAAAGTTTCAAGATGAGATCACTAAATTACTCATAATTACAAAACAGCAAATACTCTAATTTCCTACATATAATTTACAGCAATGTTTATTTCTGCTGCTAGGAATTTTATGCTATTTTTAAAGAAAAATATTGTCTAAGATGCAGCAGTCATCTGCAAGTAAAAATTATCTCTACAAAGACACTCTCATATTATTTGCAGGAATTTAAGGGATCTCTTTCTCTTGTTGGGTCTGTGAAAAAATATTATAATAAGAAAATGTATAAAACAACTTAATTCAGGGCCCGAAATTTCAACTTAGATTACACTTGCTGAAAAAAAATTACTCACCACAAAATATGATTAACTTACTCTATTTTTTACACATAAGGTGACCAGAAATTACACAATGCCTTTTATTTTATAAGAAAATAGAAGACATTCAATTTTGAAAAAGAAGTCATTTTAGAGGACACAAAATTGAATTAAAATGATTATAAAAACCGATTCAAAAGCTACTTTACAGAAGTGGTGGAAACATTTTTATTTCAAATTATGAATTTGGATAAGTACACTTTAATTTAAATTAATAATATACGGATACGAGAGGAAAAATCCTTAATTTTTGTAGGTGTCACTGGACAATATATATGTATATATATATATTAAATATTAATTTTTGTTATAGAAAAAACTTTCTTTTCTTTTTTTTTCTTCTTTTGTGGTACTTTTATGCACGAATCCAGCGCCTTACATATACCAGCTTCGAAGACAGAATCTCTCGGTCACTGGTGGGCCTATTTTTATTCAAAGTCAATTTTTTTTTTTTCTTTTTTTTTTTTGTAGCACCATATACTATAAGAATTCCATCTACATTTAGACCGAAATTTTACTCGTCACAGTAAAATTTCCACTCGGCGAGCTGGCGAGCGGAAATTTCGCGCCCTGACTTAATTGATATGAATAATAATAATATATTCAAATTTGACCATTACAAACCAATCATATTCTCTGATGTGAAATTAATGTTGAGTTCATTTTGAATCAACAAAAAGACCAAATTACTGCAACACACATTTCTTTGATTAATGCAGGTAGTTGGATTTTTGAAAGCGGTGGTTATCTTGAATGTATGTTGGTTTGGGCAGCAGTGACTGCTGAAGCTAAGAATGGTCTCACTTCTTTTGACCCGAAAGTCAAAATAAACAGTAATTTCTACTTAAAAATTATTTTATTCATGAATTAATCAATCGTGAATATTCATTTAAGTAAATTGGAGTGTAAAGGTTGATATTTTTCTATACCAAATATGTGAAAAATACCAGAGCTGGGAATCGAACCTGGGCACCTCCGCTTAACGCACGGATGCTCTACCACTGAGCTACCCTGGCTGACAACCAGCTAGGCACTTCTCACATAATATTCGTTGGCAAAGTTACCGAGACTGCAAACACAAATATGGCAGGTGAGACAATATTAATTGTAGCACAACTCCACTGGTTGATTAATTCACTCATGGTTGATTAATTCACGATTAAGTCCTCACGGTTGATTATTTCATGAATAAAATAATTTCTAAATTGAAATTTCGTGGTCTATGGAGTTGTGCTATGATTAATATTGTCTCACCTGCCATATCTGCGTTTGCAGACTCTGTGACTTTGCCAACGAATATTATGTGAGAAGTGCCTAGCTGGTTGTCAGCCAGGGTAGCTCAGTGGTAGAGCATCCATGCGTTAAGCGGAGGTGCCTGGGTTTGATTCCCGACTAGTATTTTTCACACAGTTGGTACATAAAAATATCAACCTTTACACTCCAATTTACTTAAATGAGTAATTTCTACTTTAATGAGATTTTGAAGAAGATACATCCATGGATCAATGCCTATTTTCATGGACAGTCATATATATTCCAAATTAATAGTTCATAATTTGTTCTATCAACCCATCATCACTTAATCAAGCCCCTGAAGAAACCTTTCTGCAAAGCATGGAAAAAATTATTCAACAATTGTTTGTAAGTCCCAATCAGCTCGTTTACAAAGATATTGAGGCCTTGTATAAAAACAAAAGGAGGCCTAATTAACAACCGTTAATTATTCTTTTGAGAGCATAGTTGGCAACGTTTATAATTTATACCAGAAAATGTTAGTACAGCCTTCTTTTCATATCACTTTCTTTCATGTGTAATTTTTTTTTCTTATTTTATCTTTATTGCAGAATTGAGAAAATTACTCTAGAAATAAGGTGATGAATAAAGGCAGGATTAACAATGCTCTGGAATAAATTATAAAAGTTATCAACACTGTGAGAGTTATTTCAATAAAATATGAATTAATTTTTATGGCAGTACTGCATTAAAGAAGTGTTTGTTATGAAAGCTTTTGGACATGCTATGTAAGAAAAAAAATTAGTAATGCATGACTTCTTGTACTACAGTGTCACGAATCCCCAAATTTTCAGAAGGCTCCAACATCAGACAAGTAAACGTTTGTGTACAATAAAATTATCTAAAGTAAACTGCTATCTCCATTATGAGGGTTACAATACCAGCAACATTCATCTCTAGAGAAAGCTATTACATTTTACAAATCGATATATTGCATGTTTTGTGGCATGTACAGCTGCAGATGTCAAGTAATAAAGTTTAAAATAATAATAATAATAATAATTTATGTATTTAAACTTCTGCCCAAGATTTTTTTTTTTTTTTTTTTTTTAAGTTTATATTAGCAGATGCATGCCTTATGAAAGACCAATTCACACTAAAACTTATTCAAGACCATCTATACTATATTGTGTACAAGTACTAGTAAAACAATAACAATAATATTAATAGAAAAATGGTTTAAAAAGGTGAAAAATAAAGCTAAAATTAAACAGACTTTCATTAAATATAACTTTTAATTAATTGTAAGTACATTTTTAATACATACTTTTTCAAAGACATTTTTAATTAATTATATGACCTAAAAACCTTAATTCAATATAACGTTTTAATTATCCAATTTACTTATTTAGAAAGAAATATTAGCATGGAATTTATAGTTGTATATATTTTTTTAAGCATTAATAAATAATTCAGAAATTATATTCATCAACCTGGAAATTCCTTTCTGATAGAATGGAGTAGAAGGCTGATTTTTACCAACTATGTGAAAAATACCAGAGCCAGGAATCGAACCCGGGCCATTCCGCTTAACGTGCGGATGCTCTAACCCCTGAGCTATTAGTGGCTGAGTTATCAGGCTTAGTGGTTAGAGCATCCGCACGTTAAGCGGAATGGCCCGGGTTCGACTCCTGGCTCTGGTATTTTTCACATAGTTAGTAAAAATCAGCCTTCTACTCCATTCTATCAGAAATTAATAAATAATGTTTGTTTTGATTATGTAGTGATCAAATAATTTGATTTCATCAGTGATTTATTAAAAATGTAAAAATTTAACACATCTAACTGTATCATCTTACTTTGATTAAAGATTAAAGTACCATCAATATTCAACAACCACCATTTAAAGTTTATTAGATTCAACAACTTTCTTTTAAAATAATGTATATTATATCACAGAGGAAAGATAACAAAGGTTTGCCTATAGCTGAACCATCAGATTGCTTGTGAAATTTCTTATTAAAATGCATTTTAACAAGCATCTATCATAACAATGTTTCATTTCTCTTTGAAACAGCAACTGTGTAAAAACGTATACAGATTTCATAAACATTTTATAACAACTAATTATTATATTCCAATAAAACTTGTGATTATGTTGAAGTGCAAGGCTGAATTTTTACACCAACTATGCGAAAAATGCCAGAGACGAGAATCGAACCCGACATTCTGTTTACCATGCAGATGCTCTACCATTGAGCCACCCCTGTTCCTTACCCACACACATTTTCTTACTATTCAATTTAAATATACCATTTAAAAAAAAAAAAAAAAAAAAAACTTCTGAATGTGAAAACTGAATTTAAAAAAAAAAAAAAAAAAAATACATTAGGCAATGAGTCATTATGGAAACAAATTTTCCCATAGAATAACATGGGATTTGGTTGTTGAAAAGATTAAGTATTGTCCGCTCTTAGGAGCTTATGCTTCCTTTGCTGTATTCTTCCTTTTCTGATTTACTAAAAAAGCTTTCTTTTATAATTTTGTTATTTTTTTTCTTATATGAAATAAGGGTGAGGAAGGACGTAACAGGTCACAGCAGTGTACTAGTAGCCATTTGCAATAAGCAAATTGGCCAGCTTAATAGGTATATATGTCATGCCTGGTGCTATTTCTACATTCTCATTAGACGTTCCTGTTTCTGGGTCAACATCAGGGATATACCATACTTTAAAGTGGTAAAAAATAAATAAATAAATAAACTATGAAAAGGTTAAGATATGAGATTGTTTATAAAATGAATAGAAAATATTTCTCTCTGAAAGATTTTCCTGATATTTCTGGAAGAATTTTGCAAAAGGTGAAAAATAGTCTCCCAATAGTTGCCTTTTTGTGAAAATAGTTGCTTTTTCATCTTTTTTGGTCAAAAAAGTTGCCATAGTCTCCTCAGGCTGCAAATAGTTGCCTTTTAGTAGCCTATGGCGACCCTGTGTAATTTACTCAGAAAGGTCGTTTATGAAACATGAACATACTTTTGACTAATAAATAACTGGTTAGTAACTATAATTATTTTAAAAGATAATAAATAAATATGGAGATAAATACAAAGAGAGAAAAGAAACTGCCATTGTTTTTAACATTATTAATATTTTCTACACATAACATATATAATCACGCTGTTTTAATTTACTTATTAAAACATACAACAAGTTATTAAAATATATTACTAGGAAAATTTTTATGAATAAATAAATAAATAAAAATTATTAAAATAAAAAACAAATCCATCATTTTACTTTAATATAAGCATAAGCATGAAAATAATTTAATAAATAAATAAATAAATAAACAAATAAACTTAAATATAATAACTGGAGGGAAGTGCAATAATTTGTTCAAATATGCCACTAAATATATTTTAAGCAATAAAAAAGACAAAACTATGAACAAGAAAGTGCACAAGCTATATTACTTATTAAGTGAACCAATTACTAAAAAGTCAGATAGATGGCATTGGAAAATGTACATAATGAGAGTAAGCAGATGGAGAAATGGAAGATACTATGTTCTGAGCAAAAAAGCTAGTATAGCTCTAATAATCTAAAATCAAGGTTGCCACTTGCGGGTGCTGTTTTAACAAAACATTTCCTTTTATTTAAATCAGCATTTAAAAAAAAAAAAAAAAATTATAATTATAATAGTAGGGAGAAAAAAAATCTTTTTCACTAAGTAGATCTACTTAAGTTAAAACATGCACTTGAATACAAAACAACCTAAAATAATACAACAAAATCTAATTAGCAAATCAGATTACAAAAAACATCACAGTTTCTACTATAGCTTCAGGAAAGTGAACACATAAGAATTAAATAAACACATTTATTCCTAAAGAAAAGTATGAGATTTTATTTCAGTAATTTTTGTGATTTCCTAAAATTATAATACACTTAATATTTTCAACGAGCTTGTATGTTTGACTTAAATTTTGAGACTTATCGTTATTTTTAAAAATTTATTTAAAATTTTTTTTGATTTTCTAGTTACTTACAGGAAGGAAAAAAAAAAAAAAATATTTTTCAAATGTATTTTTATCACAGTAACATTATCCAAAATTTATTTTCTAAATAAGGAAAGCTAACATTCAAACTTTGCCAAAATCTCTGACTTTTCCTGACAATTTTTCACCATTTTTCTCGACTTTTCCTTGACATGTGCTGTTTATTCCCCACAAAAATTTCCATTAGTGAATAATTTAGCAATTTAAAATAACGAAATTTCAAATATGATACATTTTCATAAAATTTGTAAAAAAATCTCCTGACTTTTCCAGATTATTACCCTGACCAATGACCACCCTGTAAATATGCACTGAGGGAAGAACGAGCTTGTATGTTTGACTTAAATTTTGAGACTTATCGTTATTTTTAAAAATTTATTTAAAATTTTTTTTGATTTTCTAGTTACTTACAGGAAGGAAAAAAAAAAAAAAATATTTTTCAAATGTATTTTTATCACAGTAACATTATCCAAAATTTATTTTCTAAATAAGGAAAGCTAACATTCGAACTTTGCCAAAATCTCTGACTTTTTCCTGACAATTTTTCACCATTTTTCTCGACTTTTCCTTGACATGTGCTGTTTATTCCCCACAAAAATTTCCATTAGTGAATAATTTAGCAATTTAAAATAACGAAATTTCAAATATGATACATTTTCATAAAATTTGTAAAAAAATCTCCTGACTTTTCCAGATTATTACCCTGACCAATGACCACCCTGTAAATATGCAATGAGGGAAGAAATTAGACAGAAATCTGAAAAAATTATACATATTTCAAAGTTTAGGTCTCTTGTGCTAGCTGAAGATAATGTCAAAAAAGAATATTTTGCAAAAAAGTTCATAGGGCTAAGCCACAATTACTGATAGCTGTTTTCTATAAGACAAGTTTATTTTTTTTAATCCACCTATTGTTTATTATATTTTATAGGAAATTTATAATAAATATTGAAATAGAATTTTTTTCAAATAATTTTGCATACCGTAAAATCCCGAAAGTAACCCCCTCCCTCCCCGATTTTTTTTTTTCTCCATCCAACAAAGCTACATCCAATCTTCGGTCGCACTTATGGTACGTCGGCATTGCATGTGCGCCAGTAAATCTAGCTCACTGTTAATATTTATATATTATTTCTAATTTAACTAATTTTTTATAAAGTGTCGGATGCACATTTATCAATGGAATCATTACGTAGTTTTTTTTTTTACCTTTAATGTAACAAATGATAGCCTTTAATATTTCCTTTTAAGTAGGTACCGTAAAATCCTGAATGTACCGTAAGTACCCCCTCCATTAAATATAACCTCCCCTCGCTTTTCATGATTTTTTTAAAAGAATCTTGATTATAACCCCCCCACCCCCCACACACCTGAAATTTATCCGTTTTGCTTTTCAAAAAGGGGGGGGTGGGGTACTTTCGGGATTTTAAGGTATTATGACTAATCACCTAGAATTCTGCTGAGCATTTTGATTAATCAGGAGTTAAATATTACACAACAAATTTTGTGGAAGACAGTCAACATCATCGTTCTTATTTTCTTTTTGGTGAGTATTAATATCTGATATACAATTCAGCAACTTACTTAGCCTTTTTCCTGGAGGGTCTTTCTGACAAAACTGAGGCTTTTATCAAAGTTGATTCTTGAATTATGTAATTATTTCACTACAGATAAACTTTTGTTTGTTTTTTTAATTAAATAAACAAAAAATTCTGCTTGGTTATCAAAACATGCATTATATTTATGTGGCCAAATTACCAAAAGGACTAATCATCAAAATTTGTGTTCTTTCTTAGAAATGATTCTTAAAATACAGGATTATTTAACTGTAAATCAGCAGTTTTTTTTTTACTGATTTTTGTTTCAGATTACTAAAAGATACCTATTTTTGAACATAATTTCCAAAATACGTAACTTTTTTTTTTTTTTTTTTTTTTTTAAGAAACTTTCTTAAAATCATCCAAGAGAAGAGGTGCTCTTATTTCATAAGTAATTCATCTGCATTTACAATTAACTTTTTCACATATGAATTAGTGTTCATGAAGTGATATTTAATTATTTAAACAATACTGTTATATGGGAAAAAAGGTCTGAAACAGTTGATATGATCTTTTTTTTTTTTTTTTTTAAATAATCTTATAACAAAAGTGTATTTTTCAAGAGGTTAAATTAAATTGTGATTTGTATTAAGAATAAATTATTATATCAGCATGGAAAAAAAAAAAAAAAAGTATATTTATACTAGACATGGTGTAAGCTTACAGAAAAAAAGGCTGAACTTTTCAAGACCCCGCCCCACCTCTCAAAAGTGGTATCAGGCAACTGACACAATATAAATTTTCCAATAATAAAAATGTTAAATCTGATTGCATACATGTACACACAATAAACAAAATCAGAACATTAAATCTTATATTGAATATCATATTAATTATAATTAAAATAGTTGTAAGTACTTAAAAAACAGACAAACTTATTACATATACTTGAAGATAAGTTTATTCTATAGAAGCATTGCTTCCTGGGGCAATTAATTAGCAAAATAATGTAGTTCAAGTTCATCAGAAAAATGCAGTTGAAGTGCTACTTCTTTTTCATTTTCTCCAAGTCTGAATTTGACATTTCTTGAAAGCCAATCATATAGAAATTGCTAATAATATATTGAACAAATTCAGGCTGACCCCCCCCCCCCTCCCTACACATGTCCAAAAAGTTTTAATGCGGATTTGCATTGATCCCAAGAATAATAATTTTCAAGCTTAAAAAGGCTGAATTCAGCCTTAAGGCTGAAAAGTAACATGTCTGCTATTCTGAACATGAACTGAAAGTTCACAAAACAAATAACAAGAGCTTCACAAAGAGAAATGACAATCAAGTTGCATACATGAATATAACATTTAAGAATACACTTATACACATACACACATTAATTGATCGAATGAAAAATCACACACTTAGAACAAATTTCTAAAAAATAGAGTGGATATCTATCAATACAAGGTTCCCATATAACCTGTATAAATAGCTATCTGCCTTCTATCTAAAAAATGTTATTTTTTATAATTTAGAAAGAATTAAACACTGTTACATACAGCCCCCCCCCCCCCCACCTTCAAATAGATACTGATGGAAAAAAAAAAAAAATCATTTAACTTATAAAACATAAAGAATACCATTTTAGTTCCTTTTACTCAAAATTTTTGCTGTTCCTTTAAAGGAACAACAGTCAGAAACAAAGTTTGAGCACCTGATCAAAAAGTCTGAGTCAAATGAACTAAAAAGGTATTTAATAAGATTTACCTTTTTTTTTTTTTTTTTTTTTTTTTAAAAGATATATTTTTAAGAAAAATACCCAGAAGGAAATGAATGTTACAATTCACTGCTTCTGTAACATAATGGGTAATTCCAATTCTTTTCAAGAGAAGTTTGTGTGTTTTCATGTTCTTCTACACCACAAAAATTGCATTGCTGATGAAATATCACAATCTTTCATCGAATAAAGAGTTAACACTTATAGAGGAATGGAGGTTGGGGGAGGGGGTGGGGGTATGAAACGAGAAGGAAGAAAAATGTCAGATAAGGTATTAAGAGGGAAAGTCAGAGGTATGTATTACATAAAGATTATGATAATAATTAAGAAAATAATTCCTTTATTATTAAGAAGAAAAGTAAATTACCATTTCAGTAGCTTAATAAATAAAGGTCCTTTCTGTTAGAAGGAAAGATCTATAGTTTGATTCATAGAAATTGAATGCTTGCAAAGTTTCAGAATACAGTGAACTCTCGTTAAGACAGCCCTGTTTAAGATGGATTTCTCGTTATTATGTACAAAAACAGAATCCCTGGCTAAGGCCTATAAGAATTGCATGTAATAAACATTGCTTCCTACATACAATTCCTTCGTTAAGAGGACATTTTTTTCTCTCAAAGCTTACATTCTTCGAAAAAGTCAGTTCCCAAAATCTTCTTTTTTTTTTTTTAACTTGAAAAGGTGCAATAATAAAAGGGTTAATCTCTTTCACTCTGTGCTATTACACTGTGGGATGTAAACAGTATTGATTGACAGCGACAGTTGAGGTCAACAATTTGCACCTGTCTCCACTTCTATTGTGGAAACACTGCAAAAGATTTCGTTATCAAGTTGTACTATACGAAGAAAAGCTGTTTTGTACATGTAAGTATCTGTTTTCCTGCGTTTATATTTTATTGAATAAAAGGGTTTGAGGAAACAAATTTTTATTCGTGTTATACTGTGTATGTGTACATAATAGTGATTTTAGAGTTCATATAGAACTTCAGTTTATGAACTCCTGTTATAATGGACTCTCGTTAATATGGACAAAAACTGCCGGCCCTTGATTATCCATTTTAACGAGAGTTCACTGTAATTATAATTTCTTTTCATCTGAAAGTTTAAACTAAATTGTGGGTGGAGGGATAGGGGTAAGAAGGTAGGAGATAGGAAAATAAAATCGGTGTCTTCTTTATCAGCAATGTGAAACCTTAATTTCAAATTAACTATTTTTTTTTTTTTTTTTTTAAGTAAAGGAATAGAATAAAGGAGTAAGTGGCAACACTTGATATTTTGTAGTTTTAAAAGCCAAAGAAAAGCAAGACCCAAAGTAATTTTAGTACCTGTAAGAAAGAAGAAAGGAGAAATACAAGATCATTTTAAAGAGTAGTAGGTGGTTCACCAAACATTTGCAATAAATTCTTTGAAGATATGCTGCAACAAGTTGACAGGAGTTTCTGACGAAAGCTTAGCCTGAATCACAAGCATAAAAACACAAAACTATGGCAGATGCACATACATGTACAATACAAAAGCATGTAATACATAAAATAAGATAAGAGCAAAAACCAACTAATTGCACTGATTATATATATATTATCTGAAATGAATTGGCACGTTTACCCGGCGTTTATATTAGGCTTTTAGGTTTCACTAGCGAAACTCACAAGTACCACAGGTTTTTGTCATAAGAATTGGCCCGCCAAGTAAACACTCCAATTCGTTTCATATACATACATATATATACACTGAAAATAAGTACTTTCAAATCTATAAAGGGAACCTATATTTTATCTTTGTCATATTAAGAAAGGGAAAGAAAAATCAAAGCCATATAGGACATAATTTATATTCCTTGTATGCTTATCAATGCACTGTTTAAAAAAAAAAAAACTCTTAAAAAGACAGCAATATATTTGCAAAATGTCTCGGACCTTATTTATTTATTTTTTTTTTTTCAGAATTGCATACAACAAATAAAAATCCCTCCCCCTACCCAATGTAAAGAAAATTTTCCTCCCTCTAGAACTTAACAGGTAAATTATTGGCAATTTATATAAAAAGTATTAAAAAGTATACAAACCCATTTTTTAAAGTTAAAGGAAGCGGAGATCTGCAAATATTAACAGTATTCAATGATTTTATTCAAACCTAAATATCCTGTTTAATCTAGATAAATTTAATGAATATGTATTAAAAAGGTGTGAAAGGTTTTACTCATTCTAGATTGTAAAACATTGTACCTTAATAAACATATTTACATGTAAGAAAATAATTCATTTAACACAGTAAGTGCCAAATGATGACTGACACTAAATTTTCCATTCAGGCTATGTCAATCACTGCTGATTGTCACTGAATTACCTGTTCTGGCTACGACAGTCACCAGTGATTAACAGTATAAAATTATATATAAATCTAAAATAATAATAATAATAGCATTTTAAATAATTGTTTAAAATTTATTTCTAAGCAACATGCATGGCCTGATGGGTATTTTCTTATAAATTTGTGTTGCACTCAACATGTTAAACATACTTCTCCTTCTCATTACCAAAAAGCAATGTATTTCCAATTTGAAATAATTTTACATTAATTTATGTTTCATATAAATACATATGTGTAATAATTATTGACCAAATGAGATTACAAAACAGTCAAATTTGTAATAAAATAAATGGTATTTTTACATGATTAAAAACAGAAAGAAGAAAAAAAAAATAGAATTTAAATATTCAAACTTAAATAATTTCTAATGAAGTGTTTGAAATCTTATACAAGTTGTTTTAAGTATTTTTCTAAATGAATTTTTACGGGCAATTTCAAAAGTTACATTCTGAATAAACCTCCAATAGTTAAACCAGAACTCAGTTTGGTTGTGCAATTACTAAGACTTTTGCTTTTATCTTACATGAACATCAGCATACATTTGCTGTTTTACACATTAGCCATTTAACAGACAAAATAATAATATTATTATTTTTCAAGTATTTTAAATAGGCAATAGGCAAAAGTACTAGACAGTAATAATGCAATAACACAAGATATATAATGCTTTAATAGCAAAGATTCAGGCAAATGTATAATTACTATATAAAATTAAAAAGATGATAAAGAAGAAGAAATGAGAAATTATACAGAATATTTAGAAAACATTCATCCACAATTATAAACATAAAAATAAGAGCAATTTACTATACTACATCAGAGTTTCCCCTGGGTTTAAAAAAGGGCAGGGCGCTGCAAGTAAAAAAAGGGGCATTTTTTAAAAAAGTTTTTAAGGGCAGTTTGTATTAAAGTTTAAAATCCACACTTATTTCAAAATTCTGTTATAAGTATGTATATATTAAATACTTTAACATCCTTTATTTTTGCTTGTTACTAATAAATAAATGTGTTGATGGTCATACATAATACTTTTACTTATATATATTATCTCCAGTATAATTCTATTTTAGTTCGTAAGTCGTTTTCTCCTAAATTTGTGCTCAAATACAAAGGGTGAAAAAAAAAATTAAAAAGGTGCATTTTTTTTTTTTTTGTGGGGGGGGGGGGGGGGGGGGGGGTTAGGGGCAAGAAGGGTACTATTTTTTTTCACTCAGAGGCAGGTAAGGTGCAATGTTTTCGTGAAACTGTCTGGGAGAAACTCTGATTATATAAATAACTGTGATGCAGTTTTATTTTTATAGATCTTTGATATTAATAAACACAGCAATAATAAACAATGTATTGACCGCCAAAGGAAATAATAAACTAGCAAGCAGCTATTTCAGTAGAATTTAGCGTACCATCATCGGTACTAAATGCAACCAAAATAGCTGCCTGGTAGTCTATTATTTTCTTTGATGTTTAAAATATTGTTTAGTAGTCCTGCATTTATTTACCTAGAGCCAAGTCTACTGTTAATATATCTTTGATATTAATTTATATATAATGAATAATTTCCAATCACAACAAAAAACTTAGTATTTAATAAAAATTTAAATAAAGAAAAAAAATGTACAGTTTTTTATAGAGTATTTTAATCTAGTTGCAGTATGTAAATACAAAGCAAAATAAAGCAACAAGCAAAGCATAATGGAAATAGAACAGCAATAAAAAAGTGCTAACATAACAGAGAATTATTTATTCCTAAAAAGCACAAAAAACATTAAAAAGACAGGAATTAGCTTTGAAAGATAGTAGACAAAAAAAAAAAAAAAAAGAAAAAAGAAAGAGAGATAACAGTACAAACAAAATAATTAAATATTGTCCCTTAAAATCACTATTATATTAATCCAGTGATTAATCTATCATTCTTTTCGTTTGACATTTTGCAAGAAGTAAATCAATTTCAATCTTCCAAAATTATCAGAGTACAAAACTTTTATGTTTAAAAAAGTTTGGAATTTAAAAATATTTTAAAGCAATCCTATACTACGTATAACATAATTTCAACACAAAAATGCTTTTAAAAATGAAGAAAAAGAAAACAAAGAACTTTAAGTTAATCATAAATCAAAAAGTTAGTCATCACTATAAGTTTAACGCATGTGAGACCACAACAGAAATTAAAAAGGTCTAAAACAAACTGGGAGGAAAAAAAATAAATAAAGAGTAAACTGTGTGATTAAATATATATAAAGAATACATACTCTTTAGAATTATTGTCCATAGTCATTCTTTTAAATGCATCTTCAGCGTCTTTATTAACCAACTCAAATGTTGCCTTTTCTTTTTCAAATGCTTTACGTCTTTCTTCAAGCTCTGCTTTTTGTTGATCTAAACTTTTCCTCATCTGCTCGTGCCTTCTTTGTAGCTACAATACAAATTAAATAATGAATGACAAAACATATACAGTAACCGCCGATAATAAATTCACTGGTTAATAAAATCAGCTGCTTAATCTGATCAAAGTACCAGGACCGGAATCAAATCAATATAAACAGCTTTTAAAGCCGCCGCTTAATAAAATCAGCATTGCCGGTTAATAAACTCAAAAATATCTCTTCAGCAGCCAAAAATATCATTTATGCGCATTAAATTTTTTTTATTTATTTACATAGTGATTTTTCTTTTTTTTTTTTTTTTTTTTTTTAAAAAGAAATAGAAAAAGAAATTAAGTACAATAAGCCCTCTGTTATCGCTCATTATCGAAGATTTTACACTTGCAGCACAGTTACAAATTAAACATGCCCCATAACTTATCTCCGTAACAATTTCAAGGAACGTATTCCTTAAAGTGCAGTAATAAGTTACAAATTTGGTTTGAAATGATATATTTATTTTAAATTTCTAATTATTGAAAGGCAATTTCTAGTTCTCATTTTGAAATTACTATAATTCATGAGGTTTAAACAGAAATATTTTAAATTTATATGAACAGTGTGAACTTTTGGTAAAGTAACGATGATTTTCCTCAAACGAAAGTCCATGGCAACTTGGAATGCATTTAATTTACTTACATCAAAGAAACAATTGATTAAAAAAAACATAATTATTATTGTTTACTAATTCCATTATTGGTTACCTTTTGAAGCTTCTTTCCAAATTCAGGGAAGTAATACCTTTTCATAAGTGCAGGAAAGTTCGCCGGATATAAAAATCAGCCGCTTAATAAAATCACTTTGGCTCAGAACGAATGGGATTTTAATAAGCAGCGGGAACTGTATTATATGCATTTTCATACTCTAATATTATGGCAATTACCATGAAAGAAGTTTAAGTTTGTGGTTAAATTCTAGTAACTCTATGCTTTATTATAAACATGTGTCAGATATTTTAAATTTATTTTAAGGACAAACACTCACGGTATATATAAATCAATAAACACATGACAAGTGGCTGGTACTTTTGGAATGTAATTAATGAAAAATATTAGAAAAATTTCAGATCTAGTCCATATAATTACAGAAGGTGATTTCCAGCTACCTAAGAGTGGTCCCCCCCCCCCCTCCAATGGCATCATAAAAAATATAAAGAAAATGTTAAAAATAATGGGAGAAGTTGAAAATAATTACGTATTATTGGAGAAAATAGTAATAAAGAAAACAAAAAATAAACATACATCAATTTCAGAATCTTTCAATTTTTGCATCTTTTCTCTCACTTTCATTTCAAATACTTGTTCCATTTCTTGTTCCATTCTCTTCATTTTATTTTCATGTTCCCTTTTTTCTTCTTCCATTTGGTCTATGGGATTTCTGGTTGAACAAAATAATACAAATGATTAATTAAAATGTCTTAAAAAATAAAGTGGGTGAAAATAAAATATTTTGTGTAATTCACTCATTTTGTTTGGGGTACAGATGCCCATTTCCAATTAAATATTGAAACAAAAAGTAAAAACAAAAAATTTACAATTATTTATACAATCAATAATAATTACAATTAATTAATAATAAGTTTCAAATTAAAAACTTTTCAATAACTCATTATGGTCAAATGGCTTTTTTTTTTTTTTTTTTTTTTTTTTTGACAATTTTATGGTACTTTATTGGTTAAATTATCACATTTTCTATCACCAAAAGTATTTTTAATAACATATATATTAGTATAAACAAACTTATGAAAAATTTTCCTCTTAATATATCAGTTTAAGAATCTTGACAAAATAAAGCAAAGATTTGCTGAAAAAATCTTCTAAAAAAATATTTAAGCATGTAAATTTGAGTGATCCATATTAATCTAAAAAAACTCTGGAGTGACTCCACTTGACTTTCCGAACATTGAGTAATTAACAGTTTTGTAGATAAAGTAAAGAAAGAGGAGTTGTTAAACAAACAAAAGAGAGAAAACTATAATTGAGTGTTTGAGTATTTTTCTCCATATATTACACGATGTTTTATTTAATGCTACTGAACTTTTAGCCCATAGATGATAATGATAAAGAATTTTTTGTTGTGACCCTGTAAAAACTTATCAATGCTAGATTCACCAAAATGCTTATAGTTTGTGCAACAGTGATTTATAATATTCATATAAATTTTCAGCTTAATTGAATTGGTTTAGATGCTATCGCACTTTTAAAAATTTGGTCCCTAGGCCATAATGATAAAGGATTTTTCTTTGTGTCCCTGTAAAAAAACTAAGTGCTAAATTCACCAAAATTATACAGTTGGTGCAACTGTGATCTATAACATGTGTACAAATTTTTTGCTCAGATTAATAAAGCGTTTAGATGCTATCGCACTTTTAAAAATTTGCCCCCACTGGCCACAATGATAAAGAATTTTTCCTGGTGTCCCTGTAAAAAAACTATAAGTGCTAGATTCACCAAAATCAATAGGGTTCATACTACGGTGACTTACAATATACATACCAACTTTCAGCTTATTTGAACAAAGTGTTTAGACGCTAGCGTGTTCACTCACAGACATACACACACACATACATATACATCATCGTAAAAATAGTGAAAATGGACTCAGGGGACCTTGAAACGTACAGAAACATCGAAATCTCAAATTCGGATTTTTGACATGATTACAATACTTTCCTCACTATAGTGTTCGGAAAGTAATAAATAAATAAGTAAGTAAAAATATAAGTAAATAAAGATATAAACTTGCAGATTAAGATTTCTACTGTATTATTTATTCTACTAGGACAAAAACTGTAAAGTTTCAGATTTTTAAGGGCTATTATTTTACGAACTAAGGACCTTCAAAAGAGTAAAAACTACATTTGAGGACATCTTTAAACGGTTGTAAATCAAAAACTATTTGACATACAGAGATCAAATTTGTGTCTTTGTATTCTATATTTATTCTTTTTACATTGAATGAAACATGAAAATAGAGTAAAATGTTATTTATTAAAAAAAAATTCTAATTCCTAGGTGATAAATTAATTTTAAAAAGTTGAAATATTAATTTTTCTAGATAACTTAAGTGGATTTATCATTACGACTACACCAAAAATTAATTTCTACGATGTCAAAAATCAGCCTATTGGTTGATTTAACATGGAATAGAGAGAATGAATACTTATTAAAATTAGTTCCAACAATATTGATTGTTGCAAAACAATAATATTAATAATCATTTGTGAGTGAGAAATAAAAAAAAATATAAAAAGTATATTCTTACCAACATTTTAGGCATTTAAATAATTAAATTAGCAATAATATAACTTTTTCTGAAATCTTTTAAAATACTTTTTAAATCTCAAGATATTAACAAAGAAAATGCTAAATTAAATATTTATGCAGAAAGTTCACTCACTTATTTGTTAACCTTGTGGGTTTTCCATCAGATCCTACCCCAGCTAACTTCCGACACCTGAAATTTTCATAGTGAACACTATTGGTGACATCTTTTAAATCTTGCATATGCGTCCTAAAAAAAAAAAAGATGTTAAACTAAAGTTAATATCTTCACAAATAAAAATGCACAAATAATAAGTATATTGATATAACTAAAAACAAGTGTATTACTTTTAAACACAAATTAAACCAGCCAACAGCTTAAAAACTGGAAAGTTTGTGAAAGAATCTGTATATATAAAGCTGATTGTTTCTTTGCCAGGATTTTTAGTTCACTATGCAAAGTTACACCTTTCAATCAACCGCTATGAAAACTGGTATATTTATTAATCGGGACAATGATTGGATCAATCATTGGATAATTGGATCAAAAGATATTAAATAAAAACACGATTTTAACTTTAAAATGATTAAACAGAAAGAAATATTCGATACCAAAATAAATAAAATACACATTTATTTATTTACTATTATTATTTATTTTTATTATTATTATTTTTTTTCCCCTGATATTTTTTTTTTTTTTAATTTTGCGTGAACAGCAATAAAAATCAGAAAAAGAAAAACTTAGTTACTTTATGAAAATTTCTTTTCTTTTTTTGTAAGGAATTTGCATATAAATAGATATTTTCATAGAGATTACTTGGCATTAGTTTTACTACAATTTGGATTTTATTAAGATTTTTTTTTTAAATAATAAATATAATTGTAGTTTTTTTTTTTTTTAAATGGAACAGCTTTAGCTTTGGACCCCTTTGGCAAATTTTGAAATCTGGCACCGAAGTAGCTTGGACATTTTCCACCAAATGCTTTAGTTACAGAAATAAGATAGCCATTTCAATTCATCGCAAAAATGACCAAAAATATTTAAAGTTGCCAAGGAAGTCCCATACTAAAGCTGCGCCTTTTGTATTTATTTATTTGTAATATTTTTACTTCCTTACACAGAGTATAAGGAAGTATTGTAATCCCGATTTGCGAAATGAATTTTTTACTCGCATAGCTCAAAAATGAATCACCGTAGAATGTTGCAAATTTATATGTGTGACTGTCATGATATCTAGTTGTACCCCTGAAACTTTGGTTTTAATATGAGCTCCCGTTTCAGAGATATATCAATGATTTTACACGAATTTTCGTGATGTCTGTATGTAAGTATGTGTGTATGTATATGTGTATCTCACATAACTCAAAAACGGATCGATGTAGAACGTTGCAAATCGGTATATGGGTATGTTATAACATCTAGTTGTGCCCCTCCCTTTTTGGACTTTCTGTGACTTTTTGTTTTGGAGATATTTATGAAAATTATATTCATAATGACCAAATATACAATGACTTTGGCCATTATATATGACATACCCTCATAAAGATTTCAAAGTAAGCTCATGATACAGCCCATAATGATATTCTTATGAAAGTTGTTGACATTTTTGCGTGCAGAAAGTAATTTGTAAAGACATAATCAGGTTCTAGTCGACGAATGCATTTTATTTAATGAATGTTCAGCCCATAAATAGAGCCCGTAATGATATTTTTATGAAAGTTGCCGGCATTTTTGCATGTAGAAAGCAATTCTTAAAGACATAAACAGGTTCTAGACGACAAATGGACTTTAATGAATATTCAGCACGTAGATATGCACGTATTGATATTGTTATGAAAGTTGCCAACATTTTTGAGCGTAGAAAGTAATTTTTTTGTATATATACAGGTTCTAGTCCACTAAAGCACTTTACTTAGTTTTAATCTTATTTATATAAAATTACATCTCATATAGAGACATGATACCTCACGTTTATTTGTAGAAAACCACAATTTATAAAAGAATTCACTGTAAAACATGTATAAAATATATTTAATTAAAATCATTAAAAAACACATCGTGTCAAGGCCTTTCGCCCTGAACATCAGGGCATCATCAGGACATAGCCATTTTTAACAAGTACAGTAACATTATATATACATAAGAAACATATTTTGGTTACAGTTATTAAACATGCAATAGATGAAACTGATCAATTACAAATGAAAACAGTCCAAAGGTGAAGAGTCGAGCTTCATTTGGTTTACTATGGAGACACATTTTTGTGGAACAGTTGAGGCTATGCATTAATCTGTGTTGAGAAACATGCTGAGGAACATGTTTCTCAACACAGATTAATGCATAGCCTCAACTGTTCCACAAAAATGTGTCTCCATAGTAAACCAAATGAAGCTCGACTCTTCACCTTTGGACTGTTTTCATTTGTAATTGATCAGTTTCATCTATTGCATGTTTAATAACTGTAACCAAAATATGTTTCTTATGTATATATAATGTTACTGTACTTCTTGTTAAAAATGGCTATGTCCTGATGATGCCCTGATGTTCAGGGCGAAAGGCCTTGACACAATGTGTTTTTTAATGATTTTAATTAAATATATTTTATACGTGCTTTACAGTGAATTCTTTTATAAATTGTGGTTTAATCTTATTTGTTATATAAATAATTTCGAAGGATTTAGTTTAGGCCAATGAATCTTTCCGGAAAATTTCAGAATTCTGTTCTTATTAAAGTTAGAGCTTTTAAACTTTGGCAACCGAAAATTACGTACTTAAGCAAAATTGCCTAAGTCGATACCAAGACCAAAATCAGCATTGACTACAAACTTTGCGACTTGGCACGATTAGCGATCAATTTCGCGGCAAATATTGTTTCAGGAGAGCTAGAATTAGTAAATCCTTTCTCAATTTTAACTGAATTAATTGTTTCAGTAAAATGTATCATTTTTTACCTCTAACTTTTGGCAAAAAATAAATAAATAAAAGTAGCCCATCTATACTCGAAGGATTTTTATTAAATTCTAAGCTATTAATTAACCAATGCAAGATTCTGCAATAAGCTATTCCTGAAAAAACTAGTATATTTGTTTTATTATTATAGGACATTAATATATTATCAATTAATTTGTACCTTAAACTTTGTCCGTTTTATATTCATATTATGCATTTCGGATGCATTCGGATGTGGTTTGCATCCGAAATGCATAATATGAATATAAAACGGACAAAGTTTAAGGTACAAATTAATTGATAATATAGTATATTTGTTTCGTGGTATATATATTCTATTATCATGACTTTGGTGGTAAAAGTAGCTTTTTTTTTCTTTCTGGTTGGAACCTGCTTGCTATTTACCCCACACAAAAATGTCAACATTTTCATAACAATACGTATATTTTAAAGGGTGTATAAGGAAGTCATGTGGTGTCCACATCAGATTTTTTATTACAGACTTCAGGAAATGTTTCATGCATTTTTCTTTCCATTTTACACCTTTGTTCAGCTCTTTCAAAATTCTATAAACACTTCTTCAACCTGAGCAAAGCTGGGTTAGACTTGCTAGTAATAAATATAAATTATTCCTAAAAAATATTTTTTTTATTTAGAATTTATCTCTGTCACTCCCTATTTATTTATCTATCTCTTTTATTTATCTATCTCTTGCATGAAACTTTTCTCTCTCAGTTCTTACAGGGTTCATACTCAAATATGGGAAGAAAATTCCCTGAGTTTTCCCTGAGTTCCCAGACAATTTTCAACAAAATATTAGCGACATATTACAAGAAATGCTCTGCTAGACAAGACAAAATACAGCTACTTCCACTGTATGATATCATATTACTGCTGATCGTGATAGAAATTCAGGTAGAATTCATTATTTACATGCGTATTTTCACAATAATTAATTACTTAAATTTTGGTACAAAGCTAAACAAGAAAAACATAACTTGAGAGATTAAAAAAAATTGTTTTTTCAGGTTTTATAACTGATTTTCTCTGACTTCTAATCAAAATTTTTATTTTCCTTGACTTTTTTTAACAAATTCCAAATTCCCTGAGTATTCCCTGTTTTCCAGGTTTTCTCTGAGGAGTATGAACCCTGAGAGCAAATGTACCCCCCCCCCCCCCAGTCCAGCTCTGAGTAACCCAATCACACCTAATTTGGAAAGCTTGAAATTATGAATGTTATATAATTTGCAGTCTTACCAACAATGGCAATTACAATTATTTTTATGTTGGGTGAGATTAGTAATAATGTGTCCACTAAAAGTTTTTTTTTTTTTTTTGTACAAATAGTTATAGTTTTAATTATTCATAGTCAAAACATAAATAGAAAATGAAGGTGGTTTTTCTAAAGCAAGTTATTTTCAAAAGTTGCATATTATTCATAAGTATGATTTTTGAAAAAAAAAAAAAAAAAAGACTTACCTTAAAAGCATGTTTCTTAGAGCAATAAAATCACAATGCTCCATGTTTTCAACTGAAATGAAAGAAAATTTTATTTTAAATTAAGTAATGCTTTAGGAGAAGAAAAAATAAAACCCAAACAGTAAGTTTATTGAAAAACAATTTTAGAAGAACAACAAAAATTAATAAATTGTTTACAAAAGTTTAAAATCCCAAAACACCAATAAATAATAAAATGTATACTTTTTTTTTTTTTTTTTTTTTTTTTTTCAAATAATTAATAAAGAAACACATAAAAAAAATATCAGCAATTAAATTACTCACATTCCTTTTTCTTTCTTTTCTTCTAATAAAATTTATTTTCATATTAACATCATTATAAATCTATAAGCACCAATAATTATGCTTAAAATATTCTTAATAATACACTATTATATTGAAATATATATATATATATATTTCATTACAAAAAATTTTTTAATTATTTACTTATTAACTTTTTAAATGCTATCCTAATTTCGGTTTCTCAAAAAACATTTTGATTTCTACTTGAGCATTTACTTATTTTCATTAAAATGAGAAGAAAAAGAAAAAAAGATTCCATAATCATTTCTTTGTAAATTAAAGAATATTAGAATTATAACAACTTGTTGCTCGTCTGGAAAAAGGATATTAAGGTAAGTGTACCAGTAATGGGCACTTTTAAATTTAAACTCTTCATAGGGTTGCCAACTTTTCAAAAACAGTTTGAGGAGTATTCAGGGAAATTTTGAGGAGCATTTAGGCTACTTTGAGGAGCAATTTTAAAAAATTTAAAAATTACATAAAAAAAAAAAAAAAAAAAAAAAAAAAAACCTACTACGGAAGATATTTCTTCCTGGTCTTAGATCCCTTGTGTTGTCAATCAGCCTTAAAGTTCAGTAGCTTTGAATCCATTATTTTTATCGATAAATAATTAAAATAAACAACTTTTTTCATCAGAAAGTATTATTTTTTAACGACCTATTAAGCATTAAGATAACTGAAACATTGATATAGTTTAAAAGAAAATCAAAATACTGCATAATCATAGCATTGGGTTTCTTTCATCTCCCCTTTCAGCTTGTGGTTTTAATTAAACACGCTCTTAGCTAATGTAAAAAAATACTTGTTCCTGTTCTGAGTCAGCAATATTTTGATTACGCAATGCCTAGCACTAGAATGTTTTTTCTTTACTATTTATTTATGAGTATTGTAGGATGAAGCGTGTTGAAGAAATTTCAGCTAGATTGTAAAAGTTAGTTTTGTTATTTTCAAAAGGAGTTTAAACGCTTTCGTAGATAAAAAATAAAATCAAAAGAATAATGTTTTATGCGGCAACTGTTGGAAATGCAAAATCAAAAGTTGATAAGGACTGGATCACGATTTCTGTCTAGATGTGTGCAAGGAAAGAAAAAAAAAGAAAAATAGTTTTTTTTTTTTTTTAGTGTTTGCCACTATTCAGTTTTATGTATTTAATAAAAAATATTTAGCTAAGTGGGCAAGACTGAATTTGTGGAGCATCGAAATGACATTGCGGATTTGTGGAGTTTTTAAAATTTTTTGGAGAAACTCTGCAGAAATCGGAGCAGTTGGCAACCCTGTTTCATATTTCATAAGATATTTAATATATTTGTATTCCGATTGCAGTTTATAATTTCAAAAATACAGTCGGTAACAAAAGTGTCCAAACACTAGCAAAAATTCCTATGTAAAAAAAGTACACTTCATACGGTTTTATTAAATAAATCCTTATCGAATCACGTTCTTAGACTGACTAAGAACAGGATTCGACAAGGATTCCTTTAACAAAACCGTATGAAAAGTACTTTTTTTACATAGGAATGTTTGCTAGTGTTCGGACACTTTTGTTACCGACTGAACTTTTCTAATTTATTTGAAAATTGTGTTAAATTTTGCACAAAACTTTGTATATCTTTTTATATATAAGAGTCATTGTATGTATGTGGGTATGTCTCATACCTATCTCCTTTTAAACCATTAAATCGATTACAACCAAACTTGACACAGTTACTGCTTGTTACCAGGATTGAAATACTGTGAGAGTTTGGCATCTCTAACACATTCAAAATGGAAAAGAGTAAGGAAAAACCCTTTCAAAAAACACATTCATATAACATTTCTATAGAAATATTGCAGATAGAAACTTCAAGTTTTATACATAGGCTAATTATTATAATGTCCCAAAAGTACGAGTTTTTAAGCCATTCAAAATGAACAAGTAGTGAAATGATTAAAAAAAACCATTCTAAAATTATACTTTCATCAAAATTTCATGCAGGTCCATGTGAATTAAACATTTTATTGTGATACATCAAAATGACAGTGTCTTAAATATAATTAAAAGCAAAATAATTTTTATAACATGTTAGAATTATGTCATTTTCATTTCAAAAAATCTCTTAAATGAAGTACTATCATCTTTGAATGTGACGTCATTTCTTCTTAGAAATGTCATTCAATGGGAAGCGTGTATTTCCATAGGAAAAACTACTAAGCATTACTAAGATTATGTGGAGCCTTTATTTACTAACGATGATTAAGTAGTAACAAATAGTAACCATAACTGTAAATTATAATATCAGTAGGCTTTTGCATGGTACAGCTAAATATTTTATTTGTTTGGATAACAAAAACCTGCTTTTTTTCTTTGAACAATTTCTCTTTTTTTAAGAATGTAACAATTCCAGGGTTATATTTTACAAACGAATTATTCTAAAAATTTGTAGTAAACGATAACTGTTCCTATTTTTGAGATTAATTAAAAAATATAGGATTTAAAAAATTAGACTTATTATTTATAAAAATGATTCATTTAAATACAGTGACCAGCAAAGCAGGGAAAGCCAGCTATTTTTTTTTAAGTTCTTAAAAGTATCCTCAATTTGTTGTTGATCTCCTAATTACTGCCTCAAAGGGGTACATCACAGATCGCCAAGGTCATTCAAAGCCCACGTTATTTTAAGGGTAAAATTGTTTGTAGAATTACACATTGCCTATTTATTATTTTTGAATTTCATTTTTTAACATTCTGAAAATACACAAGTGTTAAATTGGCACTCATTTACCAAAAATTCATTTAAATAAAATGTTAAGTTTGAATTATGAGTTTAAAAATGTGAATTTTCCCTAAATACATTTTTCTCATTTTTTAGGTGTAAAATGAAATTTTAAAATATCAATTAGGTAAAGAGTAATTCTATAAGCAAATTTCGCCATAGATTTACACGTGATCTGGTGACTAGAGATGGGGAAATTGTAAGAGGGAGTGAGCAAGCAGCCTTAATCTAATCTTCACTAAAAAGATGAAGCCAATCCTATTCTTTACAGCACCAAAAATCAAGAACATTTCCCCAAAAGGACAATTTTTGAATTAGGAAAAAAAAAAAAAAATCATTTGTAAGTCTTGCTTAACTTTTGAGCAGGATATGTACCAACTCAAAATGTTTTTGCTACCTGTTTAGAATAAAATATTTAAAAAATATGTATATTAAAATGACTTACCTTCAGCAACTCCCCATGGATATCTACGACCTCTAACTTGTTTGCCATTTACATCCATTGTGGTATTGCTTCCAACAACAGCAAAAGGTACCCTATCCTTAAATGAGAAAATCAAAATGCATGAAAGAAAATGACATACACAAAACCCCAAAGGAAAAATTAAAGTAAAAAATATATTTAATAGTATATTATATCATTTATTTTGATTTTCTAATTACTGGGTTATAAAAAAATTTTCATAAGCTGCCATTTCTTTGCCTAAAAAACAGGATGATTGCATTGAATTTAATAAAAGTTTAATATTTAATACACAAACATAATTTTTCATTATATAAACTAAGTACACAAAAAATTTTTTAATTGCTTTGTATAAATTTAAACAACATATATTATCTATTTTAATCAAATTGGAGTGTAAAGGTTGATATATTTTTATTTATTACGAACTATGCGAAAAATACCAGAGCCGGGAATCGAACCCGGGCACCTCTGCTTAACGCACAGATGCTCTACCACTGAGCTACCCTGGCTGACAACCAGCTAGGCACTTCTTGCATAATATTCATTAGCAAAGTCACCGAGTCTGCAAACGCAGATATATCAGGTGAGACAATAATAATCATAGCATAACTCCATAGACCATGAAATTTCAATTTAGAAATTTTTATTCATGAATTCATCAACCATGAATATTTATTTTAATCAAATTGGAGTGTAAAGGTTGATATATTTTTATTTATTACCAACTATGCGAAAAATACCAGAGCCGGGAATCGAACTCAGGTAGCTCAGTGGTAAATAAAGTGGTGATTAAAATAAATATTCACGGTTGATGAATTCATGAATAAAAATTTCTAAATTGAAACTTCGTGGTCTATGGAGTTGTGCTACGATTATTATTGTCTCACCTGATATATCTGCGTTTGCAGACTAGGTGACTTTGCCAACGAATATTATGTGAGAAGTGCCTAGCTAGTTGTCAGCCAGGGTAGCTCAGTGGTAGAGCATCCGTGCGTTAAGCGGAGGTGCCCGGGTTCGATTTTCGGCTCTGGTATTTTTCATATAGTTGGTAATAAATAAAAATATATCAACCTTTACACTCCAATTTGATTAAAATAAATATTCACGGTTGATGAATTCATGAATAAAAATTTCTAAACATATATTATCATTTTATATTTACAAAATTATTATTATTATTTTGTGTTATGAATGTAAAATGATTTAAGAAATTTTTCAATTGCTTTATAATTTAACTAAAATAAATTTAATATGTAGTCAATATCTTTATTGACTTTCATAATACTAAATATATATATACAGTAAAGCACCGTTTATATGCCTCTCGTTTATACGTCTTTTTACTGAAATTCCGATTCAATCTTATTCATTGTAATATAAAATAAAAAGCCCACCAGCGGCTGAGCGGTTCTGCGCTCAAAGCTGGTAGACGTGAGGTGCCGGGTTCGATCCCCGGTCGCGCTCGTCGGCCTAGCCGTTCGGAGTTTTCCGTGGTTTCCTCCGAAACTTGCGTAAATACGGGCTAGGACCCCTTAGAAAGACCTCCACGGAAGGCACTCCCCCTCAGGCCTAGGACCCCAGTGTTGTCAATCGGCCTTAATCCCTAACACCATCATTGTAATATAAAAATGCTTCTTTTAAACGTCGCTCTTATCATTTATACGTCTTTTCTAGTTTTCTAAAATTCACAAAATTTCTCGACCGGTCACTGCCTAGCCTCGTTTTATTATTCTTTTTTTCCATTCTAAATGAAAAAGGCTTTTCCTAGACAGCATCTCAAATGGAGGAACGTCGGAAAGATACTCTGTGTAAAAATTTCTGATCATTAAAGGATTATTTTTAATATTTTCATAATTAATGATTATTTTTTTTTACAACTTCATTATTGAAAAGAAGAAAAGAGAAGTTCTGAAGAGTAATATATTATGGCACACGTACACGAAACAAGTTTTGGTTTAAAATGATAGTTTTATGTTGCCACAGATTTTTTGGTCTACAAGAATTGCATTTCCATCTAATAAACACCAAGGAAAAAAAAAAAGAAAGAAAGAAAGAAAAAATATTAAAAATATTGTGGTATTTTAAACATGCAGTAATATTTTTAAGAAAACCCAATTCACCCCGTTAAACCCAACAATCTCCAGAAACTTTATTAATTAGCGTTTTCACATAAATTTTGCTTCGGTGCCATCGAATTTCGGTGCAGTCAAAGTTTTATCTTTTAAATTTCGATTATACGCCTTTTCATTTATATGTCCTTTTTACGTCAGTCCCTCAAAAGACATGTAAATGGTGTTTTACTATATAATTTTTTTTTTTTTTTTTTTTTTAAATAAAAGTTGCTTTGTATGACTGATTACTAAATAAAATTAGATTTGAAAGTTTTATGAATTATACATTTACAAATAAAAATTATTTTCTAGAAATGCTTATACCTCACTAAATATTTAAAGTATTTCTTCTTCAGATTTTAGTACTCTATTTCTTTTTAAAATTTCTGACAATCTAATTAAAAACATCTTTTTATAATATACAGTACCCGCCGCTTATTAAAATCACATTCGTCCTAAGCCAATATGATTTTATTAAGCGGCTGATTTTTATAACTGGCGAACGTTCCTGCACTTAAGGAAAAGGTAATCCTTCACTGAATTTGACAAGAAATTTCAAAAAGGTAACGAATAATGAACTAATAAACAATATTAATTAATTTGTGATAGATAATTAACTAATTGTTTCTTCAGTATAAATAAATTAAACACATTCTGTGTTCCTATGCGCTTACCTTTGAAGAAAATCATCATTACTTTACCAAAAGTTTACACTTTTCTTATAAATTTAAAATCTTTCCGTTTAAACCTCTTGCTTTATAGTTATTTCAAAATAAGAACTAGAAATTGTTTTTTAATAATTAAGAATTAAAAAATATACATATCATTTGCAAATCAAATCAAGCCTGTAACTTATTACTGCGTTTTGAAGAGTACGTTCCTTGAAATTGTTACGTAGATAACTTATGGGTCGTTTTTAATTTGTAACTACACAGCAAGTGTAAAATTTTGGAGAATTAGAGATAACAAAGGGATTGTTGTGCTTTTATTTATTTTTGAAAAAAAAAAAAAAAAAAAAAAAAAAAATCACAATTTAAATTTTTAAAAAAAGAACGAAAGAAAGAAAAAATTAATGTCAGAAATGATATTTTTGCTGCTGAGGAGTTTTTTTTTGTTGTTGTTTCTTTTTTCTTTTGAGTTCATTAACCGGTAATGCTCTTTTTATTAAGCGGCGGTTTTAAATGTAGTTTGTATTGATTTGATTCCGATCCTGGCAATTTGATCAGATTAAGCGGCTGATTTTATTAACCAGTGAATTTATTAAGCAGCAGTTACTGTGTGTATATATATATACCGTATATTTTCGAATATAAGCCGAGAGTACATTTTTCCCTGCAGAAATTTGCCCAAAATTGCAAACCCGTGTATAAGCCGAATTGAAAAAATACTCTTTTTAAAGTTTGAGTATATTGCCAAAATGGAGAAAATATTGCCAATCTATACAACCTTCAGGATAATCTGTCCAATGAAATTGCGCGAAATGCGTGCTTATCCAATAGAATTCCTTACCTTGCTTACCCATAATGTAAAACGTTCGCAGATTGTTCGCCAACGGCGATAGTTTTAACTCTGGCAACCCTATCAGAAGGGAGGCAAACACAGATGCGAACGCAAGTCCCGGCAGCTGAAAACGATGGCTACTGTAATACCGGGCCGGGAGACCTAACCCTAACGTCGATGAAGCAATGCCGCCGCTGGATGTTTACATAAATAAGCCGTGTAAAGTCCGATTGCATAGATTTTTTTTAATGACGTATCTAAATTATTTTGTATATTTCTACTTTTCAGTATTTTTATCAGTGCTTCAAGGCAATCTTCAACAAAATAAAAATACTTCTATAAAAAAAACGAAGCTTTGCCGCTTTTGCTAGTGTAAGCCTAGAAACATTTTAAACAGAGATGATTTAAATTTAATTGTATAAATTAAAAATATGATCGGGAGTCCTGTTTTTTTTTTCAAGTTTCTCTTATACTATTTCTGAATCAGACAGAGAATTTACTCCGTTCGTGCACTCTGCCGATGACTTCAGTTACCGGCAGGGCAAAAAGAAATGTAAACAAACGTGACTACATCGAGCGTTTCGTGAAATAAATTTAAAATTGCTAATTTAAGAGTTTTATATGTGATAATTATTTAAAAATAAGGTTTAATATAACTATTTTACTTTATATATACTTTTTAAGCTTAAAATATATGTATTCAATCATTGTTTCTAAGTTTTTTGCTAGAAATGTAGATCCGTATATAAGCCGACCATTATAATACAGCTTCCGAAAAATTTCCAAAAATTCTCGGCTTATACACGGAAATATACGGCATATATAAAATAAAGATGATCTATTAAGCATAGTAGAAGCCAAGCAACAGATACAAGATCACTGAAACACCAATGACCAATAACATTAAAAAAATTTTAACAGTGGATGAAATACACTAATGTAAAGAAACCAGATCTATTAATTTACAGCCTGCAAAACAAACGAATCAATAAACTAACACAACAAATCCCAACTCAAAACCATAAACTTATCAAAATTAATGAAAAAATAACCTAAGAAACACAAGATAGGAAGGAAGGAGGCAGGCGGCAAGACTTGTGACTTGCCTGTGGGGTTAAACTAGTTTCACGCCGGCAATACTCACCCAGCCTGCCACGACCAGAACAGGAACCATATGGATTTAAAAAAGCAAAATTTCAAAGCATGAATAAAGCAAAGTGCAAAAAGTCTTTTTGCACTGAAGACGGTACGCTTAAGGCTACCGAAACAGCTGTATGCATCGCAAATATTTTTCTTTTGGCGTTTATGACGTACCACGTAGTAGTTTATTAGGGTTTTAACATTACAGTATTTATTAAAGATGTAATACTTTGAATAGAAAAAAAAGTTTAGTTGTTTTGCTAGCCACTTTAAGGGTTAAAGGAACTTTTTGGTAGCACACGAATAATGATACTCACAGACCAGTATTATTCTTATGTAAACTGGTGCCTCGAACCAGTGACATTTTTAAATCAATTCCAACAATGGTTATATGCATTAAAGTACTAAAATATATTTTAAATGATAATTTTATATTTGCCATTAAAAAACCAATTTCAATAAGGTGGTGATTGATATAGTCTTATTGATGGTGTAATAAAAAAATATGTCACTTTGAAGCTCACATGTGCTTATGCAATTAGTCAAACCATGAAATTTCATAAAACTGAAGATTGTTGTGTTAAACTATTTAATGAATTTGGAAGGAAATCTTGCCAATTTTTCTCAGAATTCAAACATCATTTTGACATTTATGTTATTTTTGAAATTCATAATGATTTTTTAAAAGCTAATTGTGTAAAAGTTTTAAAAATATATTTTTTAAATGTAACAAAGAATTTTTTAAAAATTGGAATACACACACACATAAAAAAATTAAAAAAAAAAAAAAAAAAAAAAAAAAAAAAGTAAATAAAAAAAATTGCTGACCTTCATTATTTTTTGCTGTCTAACTTCTTCGTCTTCTCCATCACAGTCAGGAAATTCATAAATTTTTATTTGATTTTGGGCTATTTCAGTCATTATCTGAAAAATAATTCCCTAATTAGAAAGCACACAATGTTAAAAATAAATAAATAATTATAAAATAAAATTTTAATTAAATTACTTAAGAGCAAATTAAAAAAATATAATTTACATTATACAAAATTGCATGTATGTCATTGGTATCTTAATAAAACTGTCATACTCTTATATACTTTTACTTTTATCTTCAAAGAAATTCAATAATTAGAGCACTTCCCACAGTAAAATTTAAAATCAAACAGAAAACTTTGCCAGTTTAAAAATCAATATATGAAAATTTACTGGAGGGAAAATCACATTTCATAATCCCAAAATCTTATACAAACTTCCTTGCCCTTCCCTTCCTTTAACTAAGTCAATATTCAGTAAAGTTAAAAAAAGATTTATTTATTTATATTATCTTTTTTTTTTTTTTTTTTTTTTACAGTTGCATTCCTTTAGTATCTAGCTATCCATCATACATTGCTATAGTCAATTCGCGGAGAACTGATAACGAAGGTAAACATAAAGGGTTGCTATTATAACACCAAAGTTTGCCACATTTACATTTTCTTGCTGAATGGGCAATTCTGTTTATATTGACTGATGGTTAGCTTTCTCTGCCTTGTAAGTGAGTATAGTTTGTGATAGCTGGATAAAAACTATTCTCTGGGTTCACTGCATTTATCTTTCCTTCCGAGGACTTTATTCCATACTTTCATTTTCCATAATTCTAATTAAACACCTGAAGATAAGAAAATACTGCTACAAAATAAACAAACGAAAAAAGAAGTCGTTCCGCTTGTCAGAGAAACGCCATTTGTCTTCAATCCAACGCCAGTCATTCAACAGTATAGCCAAAAATCACGCTGCTTTATTTACTTTCGCTATCAGTTCTCAGAGACTAGAGTATAAATCTTATTTGCTTACACAGACACAAAATATATAATGCAATACATTTTTATTCCAAATCAAGCATAGCTAGTTTATAGAACAAAATAAGCAATCTCACCGATCTTTTGAACTGATGGCACTCTTCAGGGGTCATAGAATCAGCTTTGGCAATCACAGGAATTATATTTACTCTATCATGTAATCTTTTCATGAATTCTACATCTATTGGTTTTAAACTAAAGAAAGAAAGAAATTTAGATAAACAAATATTAATAGTTCGTCACATATCAGTAAATTATAAATTAATTCATGAGAAAACACATAGATGTTTCTTCATACTTTATGTAAATGATTTTGAATTTATTTTATAAGTTTAGTTTGCCATTTAAGACAAAAATTTTCAAGCTCAGAATACTCCCCATCTACTATTTTCTTTTGATTAGAATAAAAAAAAAAAAAAAAAAAAAAAAAAATTAAAAATTAAAAAATGCCATCTAACAGGCTCGAAGTCCATAGAAATGTAGTATAATGTGTGTATAGTACTTTTCTTATAATTAAAAATATAGCTAATAAATATAATTAAATATAATGTTAATATAGCTACAGAGACTCCAACCTTCTAGGAAGTTTGTCAGTAGTACCTATGTACAGTATACACGACATTTTACGTCTTTCAGTAATATACGCACTAAATCTTCGCATAAAAAAATGTAGTCGCAAAAGCACTGTAATAAAATTAAACCAACTTAAAATTGAGCAAAAATACTTACTTTTGTTATTAAAAAATCGTCTTTTCAATAAAGTAAAAAAATAATAAACTATTTAGACAGGTCTCAAGCAGTTCTAAATAAACACAATAATTTAAGTGATTTAACTAAAAACAAAAATTAGTTATGCAAAAATGTGTTACTTAATTATTCTTAACTAAAAGAAATATACTACCAAATAATTACTCAATGACTAAAAAAAATTTTATTTTGTTGCTTAAGACAAAGACTATACAAAATAACTTTGAGAGAATAAGCTAAAATGCCCAAAATTGCTTTTTTACATATAAAATATATTTTTAAACAGGTTTTAGTTAAAAAAATTAGTTAACTATTGATGCTGGTAACTAAAATATATTTATAAAATTAGTGAGCAACATATATTTTAAAATCAAAATATATGTATTTATCAGTTTGAAAAGGTGTAATGAAAAAGTGATTCAATTCACTATGGTATTAAAAAAAGAAAAAAAGATTTCTTATTTAGGTTCAGGTTTATTCATTTACTTTGAATTCACTTTTAGAGTTGCCTGTTTAGCAGCCTTGAGTTCACTGTGGGTAAATTGCTTTCAATAGCACATTTCATTTGAAGAAAACATCTTTGATTTCTCTATCAAAAGAGATTAAAGAGTTGCAGTACCCAAATTTGGTCTAAATTCAGTTTGATTTTTAGCAATAACATCGGAAAAATCAGAACACATTTTTAAAAAAATCAGAACAATATTGAATAATAATAATAAAAAGAAAAAAAAAAATTAAAACTTAATCAGTTAACTAATAATTAATTTGACATTTCTTGAAAGCCAATCACATAGAAATTTATTTATTTTTTCGTCTTTTATCAATATCAAGGAATCTAGCATTATCGGAAATTTTGTTCGCTTTCTAACAAAATTAAGTTTAAATAAATGAGATAATAAATAAATAAGCTACATTAAACAAAGAAAGAAAAAATCGACGAGAATTTCGAAGCGCAAGTGTAAACTAAACAAACAGCAAATCATATCCTTCTCTCACGGGCCGGGCCGCCTGCCGGTTAGAATGCAGTATGTATGATGATCTCCGATGCCCGATAATGATTCATCCTCTCCTCACTCTAGCTTTTCCATTCAAAAAGTTTCCTTCGCATCCAAGCATGGCGTGATGCGCAACAAATACCGAGCGCCGATTAAAAACCTCCCGTGATTAAAGAAAGAGAAAGCTGACCGCTTCTTTTCCCTCCCCTCACCCCCTTCTGTCAAGAGACAGCCGCGGCCGCGAAAGCCAAGACTTTGGAATGAGCGGTAAGAAAACAGAACCACTGCTCTTATCAGTTGTGTTCGTTTCCGGCTTAGAAGCGCAGACAAACGGCGTTCGCTAATAATGTATTGCACAAATAGAAACCAAAACTGAATAGTAAGCAATTTTTTTGCGATTGCCATCCGCAGAAAATTTTCCGTGAACACCGTTCGCGCTGGCGGCATTCCGGGAGGCGAAATCTGCAGTAAAAAATGCTGAGAATCGGTAAAAAAAATTAAAAAGCTTTTTTGAAAAGTTTTCCGTAATTTTCGGAACAGGTTCCGAAATCCGTAGTTGAACATCAAAATCCGTAGAAACTACGGAGAATCCATAGTACTTGGAGTCTCTGTAGCTATAATAGCTCTTATAATTAAAAATATAGCTAATAAATACGATATTAATATTCCCATAAAACCAAATAAAAACATTTTCCAAGTAAAACACAGCGATAAAGACTCCATTTCACCCCTTGAAACTGCCGGAATCTATAAAATACCTTTTATAAATCAAAATAAAAATTCAGGTTCATATATCGGTGTCACAAAAAGGAATATTAAAACGCAAATTAATGAACATACATATGATATTAAAATTGGTAAAGTGAACACAGCTCATAACGAAAATACTGAGATAAATTTTAACGAAACTGGAATGTTAGCTGATTATAACAATTATCATTATGCAATGTTCCGTGAGTCTATAGAAATCGCAACAAATTTACATGTGTGGCGCCACCTTATGGAAAAAACCACCAAGTAGAATCTTTTCAAGAACTTCATGACAGATGAAGCCACCGAGGAAGGTTGGTACCCAACTGAAAAATTTATGGCCAATAATGAGGCAAGTGTTAAAAAGTTTTATTTAATTAATTATAGTGTAATGTCGCGTTTAATTTCTATAATTTCTAATGTACTTTTCTTAATTGAATAAATATTAAAATTAATCATGATGCATTTTATGTAAATTAATAGTTAAAGATCACATGATTTATTAAGAAGTGACTTTTTCTTCATGAATAATAACTATCAATAAATGACTATACCAAGGTACGTTTCTATATATCAAAATTTCTATCGATCAAATGATCACCTAAAATCTATAAATAATTATATTAGTATCTAAAATTAATTATTATAATTTAAATTGAAAAAGTTTAGATAAATCAGATTTCTAAAATATTAATAAAAAATGTCTTACCCATGACCAGATGGGGCGATAAAATACAAACAACAATGTATTCTACCATCAGGAATCGTCGTCCTATGGACTCTAGATTCAGCATTGAGATATTCTTCATATTTGTCTTCTATATAGTCTGAGATGGGCTGCCAACTGAATAACAATCAATTTTTTAAGATAATTTTTTTAAAACAATAAAAATTTAAGTTTGATTAAAAAAAATAATTATCAGCTGATTGAAAGTAATATTATTAATAGAATAAAATTTCTTTACAATTCAAATTCTTATAATAGTAAAGAGTACTAAATATGATTTGAATGGCAGTGTATTTTATATTTTAGTGTACGGCAGCAATTTTAAATGTTGACTAAAATCATTTAAAATTAAAAAATATAATATATCTAACACAGAATAGAGAACCAGTTAGTTGTGGAAATGACTATCTAATCACCATATATAAAAATTTTTAAAATTTGAATATCTGTAATATTTTTTGCAATATGTTAAAAGGGGAAAAGATACAAATTTAAAAATATAATGTTTGGGATCACCCTGTAAAAACATAATGCTTGAAATGTATTGTAACTGTATATGATGCATATTTTAACTATAAATATACATTTATATGAGAATCGTATGTATATTTATGAAGATAAAGGTTTCTTTAGAAAAGTAATTTTAAACTAATACAATGTCAAATTCTGAAAGCTTATAAATAAGAATATAAAAAATACCAAGTATTTGATGAAATATGAGAATTTTTACTACACAATTTTTAATTGTGCATGTGCTAACATTAGCAAAATTTCTTTTGTATAATTTATCATTTAAAATCATAGACTTGCTCTATGAAAAGAAAAAAAAATTAAGGAAAAGAAATTTTATTTACAATTTATGCTTGTGCATATGCAGTTAACAATTTAGTAAAAATGATTATTTTTCATCAGATATTTAATATTTTTACATTCTGATTTGCAATATGTTGCGTCTAATGTAGCATGTTGTTTCCTAAACATGAAATTGCATTGTTGAGATAATCCTGCATAAAACATACAAAAATTATCAATGTTGTGGAAGACACCTTTACATCTCCTTAACAATAACATTGCATGATGAATAACGTTTTTAGCTAGCTCCATATGAGTAGCTAGAAACAATACATTAAAATGGATATTTAATCATTTAATTTGTTAATTCGCTTATTTTGAAAAACAATGTAGATATGATGACCAGGGGTCGATCCAGACAAAAATTGGGTCCCCTTTGCTGCCCCTTCACAAAATTCCACACCATAAAAGAGGACCCTTCACAAAATTCAAATCCATAAAAGAGGACTATTCACAAAATTCAAATAAATACAGAAGGACCCTTCACAAAGTTCAAATTTATGAAATGAGCCCTTTCACAAGATTTTATTTTACAAAAGCAATATTTTTATAAAATGTTTCCATGTTTTCAGTATTATTTTTTAATTAATTGGTTCGGTGAAATTATGTTAATTTGATATTAAACTATATTTAGAATGACTATTAAAATGGAAGGTTTTATACACAATAATTTTTTTTTTTTCTTTCCCACAAAACTAAATAAAAATTTCACAAAAATATTTTGTTTTTCACAAAAAGGGGACCCAAAATTTAAAACCTGGATCAACCCTTGGATGACATTTCAACAGTAAATCAAATCAACAGATTTTCATTATATCAAACTGTTTCTAGCCATCCATATGGAGCTAGCCCAAAATGTCATCCACGAGACATCACTGTTCCATTAATATATGTGTTATTCTCAAATAACATAATATCTATATTTAAAAGAAACATTATTACTACAACTACAATGCATTCCAAGCATTTTTTTAGAGGGTGATCCCAAACATTATGTTTTTTATTGAACTTATAATGGATCCTATTTTTTTTCTTTTTTTTTGGCCTTAGAACAAAACTTTTGCTGAAATATCTGTGGCAAATTGTAAATTGTCTCTATTCACAGACAATTTACTGAAATTTCATTCATATAAAACTAATCCACAAGAAACAGATATTTCGTGTAAATGAGAGACAGGTGTATTTTCTTTTTGGGCATAGGGGTAACACAGAGAGAGAAACCTCTTTCTCCATTATAGGACAGACATTTAAACTATTTTTTTTTTTTACTTTGTAATTACTTGTAGAATTTTTATTTAAAGACCCTTTCAGAGAAAGAAATTTCACATAGTTTTATAATAATGCATAATTACCATTGTGAGTTATCAACAGCATCTCCAAAACCTGGTGTGTCTACAACAGTGAGCAATAAATTAACACCATTTTCTTTTAAAAGTACCTTGGAAGTTTCAACCTAAAAAAAAAGTAAATATTCATGATAGTGAATAATATTTATTAACTACTTTACTGGCATTTAAATGAGTAAACAAAACTAATTATACAGATTATTTGTAATTAATATTTTTTCATATATTTCCCATTGACGCCTGCAGTAATTTTTTACTAGGGCAGTAGCAGAAACAGCGCAGCATCGTAAGGAATCGAATGCAGTACATTGCTTAAAACTCTGCAGATTAATATAACACCTTAAAGAAATGCCACTGTTAACATAACTTACATTATGTCTCTAGATTACCTGTACTTGTTGTATATAATTAAACATCAACAAAATGACGGATTAAGGTTTTTTAATTGTTATTGTTGTAGATATAGTTGGTAACAAAAGTGTCCGAACACTAGCAAAAATTCCTATGTAAAAAATGTACACTTCATATCAGGGTTGGCAAGGTTTCGGACACTATGGTAAAAACCACGGTATAAACCATGGTTTTTACCATACTGTCCAAAACCTTGGTGTCTTAAACTGTCCTAAACTGTCCAAAACTATATTTTTTAGTAGAATTATATTTTATTAAAATTATGCAAATATTTGAAAAATTTACAAAATTATTATAATTACTGTTGTTTTGTAACATTTTCCAGTATATTCCATTAAGTTCTAATAATAATAATGTTTAATGAAAGATGTATATATTAACAATTATAATATTCATAAGGAAGAATTTATTACTGAAGCTTTAATGGAAAAATGTGGATAATTGTACCTCAAATATTGATATTTAAAATATTTACACACGTACACACAGATATATAAGCAACATGAATAAATATATCAAGAGAACAAAATAATATATAATTATTATATATATATATATATGTGTGTGTGATTTACAATAAATCATCTTGAAATAAATATTAAAAATGTGCAGCTACACAAACATACTACATACTATTTTATTTTATTTGTGAATAAATGAGAAAATATACATGTAAAAATATTAAATAGTACACACTTTAAAGATTTTTTTTTTTTTTTTTTTTTTTTTTTGGGGGGGGGGGGCATATTTGCTGTTTTTGAAAATGCATAGTCTTCATTGCCTAATTATAACTTTTATATTTTATTTATTTTTGGTATCTTTTAATGTATGTAATTTTAATTTATGAAAGAACTTTTAATAAAATAACTTTTAAACATACTTTCTGTAAAATATTAGATATGTAAGTATTTTGCAATTAAAAATAAAAGACAAATTATTTATTTTGAAATATCCTATCATACATTTTTTACTGTAAGAAAATTTTTTGAGTCATTAAAATTAAAATTTTGTATAGCTGTTATTAAATTGCAAATTTCTTTTAACTTAAAAAGTCTAAATTTTCAGTATAAAATACTTTTAATTAATAATTATATTTACTACTGAGAATGTAGTGAATAGAATTTCTTATAATTTAAGTTTTGGACACTTTCGGACAGTTTTGTACAGTTTTAGACAGTTTAGGACACTTTTGGACGGTAAAAACCACCTGTCCTGTCCAAAACCAGTTTCAGACGTCCTAAACCCCAACCCTGCTTCATATGGTTTTGTTAAATAAATCCTTGTTGAATCCTGTTCTTAGTCAGTGTAAGAACATGATTTGATAAGGATTTATTTAACAAAACCGTATAAAGTGTACTTTTTTTTACATAGGAATTTTTTCTAGTGTTCGGACACTTTTGTTACCGACTGTACTTAATTTATCTTCTTCATAGATGCAAATTTTACCTATTTTATGAAATACTAATTTTTCTTGTGATACCATATATAGTCTGGCATTCCACAATTTTTGTATTGCTGCATATGCATATGAAAAATTCTACTACTGAGCTTACTTAACAATTCTAAAGGACTTGTATTGGAAACTAAAGCTTAAAAGTTAAGATGTAAGTTTCTATTACCTGTCTGTTCTCTTATTCGTCAGGGCAATGGTCTTTACACTGACAAATAAATGAGACTACTGTACATATCTTACCCTGTTTTCCCATTCAAAAATAAATTGATTTTTCAAAATTTTAATATTTTATTTTGAGCTGTAAGAAGTGAAATTTCACTACATAAAATTTTGTATCATACACAACTTCAAAAAGTTTTGAAAAATTTAAAAACTTTGGAAAACTGACTGAATGTAAAAACATAATTTAAAAATATGCATTAGATAAATAGAGTGCATTTCCCCGTTTGTTAGCATGGGGTTTGACTGGTCCATGGATGTACACTATGGATCGCTCACGCTGTGTTATCAGAATGGCCCCATTTTGGTCGCTTTTAGAAGATGGCGCTCGCATCGAATGCCTTTCCACTTCAGACTTGAAAGAGCGCTTTAACGCGAGAATTAAATGAAATAATGTTAAATATCTCGAACAAAAAAACATATATCCGTAAAATTTTTGCGTTCAAATATAGCTAATACAAATGTCTAAAAATCGATTTCTGGAATTTTTGAAATTCGGTCCCCAAGGGGGAGGGGGAGGGGGCGAAACGTGATTTCACATGCGTTAAACGTGATTTCACATAATTCTATATAACTCAAACAAAAAAACAGATATACGTGAAATTTTTACTTTAAAATATAGCTAATACAAATATCTAAAAATCGGTTTAAGGAATTTTTTTAATTCGGTCCCCAAGGGGGGCGGGGGGCAAAACGTGATTTCGCATAATCCTATATATCTCAAACAAAAAAAATAGATATACGTGAAATTTTTGCTCTAAAATATAGCTAATGCAACTATCTGAAAACCAATTTCTGGAATTTTAGAAATTCAGCCCCCAGGTGGGGCAGCAACGGGGGGGGGGCTATGGAGCAAAAACAAATAGAAATACAGTTAGGCCGTTCAAAATTGGTACAGATAGGTTTTAAAGGCCTGCAAGACGAATGGGGATATTTTCGATTGTGTAAAGTTATTAGGTGGGGAAAGAAGGGGGGAGGGGTGGGGGGGGGACAAAAAAATAAAAATAATGTCAGATCGTTCAAAATTGGTACATAGAGGTTTTCGATACTTACAAATCGATTGTGGATATTTTTGAATTTGTAAAATTATTAGGAGGGGCGATAAGGGGGGTGGGGTGGTAAGGGGGGGCTATGGGGCAAAAACAAATAGAAATACAGTTAGGCCGTTCAAAATTGGTACAGATAGGTTTAAGACGCCTGCAAGTCGAATGTTGATATTTTCGAAAGTGTAAAGTTGTTAGGAGGGGCGAGAAGGGGGATGGAGAGAAGGGGGGGCAAAAAAATAAAAAAAGAGTTAGATCGTTTAAAATTGGTTTATACAGGTTTTCGATACTTACAAATCAATTGCAGATATTTTCGAATTTGTAAAATTATTATGAGGGGCGGTAAGGGTGGTGGGGCCGTAAGGGGGGGGCAATGGGCAAAAACAAATAGAAATACAGTTAGGCCGTTCAAAATTGGTACAGACAGGTTTTAAAGGCCTGCAAGACGAATGGGGATATTTTCGATAGTGTAAAGTTATTAGGTGGGGAAAGAAGGAGGGAGGGGTGGGGGAGGGGGACAAAAAAATAAAAATAGTGTCAGATCGTTCAAAATTGGTACATAGAGGTTTTCGATACTTACAAATCGATTGTGGATATTTTTGAATTTGTAAAATTATTAGGAGGGGCGATAAGGGGGTGGGGTGGTAAGGGGGGGCTATGGGGCAAAAGCAAATAGAAATACAGTTAGGCCGTTCAAAATTGGTACAGATAGGTTTAAGAGGCCTGCAAGTCGAATGGGGATATTTTCGAAAGTGTAAAGTTGTTAGGAGGGGCGAGAAGGGGGGTGGAGAGAGTGGGGGAGCAAACAAATAAAAAAAGAGTTAGATCGTTTAAAATTGGTTTATGCAGGTTTTCGATACTTACAAATCAATTGCGGATATTTTTGAATTTGTAAAACTATTATGAGGGGCGGTAAGGGTGGTGGGGCAGTAAGGGGGGCTATGGGCAAAAACAAATAGAAATACAGTTAGGCCGTTCAAAATTGGTACAGACAGGTTTTAAAGGCCTGCAAAACGAATGGGGATATTTTCGATTGTGTAAAGTTATTAGGTGGGGAAAGAAGGAGGGAGGGGTGGGGGGGGGGTGCAAAAAAATAAAAATAGTGTCAGATCGTTCAAAATTGGTACATAGAGGTTTTCGATACTTACAAATCGATTGTGGATATTTTTGAATTTGTAAAATTATTAGGAGGAGCGATAAGGGGGGTGGGGTGGTAAGGGGGGGGCTATGGGGCAAAAGCAAATAGAAATACAGTTAGGCCGTTCAAAATTGGTACAGATAGGTTTAAGAGGACTGCAAGTCGAATGGGGATATTTTCGAAAGTGTAAAGTTGTTAGGAGGGGCGAGAAGGGGGGGGTGGAGAGGGGGGGGGGGGGCAAACAAATAAAAAAAGAGTTAGATCGTTTAAAATTGGTTTATACAGGTTTTCGATACTTACAAATCAATTGCGGATATTTTCGAATTTGTAAAATTATTATGAGGGGTGGTAAGGGTGGTGGGGCTATGGGCAAAAACAAATAGAAATACAGTTAGGCCGTTCAAAATTGGTACAGACAGGTTTTAAAGGCTTGCAAGTCGAATGGGGATATTTTCGATTATGTAAAGTTATTAGGAGGGGCTAGAAGGGGGAGGGGAGAGGGGGGGTGCAAAAAAATAAAAATAGAGTTAAATCGTTCAAAATTGGTATATAGATGTTTTCGATATTTACATATCGATTGGGGACATTTTCGAATTTGTAAAATTATTAGGAGGGACGGGTAGGGGGTGGGGCGGTAAGGGCGGGCTATGGGCAAAGACAAATAGAAATACAGTTAGGCCGTTCAAAATTGGTACAGATAGGTTTAAGAGGCCTGCAAGTCGAATGGGGATATTTTCGAAAGTGTAAAGTTGTTAGGAGGGGCGAGAAGGGGGGGGGTGGAGAGGGGGGGGGGGGCAAACAAATAAAAAAAGAGTTAGATCGTTTAAAATTGGTTTATACAGGTTTTCGATACTTACAAATCAATTGCGGATATTTTCGAATTTGTAAAATTATTATGAGGGGCGGTAAGGGTGGTGGGGCTATGGGCAAAAACAAATTGAAATACAGTTAGGCCGTTCAAAATTGGTACAGACAGGTTTTAAAGGCTTGCAAGTCGAATGGGGATATTTTCGATTATGTAAAGTTATTAGGAGGGGCTAGAAGGGGGAGGGGAGAGGGGGGGTGCAAAAAAATAAAAATAGAGTTAAATCGTTCAAAATTGGTATATAGATGTTTTCGATATTTACATATCGATTGGGGACATTTTCGAATTTGTAAAATTATTAGGAGGGACGGGTAGGGGGTGGGGCGGTAAGGGCGGGCTATGGGCAAAGACAAATAGAAATACCGTTAGGCCGTTCAGAATTGGTACAGATAGGTTTTAGAGGCCTGCAAGTCGAATGGGGATATTTTCGAAAGTGTAAAGTTATTAGGAGGGGCGAGAAGGGGGTGGGGAGTGGGGGGCAAAAAAATAAAAATAGAGTTAAATCGTTCAAAATTGGTTTATAGAGGTTTTCGATACTTACAAATCAATTGCGGATATTTTCGAATTTGTAAAATTATTGAAAAACCTATTCAGATATTTCACAGGAATAAAGAATATAGCTATGAAAAAATTTATTTATTTATTAATATTTTTTTTTTTTTCAAAATCCGAGAATGAAAACATTCATTATATGTAAATATATCTATAAATATAAAGAATTCGCTCCCTCCCCCCACCCCGAAAAAAAAAAGAAAAAAAAAAAATAGACGAAATAGTATAATGAAAACATAAATATATGATATTTAAAAAATAAATATGAAAATATGAATTTTCATAATTTAAAACAATGAATGTATTTTAAAAATCAGAATTTATTCCAGCATTTCCAATTAAACAAAAAAAAAAAAAAAAAAAAAATTGCGAAGTATGTAAAAAAGACAAAATTAAAAAATTTATTATGATTTTTTTACAAAGGCGTTGGAAAGGAAATATCTAAAAAATAAGATGAAAATGTGTTGCTTTTGCTTTAGAACTTAAAGACAGCTTTAACAATGAGAAATGAAATAAGTAAAATAATTGAGACCTTTAAATAAGATTTGTTTTTTGCATTCTATTTCTAAAGAGAAAATTCTTTTAATTATTTGTGAAATTTCATAACGATAATTTGTTTAATATCTGTCAAATTCAAATCATTAAAATATTTCCGTGTAATTAAAAGTCGTTTTAATAATTATATGAATTTAAAATTGTTAAATTTATTTTACGTCGCGACACTCTGCATCACCAACAAATTAAAAATGTATTTATCTTTTTAAAATTTACTTTTAATTACTTTTTGCTAGAGATTCAGGGAACAAAAGAAAAGAAAAAAAAAAGGCAATCGAGGAACAATACAACTTTTACCGATTTTTAATGCTTGTTTGTATAAAAATCAAAAATTTCGGAAACAGTAAAAAATATTCTTGCTCTATTTTATCATTTTAGCCTCTCATGAATGTTTATATTTTATTATCTTCAAAAGTCATATTGCAATTTTTCATTCAGCCTTTTTTTTTTTTTTTTTTTTTTTTTACATAAAAGAATATTATCCCCTCCGTGGAAGATCAAAATTGTGATGGCATGCTTCCGGGCCATCCTTAGGGATAGGGTGTGTCCGCCAATTGTCTATTGAGCAGCACTAGTGCAACGTTAATACCCAACCAACCAAACAACTATAAAATATATTAATAATTATGAAATAATTCAGCCAACGACTGAAACATCCGTCGGTTCAATTTATAAATGTTAGAATAGTGAAAAACTACCTCAGAACTTGCAGTGCAGAAAGCAGGTTGCAAAATTTGATGATTTTAGGGATTCAAAGAAATTAGATTTAGAAAGAATAGTAACAATATTTGGTAAAACCTATCCCAAAAGCCGAATTCAGTTACATTAATACGTAAATGGATTTTATTTTTTTAATTTTAATTTTAAATTTAATGTGTATGCAGGAGATTCCCAGAAATCTACACAAATTGGAACAAAAATTATGTGTATTTTGGAATTTTGTGAAAATTAGCATTTATGAAACGAGATTTTGATACTGTAATGCATAAAAAATGAGGAAAAATACAAATAAGTATGCTTGGAAAATAATTAAAAAAGAAAAGAAAAAATTAAATAGAGAATAAGCAACTCTGTAAAAAATATGCATGATAATGAAGTTTAATTTTTCTTGAATTAAGGAGGCCCACCAGCGGCCGAGCGGTTCTGCGCTCACAGCTGGTAGATGGGAGGTGCCGGGTTCGATCCCAGGTCACGCTCATCGACCTATCTGTTCGGAGTTTTCTGTGGTTTTCTCCGAAACTCGCGTAAATACGGGCTAGGACCCCTTAGAAAGACCCCACGGAGGGCATTCCCCCCCATAGGCCTAGGACACATAAGGAGTCAATCGGCCTTAATCCTCCAACCATCCAACCAATCTTGAATTAAGAAATTAAAATGTACCTAATAAAGTAAGATACAAAATTTTACATAACATATGATACAATATAAGCTTATATTACAAGTATATTACCTTTTATTACTTTTTTTAAAATATAGGCAAAAATCGTTTTTTATTTTATTTATTTATTGTTATTTATGAACAATTATTTCTTGTTTATAGCATCAATGCATTTAAAATTTATCATCAACAGAAAGTAATCTGCATAAAATTGACTTTCTGTGTTTCGTGATATTCAGTTTCTAATGAATCACTGTTAACCCTTTGCGGCGCAAGACAATTCCGATCATTTAAATTATAGTGCCACTGGAATTTATAAACTAAATTAAACTAAAAGAAATTTTAAATTTTAAGGTTAAAAAAATGGCCTTTTCTGCTATTTTATAAAGGTAATTTTTTTTCTAAAAAATTAGCGGGATGAATTTTCGCTGCTGGATCTTAAATTTTGCATCCTCGCAGCGCGGACAGCGCGCGTTAAGGGGTTAATATCAGCGCTATCTTGAACTTTTCATATTAAAATTTTTACTGTCGGTTTGATAGTTACATTGGTTACAACATGCGGATTTCTGGAAGAGATTAAATAACGTAATTTTTTATATTGATGTTTTATGATTATGAGAAAATTATACCTTAAGTGCATATTTAAATCAGAATATTGTAAGTAAAATTTGAACGTTCAAGAGACATGTAATATGTATATACTTGGTTACAAATGAAATGTATACCGTATTAAGAAGGAAGTTTTATCTGACATTTGTTGGATGTCTTTGACTTTATTTATTTTTTCACAACTATGCTCATGCTATAATATACATGATTTACTTTTTTATTTATTTATTTTATATATATACATATCACATATATATTATTTTAGGGAATAGCTCGATACACCGACGAGATGACACGGAGATTAAGTGTAAAGCTAACTTTATAAAAACAACTTACCTTGAATTTAATACTCTGATTTTTACATAAAATCTCTAATTTTCAGCTGGAAGAACACTAGCTTATAAATTATGAAATGTGAATGTGGCACTGGTGATGAATTTAATTAAATATAATTTTTCTTTAAAATCTCCAATTTTCAACTGAATTTAGGAGTTTTTTTACTGTGACATCATAATCATTATTTTTAATTTTTGACAAAACCAATTAAAAATTTCTTTTTTGTTAAAAACAATACATTTCTATAATATGGTAATAATAATGATAATAATATAACGTGATTCATCATCTAACATGAATTGGAAGTTAAAAGATTGGCAGTTTGTAAAATTAATTTAAAATGTCACTGCAAAGTGGCATAGAAAAAAAAAAAAAAAAAAAAAAAAAAAAAAACATTTCAAATTATTTTTTAAATATCTTAAAACTCAGTAATTTTGAAATGAATTGAAAAAAGACTGACTGTGAACTCATATCATTTTTTACCAATTTTTAACTCTTGCCAAAATCGGTTTACAATTCAAGATTTTTAAAATACTTTTTTTTTTAAGCTGCAATTATAAAAAAAAAAAAAAAAAAAAAAAAACGTAATTTATAATTTAACATGATTTAAATTCGTAAGATTGCAAGCTCGCATGTTTTCTTTTTTTTTTTCGCCGAATAATCTGAAAAAAGGAATACTGCTAGCACGCAAATTTTAAAATCTTAATGCAAAGTGACCTAAAAATTACATTTTAATTAATTAAAAAAAAAAAATCTATCAAACAGAATTTTACTAAGAACCATACCAATTAAATCAGCCTTTTTTTTTTTTTTTTTTTAGTAATAGAATATTTATAAGATAATAATTTTATCAGTCAACAAAACATTAAAATCAATAGCTTACATTAGGTGGACGAAATAAACTTGGGTTCTTTTCACCTATTTCTTTGTTTTTTTTTTCGAACACTTCGATATCCGGAGGTGCAACCCGGTGCGTAACAATGCGACATTATGAAAAAAATCCAATATTAAAAAGAAATTAAAAATAAAACTGAAAATAAAACTAAAATTTCGTCTGCGCGCAATGGTTTTCTACGGAGGCAGTGGACAGTCAAAGAACAAATACGACCCCTAGCGGCGAACGAATAATAGCGACCATTTCGGGTCCATTTTTGAGGGAAGGCTGCCGTTGGGGAAAACTGTCCTTCTTCTCTAAGTCCGTGGACTGGTCTTAATGTTCTTTAAAATAGAGAGATTTAAGATCGACATTTTTAAATTTTCAGTCAGAAAACTACCAGCTAAGCATTTTGAACTGCTAGATAACAAGAACAAATACCAAGCAAAGTAAATTTTAAATAGAGTACACCGAAATCTTTGCAACTTTTTAACTGTAATCTACTTGTAAAACAGTTCTGGCAAGAACTAAGAAAATATTACATACTTAAATATATATAAATTAACATAATTGTCTACAACAAAAAAAGAAAAATAAAGGAAAGGAAGGGAAACAATATTTACATACTTGAAGTGTCTTTTTTATCCGTAGAGAAGGTCCAGGGTATTCACTAGAATATATATCAGTAAGGAACATAGAATTTAATAATGTAGATTTTCCAAGCCCAGCTTCTCCTAAAATATAAAATAACCATTTTATTACAAATAGAATAATATATATATATATATATATGCATTTACTTTGTATTACTATGCAAACTTTCTTTTTCCAATAAAATTTCAGTTTCTTCCTTTTTGAGCTGCTAACTATATTTAAAATTCTAATTATACTATTAAACACAATGTATTTGATCGGTGAATTTCATTGTTGCTTCATGGTTTCATTGTTATTCATCTGCTTTGAAATTTTGCTTTTTTAAATCCATATGGCTCCTGTTCTGGTCGTGGCAGGCTGGGTGAGTGTTGCCGGCGTGAAACTAGTTTAACCCCACAGGCAAGTCACAAGTCTTGCCGCCTGCCTCCTTCCTTCCTATCTTGTGTATCTTAGGTTATTTTTTCATAAATTTTGATAAGTTTATGGTTTTAAGTTAAGATTTGTTGTGTTACTTTATTGATTTGTTTGTTTTGCAGGCTATTAATTAATAGATCTGGTTTCTTTACATTAGCGCATTTCATCCACTGATAATTTTTTTTTTTTTTTTTTAAATCTTATTGGTCATTGGTGTTTCAATGATCTTGCATCTGTTGCTTGGCTTCTACTATGCTTAATAGATCATCTTTATTATATATATATATATAAAAATCAATCTACTAAAGACTTAAATAAATAATTATTAAAATAATGCAAATATTACACAGTGATAATTCATAATTAAAAACTAGCTTAAAAGAAATGACTGGTTTATGGCTTTTTTTTAGTAATGCTATAAGAATTTCAGAACCCAGAATGAAGGAAACCTTGATTTTTCTTTTCTTTTATATTAATCTTAGGTTTTATTATAACTATAGCACAACTATTATTGATATAATAAATTTTCTTTATTCTATTTATTATATGCTTCAGCTTTTATTTATATTTATTGCCATACTACGTAGAATTATGAATATTATTTTTATTAGCAAATCTTTAATAAATTCTTCTTTATAATACTTAATTTTTATTTTAAAAATATTGTTTACAGCTCCAAATTTTAGAGCAATGTGTTTCGAACAATAATAATTCTTTTGCATTATACTATAATCATGCATAACACACACAAAAATAAAATAAAATTTTTCCAATCCTTTAAAATTCTCAGCAAAATTTAAAATGGGAGTGAAAAAGCTATATGTCACATTGCTTTACACATCTCATGTACTTTTACACTTTAATGTTGCTTAATGATTTTATGAAAAACGTATTCCACATGAATAAATAACATTTTCAAATAATAAAACAAAATTTAACATTTTAAAATTGCACCAGAGACATTTGTAGCCTGACAGGATGAAATACCTTCATTGAAAAAGAAATTTTAACGCTGAAAAATAACGTACCACAAAATCCTGAAAGTAACCCCCCCCCCTTTTTTTTTCTCCATCCAACAAAGCTACATCCAATCTTTGGGCGCACTTACGGTACGTCGGCATTGCAAGTTAAGTTTGGCACTGAATTAAGTTTTAATATTTATATATTATTTTTAATTTAACTAATTTTTCATAAAGTGTCGGACGCACGTTATCAATGGAATCATTACGCAGTTTTTTTTTTTTTTTTTTTTTTTTTTACCTTTAATGTAAGAAATTATAGCCTTTAATATTTCCTTTTAAGTAAGTACCATAAAATCCCGAAAGTACCCCTCCATCAAATATAACCTCCCCTCCCTCTTCTTCATTTTTTTTTTTTTTTTTACCTTTAATGTAAGAAATTATAGCCTTTAATATTTCCTTTTAAGTAAGTACCATAAAATCCCGAAAGTACCCCTCCATCAAATATAACCTCCCCTCCCTCTTCTTCATTTTTTTTTTTTTTTTTTACCTTTAATGTAAGAAATTATAGCCTTTAATATTTCCTTTTAAGTAAGTACCATAAAATCCCGAAAGTACCCCTCCATCAAATATAACCTCCCCTCCCTCTTCTTCATTTTTTTTTTTTTTTTTTTTTTTAAGAATCTTGATTATAACCCCCCCCCCCCCCCCCAACCTGAAATTTATCCGTTTTGCTTTTGAAAAAAGGGAGGTGGGGTAGGGGGTTACTTTCGGGATTTTACGGTATATATATCAATGTGAAATTCACAGGCAAATTCAATTTTAAAATTGAGCATCTCTAGGCGACCGTTCAGGGACACCAGAGCAATAAATAAAGAGCTGAAATGAATGCAGTTTTATTTTAATTTTTTAAATGTCTATTAAGTAAGGGTTAAATAACTCTTTTATAATAGTCATAAATCACAGCATCAATCAGTAGTAAGTAATACTGGTGAATGCTACAGTCCAGTAATAGTAACTAAAAAATGCCACAATACAATCAATATATTCCGATTTGCCCAAACTGATATCCTTTCGAGCTTGCGATTAGAGGGATATTGTAGATGATGTACAAGAATTTTTAAAGTATTTTATAACCTTTAATGACGTAATTTAAAATTTTATCAGCCCATACACTCAAACTATTAAAGGTTTGTGTCAGAAAAATAAATAAAAATAACTTCCTTTGTAGAAATTTTATAGAATTATCCAGATAAATCTCCAAATACCGAAATAAAAAGATAATTTTTGGCATATTATATAAAGATAAAATGTATAATATTAACATTAAAACTATTTCAATGTGTTTAAGGTGGATTCATTATCAAGTTAAATATTTCTGAAGTATTTTTTTAATATTGAAGCAGCCAGATTTATTTTAAAACTTTAAAATAAATTTTACTGCTTTATAAACAGGGTTTAAACTGCCATTAGTTTTTTTAGCATTTTGCTAAAAGGTATCATATTTTGCTAAAACAAGTCGGTCAGAACTTCGCTAAAAAGCTAAAACTGGATAACTGTATAAAATATCTCTATATAATAATTCAGATTATTATTATTATTATTATTATTATTTTTATTTATTTATTTATTTTTTTGTAATATTTGCAGGCAAAAACTACGAAAGGACTGAAATTTTTGGAAATCCTTATTTATATAGTAATTTGGATTTATTTTTAATTTTCAATGATTGAATTTCAATGCAAAAATATTTAAAAGTATGTTAGAATTCAGAATTTGCTTCATAGAAGCATTTTTAGCACTAGTATTTCATGATTATCTAAGACTACACTTTATTTCATTTTTAAATTGCTTTTTCATTTTACACATATGATATGAATACCGCTTTTTCTATTGATAAAATCAAAATATAATTTCCCTGATTCATATTTTTAAAGTCACAAATATGGATGCTTGGTTAAAATCATCAATGAACAGAAGGAATATAAAACAAAACTGAGGATAACAAAGCTAAGTAAAAGAAATCAATGATATCCAAAGAATTAATTTACTTTCAAAAAAGCTAAAATAGTGCTTGCCTATTTTCGCTAAAATGCTAATGTAATTTTTTTTGCCAGGTTAAACCCTGTTTATAAATATATTATTTATAAATATTTTAAAACTTTAAAATAAATAGTTACAAGATAAAAAGAACTTTTTATATACCCCATTTTTAAATTTTCTGTTAAATCAAATGAACTTGACAATTCTATGTATTAACCCTCTAAGCATTTGAACCAGATTTTTGTAACTCAATTACACACCTTTCGAACGGTTTGAGGCCGGTTCTTGTAAAGCAAGAAATCTCTTTCCAACTCGTGCGAATTGTAAAATTGTAACTTAAAATGATGAAGCTAGAGTAGTCAACGAGATTATTTTTGTAGACAATAAAATTACTTTTTAACGACCCTCTTCACTTACGGTCGCCGGAAGCCCGAGCCAATGTTATTCTATGGGGAAATTTTCTTTACAAATAACTTATTAACTAATAAATATTTTTAAATTCTGTTTTTCCATTCTGAAAATTCCCAACTGTTAAACTGACGGACCTTTTTTAAAAATGTATTTTTTTTAATATTTAATATTTTATTTTGAACTTGCAAAATAAGAAAATTTCACATATTGAAAATTCGTATTTTGCAGCTTCAAAATAAAATATAAAAAATTAAAAAAATAATTTTTTAAAAAAAGGTTCGTCAATTTAACAGCTGGGAATTTTCACAATGTGAAAACAGAATTTAAATATATTTATTAGTTAATAAGTTATTTGTAAAAAGAAAATTCCCATAGAATAACATTAGCTTCGGCTTCCGGCAGTGGTGAGTAAAGAGGGCCCTTAAAGAGAAATGGCTTTTGAGGCAACACGCTAAGAGGGTTAATAAATACTTGAAAAAAAAAAAAAAAAAAATCAATGAACTAACCCATCAACTTGAAATAAAATGATCAAATGCTTAATAAAGAGAGCAATTATAAGAAATTTTCAAACATTTATTAATTGAATTACATATATGAGATTTTAAAGATGGCTAAAAGTACTATTAAAAGAATGCATTGTCATTGTGTTCTGAGCTATTCCAAAAGTTTCAAATGTTTAGCTAGTCGGGAAGTTAGTTAAAAATTGATTGCAAGATTTGTACTGTACAAGCAAACAATAAAGCAAGTTAATGAAAACATGGTAAATTTCTTTTTATATTGAAGTTTAAAATTTTTACTTATGTTAGATTAAATTACACCATGACAAATTACAAAAAGACTAATAATTGGCTTAGTGTAAGAAAGAAAATTAGTAATAGAAGGAAAAACAGTTTGGTACACTTGAAGACAAAAAAAAAAAAAAAAAAAAAAGTATCAACTTTTACTGTATTCAAAATTATTTTTTAATATCCATACTATATACTGTTAAGTAATTGATTTCGAAATAAATAGAAATCAGATAATTAAATGTTAAAATAATCATATCTAAGACGACGCTGCTGTTTGAATTAATTTATTTTTGACAATGTGACAATGTCATAGTCTTTACTGAAATTAATAAATTTAATGAAAGAATATTATTAATTACAGGAAATATTAATAAAGAATAGTTAATTATTCACTTATCTAATAAACAGAAACTGGAGTATCTTATTTTTTAATTATAGAAACAGGAACTATAATAAAAATAGCCGAAGAAAATACTTATTGATAAAGTAAATCTCCAGTAATCAAACGAATTTCGAATGAATAAATGAATAGACCTCATTTCTCGGTTTTCATTTCGTTACTATGCATGCGTTCCTAAAACCGTAATCCATTCGAAAGAATGCTTCCTCGGTGCGCAACACTGAATCAAAATGGCTACTCTCTTGATTCTTTGCGGTTTGATTGAGTAAAGATTTTCATGATTTAGCTGTTTATGCTTTACACTAAACCGGTATCCGTCTGAATGAATATCAATCTGGCATTATTCCAGCATTACTGAATCGGTTTAGCGTGGCATCAGAAGTTCACGTTTTTTCATGTTTCTGCATCGATATTTCACGGAAGATGAAACATTTAAATTGAATAAACGATATTAGCGTTAAATTGATATTTGATTTTACATCGATATAAAGCCCAGTCCTAATATATATATATATATGTAGTATCGGCACCTTGCTTTCCCTAACATTTGATTCTGAAACTAGCACTGCAGACGGCGAGCGTAGAATCTTAAAAGAATGACGCAGCCGTGATGTCAGACGGACGTCACTTCCAGAGCACGCATTTTCATAGACGGAGGCTAAGAGCACTTCCCAGAGAGAGTTTAGTAGACGATTGGATCTTGATGTGTGGACGTGCGGATCTTAATCTGTTGACGACAGGTTTTCGCCGAGACGGTGTTCTGTATCATGCCGTGTGCTTTTCTAAAGCGATCAAAAACGAAAGCTATGTGTAATTTTCTTTTGACGAGAACTTTGCTAAAGTGAACTATTGAAAGTGAACTTTGACTCTCAAATGTGACTGTTTTAGTCGGCCGTTTAATTTTAACTCAAACTATAATTTTGTATATAGTGTATAATAACTTTCTTTATTAAATTTATGATTAATAGTAATTAAGTATTAGTCCGATTGTTTAACGCCCACATAAGTTCGCCATCCCACATATATATATATGTATAAAAATAAATAGTACATACCTACAACCATTAAAGTAAACTCAAAACCACGTTTAACAGCTTTGCGATAGACTTGAAGAGGTAAATTGGCAAAACCAACATAACCTTCCAAGTCTTTTGGAGACATGTCTTTCATTCTCTCAGTTTCTCTGCTAGATAAAGACTCTTTCGATGATGAATTGGAATTAGACAACTGGGGTGGAGCTACAGGAGCTGCTACCGTAGAATTTGTTGAACTTGAATCATGGCGATAAAATAAGTCCCTCTTAGCACTTATCTATAGAAGAAAAAATAAATAAATAAAAGACAATCATTTAAAAACAAATAAAAGGTAAAGTTTAAAATATATTAAAAACATTTAAAACCGTTTAAAATTACCTCACTATATTAAAAAACATTTAAAACCATTTAAAATTACCTTAGTGAGGTAATTTTAAATGGTTTTAAATGTTTTTAATATAAAAGACAATCAATTAAAGTATATATAGATAGATACAAGTTGTAGATAAAAATTGGCAAAACTTTTTTTTTCCTTAAAAATTAACAAAAATATTTTTAATAAAACATTTTCCCTTTAAAATTTCATAAAATGAATTAATGAAATTTAAAATTACTAATCTTTTTATTGTTATTATTAATTTTGCTAATTAAGTTATTATAGGTTGTTACTAAAATTAAGTAATATAATTTAAATAAATAAAGTACCAAAATATCAAAATTATTACAAGAGACATTTATAAAATACCACAGTCTAGAAAAGGCAAAAATTTACTATTTATCAAAAGAATAATAAAATGATAGTTTTAAAAAATTAAAGAACACACTTTTATAGAAATGTGAACTAAAAAGCACAAAATATCTATCTCGATATTAAAATGCAGGGTAAGAGAAAATTGTGTGAATGACACGCCATAATATTTACATACATTTAAATCTTTAATTAAGATAACTTAGAATTAAACAAAAACCATTTTTAAAATATCTCCCCTGACTGGGCTCGAACGTTAGACCTTTAGGTTCGTAGCGCGGAGCTTTACCTCAAGGCCACAGCGTTCACGTAAGGAAAGTCTTTTTTTACAATATAGATTTTTTGTTTGCTCCCAGAGCTGTTACAAACATACATACAGGTGAAGCTAATAAAAGCGTGTTAAAAATAGATACGGCTGAGGCAGAATATGATTTTACTGATTGCAGTTTAATACACATCACTCAAATAAACACGGCACTTTTGTATTAACCGCATGCCAGTGATTAAACAACATTATGAACTGAAATGAAGTAACTAATGAATTAGTTTGAATACATTTTTTAGAACCACTAGTTTAATGAATCTTTATAGCAACCTCTGTTTATTTTATCGCAACCTATATTAACCTTAGAGTGATCTTCATTAACCTAAACTCAAAGCATGCGATTAATATCAAAGTACCCTCCTAAAAACAGATGAAGAATAATTATTTTAGAGCATAAAATAAATGATTTATTTTTAATAAACTATATTACACACACTTAACTTAATGTATTACTAAACTATGAGAAATTTGGCAAATACTGGAGCATGAATATGATAATCGAAAGTAAATAAATACAGCTTTAGTATTCCTTGTCAACTTTTGAATTTTTGTTAAAATATTGCCCTCTTTTTTTTTATTTAATTTATTTAGGGTAAGTGCACCAATGACTGACACTTTTAGAGCAATCTCTGATGTTTTTGTTCTAGTCATCAGAAAATACTTTCAGAAATCTTAAGTTAGTACATATGGTATGAAAGACATTCAGAACCACATATATATGTTAAAAAATATATATTTGATAACAATTATTTTTTTTTGTTATGAATTTTTATTTGACACCCACTCAACAGTAATTGACACTGCCAGTTTTTCATTTTATCAGTCATTGGCCCCCTATGTTCCAGTGTTTGACACTGCTAGTTATTTGTTTTACCAGTTATTAGCACCCTATGCTCCAGTGTTTGACATAAAATGTTAAAATTCTTATATGTAAAATATATGATTTTATTATTTTTCTTATTTATTAATTATTTCGGGATAGATGTCAATTACTGGAGCATGCAAATCACTGAAACACCAACCCTAATTTAATTTATATTTATTTGTGTGTGTGTGTGTGTGTGTGTGTAATTTCTTGTTTAAAAATCTAGTTCCTATTTTGTACATACTTTTTATTATTGCATTTTTAAATTAATTCATGGCAATGCTTCATATTATATTCTGTTTATATTTTTAACGAATGAAAATGCTGCTTGTAGAAGTAAATATGCCCCCCCCCCCCAAAAAAAAAAAAAAAAAAAAAAAAAAAATCTAGTCAGCCACATTGAAAATAGATAATTTGTGTAATTATTATTACCCTTCTTTTTTTCAGTATTTTGTAATTTATTTTTTAACGCGTGGATAGAGCTAAAACGGCTGTCGCGGAAGTAAAGCTCTATGCGAAAAACGCCTAAGCATCTTCGGCGCCAAATTTCAAAAATCGCCAACGGGGATCTGTGTTAAAGCTGTTTCTATTAGCATCATAAGAAATACATACATAGATAATAATTAAAGGCCGGGGTAAAGAAGTTTTTAAATTTATATATTTTTAAAAATGACTGGTAGTTTTTAAGAATCGCAGTTAACTAATATAAAAGCATAATCATAAATCTCACTTGGTTACTATGCTTTCTTTAAAAATTACCATTACTTTTTATTGGTATAAAATTTACTAAAATTCGCATTACTCCTTTCAATTTAAAATTTACATTTTACAAACAAAACCAGAAGCTCTGCGCACGTGATTACTGAAATATATAAATAATAGTTAATAGATTTTTTACTGTATCCCTTGGAATTATAAAAATAATACTGATAAATAAAACATTAAAATGATAACGAAACTTCTTTCAATTCTTTGTTTCAGGATATATCATTCACATCCTTACGTAATACACGAAGTAAATATTCAAAATATTCAACGAATGTGACAATGTAAATATTCAAACACGTGTGACATTGATGTCATGTCCAACAAATAACATATTTCCCATATTTCCGCTAGAGGGATTTGTTAATTGAAAAACTAAATCTTTTACTAATAAAAATTGCAATGCGTTCAAAAGAAAAGAATATATATATATATATAGATTATTAAACTACAGTTACTAAGAAATGATGACTTTATAAAACATAAACGCAATGAGTGATATGCAACTGATAAATCCTAAAAAAAAAAAAAAATGCATAGTTCTTATTCTCTAACGGAAAAACTGTAGAAAAGATAAGGAAAAAAAAAAAAAAAAAAAAAAATCTGGAGTGACTCCACTCGACTTTCCGAACATTGAGTAATTAACAGTTTTGAAGATAAAGTAAAGAAAGAGGAGTTGTTAAACAAACAAAAGAGAGAAAACACCATAATAGAGTGTTTGAGTATTTTTCTCCATATATTACACGATGTTTTATTTAACGCTACTGAACTTTGAGCCCATAGATCATAACGATAAAGAATTTTTCGTTGTGTCCCTGTAAAAACTATAAATGCTAGATTCGCCAAAATGCTTATAGTAGTGCAACAGTCATTTTTAATATTCATATAAATTTTCAGCTCAAATGAATAAGGCGTTTAGATGCTATCGCACTTTTAAAAATTTGGTCCCATAGGCCATAAAAATGATAAAGAATTTTTCTCTGTGTCCCTTTAAAAAAACTGTAAGTGCTAAATTCACCAAAATCTATACAGATTGAGTATCTTAAACCTATAATATGTGTATAAATTTTTTGCTCAATTGAATAAGGCGTTTATATGCTATCCATCGCATCTTTTAAGATTTCCCATAAGCCATAATGATAAAGAATTTTTCCTGGTGTCCCTGTAAAAAGCTATAAGTGCTAGATTCACCAAAGTCAATAGGGTTCGTACTATGGTGACTTACAATATACGTACCAACTTTCAGCTTATTCGAACTCGAACAAAGCGTTTAGACGCTAGCGTGTTCACTCACAGACATACACACACACACACACATACATCATCGCAAAAATAGTGAAAGCGGACTCAGGGGACCTCAAAACGTATAGAAACACCAACATCTCAAATTCGGATTTTTGATATGATTACAATACTTTCCTTACTATAGTGCTCGGAAAGTAAAAAAAAAATTAGTAAAGGACTCCCTAGGCGAAATTTGAAATTTGGCACCGAAGTAACTCGGACGTTTCTCGCAAAGGTCTTTACTAGCGCAATTATGATATCCGCATTTTAATTTATTAAAAACAATTTACAACAAAAAAGTTACTATATCAATGGCAATCCTTAAATTACCAACTCAAATTCAAACTTAATTATCTTGATTCTTCTTTTTATTTCATTTTGCACGCGCGCTTTTTATTCCCTAATTCAAAATTATAAAAAAAAAAAAAAAAAAAAAAAAAACTTTTTTCGATAGTGTTTGTTTCGATACTGATTATTATTAATTTGCTTTTCTTTTTTGCTTTTTTCTTTCAAAAAAAGAAAAGATTTTGATGAAATTCTAGCAAAAGCAGAATTTAGTTTAGGACGGAGAACTAATTAGTTTTTTTTTTTTTTTTTTTTTTTTTTTTTTTCAAATTATAACATTGCTTTCCAATTATTGAATTATATTTTCGATAAATTTTAGATTTCGATAAATGTCCAACTGTCGTAAAACTGGTATCGTAAAAATGCACAGATTGAGACTAATAGTCCTCACTAAAAAAAAAAAAAAAAAAAACTGATTCAAGTAACTGCACTTTTTGACAAAATTTCATTTATTTCTTCTCTTTTTGGTAAATTCTGGTAATTTTTTATTTTAAATCAAAAAAAAATTACACTGCCCTTAAAGGGTTTAAAAAAATATATAATATAATAGGAATATTAAAGTTCAAAATAAGAAGTCAGCATGTTGGCAATTCAATACAATTTATGTTTCAAGGTAAATTCAGAAATTTTGGACAATTCATACAAACGAAATTTAAGGTATGTAAATTAAAAAATAGACATTTTATTTCGAATTTTATATTATTGTTTTATCTTGGTGGATGAAATTACTGTTAATTGCGCAAGAATAAATAAAATTACACGTGAACAATTTATGTAGCTAACATTAAACAATAAAGGATATAAATTACAATAAAAAGTTCAATAGCTTATGAAGAACATTAAAATTAGAATACAAGTTTTGTAAGCATTATAATAAAAATATAAATCAAAAATAATTTTACTGTGTTTCTACCTATCAAAGACAAAATAATAATGATTAATCGTAAATAAATTTTACAAAACCGCAAAAAAAAAAAAAAAATCAATATGACTAGCTAGACAATTGATTCAGAGACTACTAGACATTTCTCCCCATTAACTAAAATAAATGAACTGACGTTAATGCAAGACAGAAAACCTTTATCTAAATATTAGCATAATCTTACCTAAAAATAAAAAATATTACATCTGAAAAAAAATATTCTGCAAACAGAAATTGCTTTGCAAGGACGTTCTTTTTTACACTTACTTGCACAGTTTAACTGTTCGTTTAAACAACCAATTCAGTAAATGAGCAATCTTTTTTTCTATCAGTAATACGGGAAGTCGGAGGTCAAACGTAGAAGGAAAATTACACAAGTATCTTTTTTTTTTGTGATGTAGTTACGTGAGATATCGGGAAAAAAAAAATGGTTAAATAAATGATGTTACTGACAACTGAGCGATATCGATCTCTGTAATTGAGAAATAAAACATAAAAGACGATCTTTACCGTAATGTAAACAACACAGATATCGTCTGATATTCAAGATTCGAAATTCGAAGCTCTTGAAAACTGAAGTTCACGAAAGCAGGACGAAGCACTCATTTCTTTTCAAGATCGAGCTTATCAGTGAAGACAGTCATCTTATCTATATCTGGACAAAAGGAAATACATGCCATTCATTTTTTCTTATTTGTGGTCACAAAAAAAAAAAAAGAAAATCTAGGTCCAAAATATCTGAAAAGTTTATTTAAAAACAAATCTAAAAATAGGGCTTATATTTAAGATTCAACAGAACTATCAAACAAAAATTTCAACTCACAATAACAGAATATTTACATGATTTACACATTCTTTTATCGCTTGTATTAGTTTCAAGTTTGGCGATACTTCCACAAATATTTAATGTTAGAATACTTTATATGCAAGTGGAAATTCATTCCATAATTTAAGTCTCTAACTATATAACAAAATAATGTTATAGAGGCGCATCAATAGTCATCGATAAATTTCGAAACTAACGAGTTATGATTTTTAGATTTCAAATGAAGTCCCCCCCAAGAAAAAACAACAAATCGCTACGAAATGCCATTCGACCACCAGATTAGAAGATAAGGATGTGCACACAGCACACTAGCTGAAGTTGTAAAATTTTCAAATAGAAAATTTCCACATTTAACAGTTGATTGTTTTTCAGTCATACTACGGGAGTACAACATACGTTTATTATTATTTTTTTTTACTTTCTTCTATATTTAATAGAAAAAAGCAAAAAAAAAAAAAAAAAATGTAATATTGAGAAAAAATTCGACTTTTTTGGATATTTAGTGTTATACAACTTCTCTAATATGGAAATCGTCTGCATTATCATAGAAGATAATTTTTTTTTTAATAATAATTTTAATAAATTATTTTTACTGACAAGGAAACATTTAAAAGGTATCGTCTTCAAAAATATTGAAAAAAAATGTATGTGATTCTACTCTTCATAAAACACCAGGAAGTGAAAAAATTATCAGCTGAAATGAATTACAGCGACCACAAAAAATTATTAAAATTAAACATATTTGGCGATTTAGCGCTGTTCAGTTCGTTAGCACCGAGATTCCCGTGTAGAAAGCGTGTGAAGAAGCGTGTTTTGTTTCTCCGTCAAGTACTCAAAATCAATCGCCTAACAATGTGAAATCGCCAAATATGCTTAATTTTGATAATTTTTTGTGGTTGCTGTAATTCATTTCAGCCGATATTTTTTTCACTTTCTAGTGTTTTAGGAAGAGTAGAATCATTTTTTTTTTTTATTTTTTTTTTTTTTTTTCAATATTTTTTGAAGACGACACCTTCTGAATGTTTCCTTGTGAGTGAATTTGCATAGGAAAATATAGAAGAAAGCCATGTCGTGGCTACAACATACTACAATACTTCCTTCTCTTCATACCAGTAAGTAAAAATAAATTTTCTATATCTTTTGTTCAAAGTGGCATTTTTCGATATGTATGACTACTCCAATTCTGTCACCAATAATTTTACAGAACAATTCAACTCACGCCCAACGACATAAGATTTTTTTTTCAACAGTATTGAATGCGTTATTGATAACAATGATAAACATCTGGAATATGCCGTTGCACAAAGCTTCTTTTTCTTGAAGCATCGATTTAGTTACAGAACCCCATTTATAGGCCCCGCAATAAACGGCAAAAAATTCTTTAGATAAAAACCCGGATTTGAACAATATATTTCAAGCTTTATTTTATTAACGCCTATAACGTATAACAAAAGGCAATAGTATTCTTCTCTGATATAATCCTGTATCAAGCATTCTAGTTTCATTACGATGAAAAATAAATTCCGCTGAATGTAAACCTTGGAAAATTGTTTATAATTATTATTCCTATACAAGAAAGCAGAAATGAATAACATAGAATGATCTGAGAAAATCTCAGTATCTAAAATTTTTAACTACATTTACAAACGCAAATTTTGTCTCAAGCAAACCATCACAAAATTTGCATTTTTAAGCAAATCTAAAATGACGAGGAAATATCGAACTTTTGGAAATTGAGATAGAAAAATTTGCAGTGACTCCACTCGACTTTCCGAACATTAAGTAATGAACGGTTGTGTAAATAAATTAAAGTAAGACAAGTAGTTAAATAAGCAAAAGTGCAAAATATAATAGGGAGTTTGGGTATTTTTCCCCATTGTTTAATTTCAAGCTATTGCACTTCATATAATTTGAGCCCATAGAACATAATGATACAGAATTTTTCGTTGCGTCCCTGTAAAAATCTATAACGGATAGATTCACCAAAATATATACAATTCGTGCGACGGTAATCTATAACATGTGCATAAATTTTCAGCCCAATCGAATAAGGCGTTTAAACACTATCGCACTTTAAAATATTTGGGGCCATGGACCATAATAATTACAAAGCTTCGAATAAACACCATAAAATGCGATAAACTCACAACAATTGTTTCGGGTCGAAAGGTGCGCTGCCGCTTTGACTGCAGCACTCGTGCTTAATTTGTTCGCTTGACGAACGGTCGTGTGTTCTTTCGACCCCAAACAATTGTTGCGAGTTTATTACATTTTATGGTGTGTATTCAAAGTTTTGTATTTATTATTTCAAAACGCCAGTTCTGTGGTGTTTTCTTAATATTCATAGACCATAACGATAAAGAATTTTTCTTTGTGTCCCAGTAAATAAACTATAGATGCTAGATTCACCAAACTTTATACACTTCGTGGGACGATGATTTATAACGTGTAAAAATTTTTAGCTCAGACGAATAAGGCTTTTAGACGTCATCGCACTTTGAAAAATTTGGCAACATAGGCCATGATGATAAAAAAATTTTCTTTGTGTCCCTGTAAAAATACCATAACTGCTAGATTCACCTAAATCAATAGGGTTCGTGGTATGGTGACATACAACATACGTACCAAATTACAGCTTATTTGAACAAAGCATTTGGGCGCTATCGTGTTCACTGACATACATACATACACATACATACATCATCGTAAAAATAGCAAAAATGAGCTTAGATTACCTCGAAACGTATAGTAACACCAAAATCTCAAAGTCGGATTTTTGACATGATTACAATCAGGGTTTAAAAAAAAAAAAAACAGGGTTTCTTTTTTTTCTTAAGCCCAGCCCGGGTGGGTTTTTTGGGTTTTTTTTTTTTTTTTTATATTAAACGTAGAATAGCACTGTTGTGTTTGAATTCTAGGTTTATTTGAAAAGAGAACAGTTTTAGACTAAAAGAAAAATTTTACAAAATAATAGTAATTAATTATATTTAATTCAAAATTAAATGACCTTCATATTCTTAATATTTGGTTTGGCCTAAAGTGCAAAATGAATTATTTCATTTTATTCAATATTTTATCACAACTTTGAATTAATTTTTAATTATTGAGTTATTTTGTGTAAAATAAAAACTAGTAACAAAAGAAAAATATTTTGTACGATTTTCATATTATAAATAATTATGCATTTTTATATGGTTAAAGTAAAAAATAAGTAAAGTAATTTGTAGTGCAATGATAATAGCACAAATAAAAACAACTCCTACTTACATTCTCTCTACTGAACTGTTTATTTCAGAGAGAAGTGAGTTTTGATTCCTGTTCTGCTATAAGCCTCACACCAACTGTTAAGCATTATTTTTATTATTTTACTTAGTTTGAACCCCCCCCCCCCTCCCCCCCCCACACACACAGAAAAAGAGTGTGCTGCAATTTTTCACAAAAATAAAATATAGTTAAGATTTTTCACAAAAATAGGTATTAATTTTAAAATCTTGGATTGGCCCCTGACATGTCTTTCGCCATATTTTTCAGCAAAGATTTTGTCACGAAAGCCTTTAGGGGACGAACGACAAATCCATTAAAATAAAAAATATTTGTGATTACCCTGTATCTGTAAGTGCGTCGATTTATCTGCAAATTTTACATCTGGTAACAAATGTTGTGTTTTATACGTGTGTAGAGTTTTGTGGGAAAGGCTGGAGGATAGAGTCTTTTTTTTTTTTTTAATATAGGTATGTACCATCATACCTATAAAAAAAGGGGGGGGGGGGCGGGGAAATGAATCACAAATGTATTAAATTTCTTTGTGTAACATCTTTTTTTTTTTTTTTTTTTTTTCTGATATCAATTTACATTTGTGAATAGCCCCTTATAGTAAAGAACTTCTTAAAAAACAGCTCATTTAATCACCGATATCTATGATTTTTCATATTTAACTAGATTTTTTTTTTTTTTTTTTTTTTTCTAATAAGGTGCTCTATACAGTTGAGTATTAAACCAAGGTTTAACCTGGCAAAAAAATTACTTTAGCATTTTAGCGAAAATAGGCAAGCACTATTTTAGCTTTTTCGAAAGTTAATTAATTCTTTGGATACCATTGATTTCTAGCTTTGTTATCCTCAGTTTTATTTTCTATTCCTTTTGTTCACTGATGATTTTAACCAAGCATCCATATTTGTGACTTTCAAAATATGAATCAGGGAAACTATGTTTTGATTTTATCAATAGAAAAAGAGGTATTCATATCATATGTGTAAAATGAAAAAGTAATTTAAAAATCAAGTGTTGTGGTAGATAATCGTGAAATACTAGTGCTAAAAATGCTTCTATGAAGCAAATTCTGAATTCTAACATACTTTTAAATATTTTTGCATTTAAATTCAATCATTGAAAATTAAAAATAAATCCAAATTACTATATAAATAAGGATTCCAAAAATTTCGTTTTTGCCTGCAAATATTACAAAAAAAAAAAAAAAAAAAAAAGAAAAATCTGAATTATTATATATAGATATTTTATACAGTTTTCCAGTTTTAGCTCTTTAGTGAAATTCTGACTGACTTGTTTTAGCAAAATATGATACCTTTTAGCAAAATGCTAAAAAAACTAATGGCAGTTTAAACCCTGTATTAAACTATGTCAAAGTTTTTCGGCTACAATCCGCGTATGCGCAGTAATAAATAAAATTATTTATTACAACTGTCCATATCACTTTGAATATCAATTGTATTTGTTTCAAACTATAGTATAATGATTTAGGCATATTTTGTCATGCTTGCTGAAAGTTTCATGAAATTTGGGGAGAAACCTTTAGAATTAAAAAGAAAAATTTTTGCATATTTTAATAAAATATTTATAACTCTTTAAATGTTCGAGCTATCCTCACAAAACCCTACGCATGTATAAAATATAACATTTGTAACCATATCTAAAATTTGCAGATGAATCGACGCACTTGCAGATACAGGGTATCAGAAATACTTCTTATTTTATTGGATTTGTTGTTCGTCGCCTAAGGGCCTGACAAAGTCTTTGCTGAAAAACATGAGGATTGAGAAAAGACATGTTTTCCTTATTCCCAAAATTAAAGAACGACACATCAAGTACTTTTCAAGATATTCGACAAAATGTAAAAAATATAAATAAAAATAATTATAAAATAAAAAAAAAAACTTTTTATATACCATGTTTTAAATTTTCTAATGAATCATAGAGCTCTTATCAATGTGCATAAAATTTTTATAAAGTGATAATGACGTCAATTTTTGTGAGATGCATAATTTAACTTTGAATAATTTTTTAACATTCGCATTCAATTAAATGTATTTATTTTTATGTCGAAAGAAAATGAACTCGTGTTTTTTTTTTTTTTTTTTTTGGCAACAATTAAATTATAGCTAATATTTTAATGGCTATTTTAACGCTTTAAGGATGTTACTATTTTCATATTTTAATTATAAAAAAAAAAAAAAAAAAAAAAAAAAAACTAATCAAAAATTCGAAAATCTGACTTCGAAGTATTGTGTTGTCACCGGGTTCTGAGCTACTGTGAAAGTTTCAAATGTACTTGTAGGGAAGTTAGTTGAAATTCGATTGCAAGATTTGTACCGGACAAACAAACATACAAACAAACAAGAATAGAAGTTAATAAAAACATGGTAATAAAATAATAGTGTTTCCATTATTTTGTCCAACTCCTGTATTTATATATTTTTTCGGAAAAATAACGGCCGAAACAGAGTGCATTTTCCAATGAGTCACTCAAAAAAGTCCAAACAAAACGTTACCACACACGTTTGCCGAAATTAATCACTCACGATTCGGTTCCGTTCAAAAGAGCCGCGGGGCGTGAGGCAATAAGAAAATGGCGGGGTATAAAGTCATTAAAAGTGAGATTCGAGAAACGAGATAAAAGTTTATGAATGGAGAAAAATAAATTTTTATGCAGTTATTCATGAAAAATTAAAACAGACTAAATTCCTGAAGAGGAAGTACAGAAGATAACTTACAAGACAGACGGAAATAAACAATAAAGATGCCTTGCAGTTTAAAAAAAGAAATCAGGGTATCATCCCCATAACCTTTATATTATTATTTTAATAAAAACTTCAGATGTAGAGAAATCGTTTTACGTCTGAAATGCTTTTTAAGAATTTAGGAAAATATTCATAAAATTGCCAGCAATGCAAAATTTTTCATTATCCGGATATCCATTAAAAAACGCATAAATTTTTTATGCCCCTTTAGAAGAACCATACCCCCCCCCCCCCCCAAAAAAAAAAAAAAGCCGGTTACTAACACATATACCACAATTTTTAGCAGGCGGAAAAGCACACCGAAAAGTGTTACTTGGTCAAAAAATTAATCGGTATCATATGTTTTGGGCTCTAAAGGCAAAAAAATTACCTCCAGTCAGCCTAACGATAGATTTTATTTAAAAATTTTATTCATGCAAGTGAAACATATTTGAATGCATGAGGTTAAAGAATTTATTATATCGAGTCATCAAAACATCCAGGTTACTATAGTAATGGGAAAACAAATTTGTCTCCCCCCCCCCCACACACACACACCTTTACATATTTGTGATACTTTCAAATTATATGCATATTACTTCCGCATATACACAACCGATTAACATAAAATACGTTTGATTACGCTTACTATTTGTAATGGCAACAATTTAACAAAAAAAAAAAAAGTCTTTTTTTGTTTTTGAGTTTATTTAAATACAGAAATCAAATGAGTAGTAGTTGTTCATGGTTATTTTCAGTTAACATCTATGTATTACAGTCGCAGTTTCAAAAGAACATTTTTAAGTTACAAAAATAATTAAGTGCATTTTTCGCATTTTTAAAGTGAAAAATAAAATATGAAAAATGCAAACAATTTTTCATCAACGAGTACTCATTAAAAAAAAAGTACATTAGGTTATGAGTAATTGAGGAAACAAATTTCCCCATAGAATAATATGGGCCTAGGCTGTCAACGAGATTAGGTATTGCCTAGAGTTGCAGCAAATAGTGATTTTTGCCGAATACCGAATATTCAGTCAAAAATTTGACCGAATATTCGGTATTCGGCGGAATACTTAAAATTTTCAATGCAAATATTCTTTCACAAACAAAATAACTTACATGTATATCATATTACATATATATACATAAACTACTAAAAATATGTTGTGAATTTCAGAGTAAAAATAAGTAAATAAACAAATAATAAAATTAATCAAAATTATTTAATAGATACTAAAAGCTCAATCACACACAAAGACACATGTGTATGTTTGTAAGTGTAGTATGCATTTTGAAACTCAAAAATAATTTTTTAAATATAATTAATTCCTTTTTCTACTTAAAAAAAAAAAAAAAAAAAAAAAAAAAAAAACTTCTGAAAGAATAAGTCTTGTTTGGAATATTTTTTGAAATTTTGACTAATAATGTAAAATGAAGGGTAAATATATTTGTTCTTAATTCAAAATATAGAAATAATTTTTAAATGCAATCTCATAAATTGTTCTTTACATATAAATTTTACTAATTAAAATTATTATTCATAATAATAGTTTTATTATGATGATTTTTAAATTATATTGATTATTTTAAAAAAATTTAAATTAATTTTATACAACAAAAAATATTTTTACCAATTTCAATATTTTAACTTAATTTTATATTTTCGGTCACCAAATATTCGGTTCAAATCTAGTATTGTCTGCTCTCAAATCCCTCTTAGCAATGATAGTAATATTTGCACACAAAGAAAATTGTTTCACACAGTTAAATTACAGACATATGTAATTAAAAATGAAACCGAATGAGTAAAATGGCATTGATACTGGGACCAGTGATTAAGAGTGAGGAGGAAGTGTGGGGTGGAGGCAAGATAAAATATTTGCAATTCCAAGGGCAGAGGTGGAGGAATTTGTTTATCAAGAGAGTTGGGGATTACAACTTCTACGAACCTCAAAGAAAGACATAAAATTAAATAGCATTTGCTGTATATATGAAAAGGCAATATAAAATAAGGGGGGAAATTCCCATATTAAAAAGATAACTATCCTTCTGGATCCGCCCTGTATACGATAACCTGTGATTTCAAGGTCACAAAAAAATGCGTTTGAGAAAGATATATAAAAAAAAAAAAAAAGTTTGGTTTGGTCAAAACTGTAAAATTAATTCTTATTTCCTTCTATTCAGTATTTTATCACAAGTTTGAATTTAATTTTTTATTATTAAGTTCTTTTGTGTAAAATCAAAACTTGTAACAAAAGAAAAATATTTTAATCGTTCCATGTATGATTTTTATATTACAAATAATTATGCATTTTTATAGGATGAAAGTAAAAAAAAAAAGTACGCAAAACATTTTTGTTAATATTAATACTGACATATTTTATTAATATTTGAAAACTTATTTAATAAAGGAATACAAAACAACGTTATCACTGCCTGCATTTAACACTTACGTGTCAGGAGTCAATCCATGTTTTAATTTTTGCCCCCCCCCCTTTTTTTTTGTGTGTGTGTGTGGGGGGGGGGGGGGATTTATCATGTAACTCTTTTCATCTTATCAGTGATTCTATATAAATGCTTATTATCAAGTTAATAGTGTTTCATTAAACCAAGTTATAGATAATCATTAAAAATAGTTCTGGAAGTGTGGGAAAAATGTTATAAAAAGAATATTTTTATAAAACAATCTTTTAGAAAATCTTTTTTAAGGGATTTGAAGTTTGTGAGGGGCAACAAAAGAACCCCGTTTTTTTCCTGTATTGAACCTTACAAGGTCTAATATAGTACGTTTGTTAGATATATTTAATATTTGTTGTTAAATCCTTAGAATTTTAGGCAAAGTATTACTTTTTTTTTTTTCTTTACATCATAACTTACAAATACAAAATTTTGCTTGCAATTTTTTTAAATTATTCTCATCTTTCTTTTTTCAAAACTGTTCTGTTCAAAAGAGAGACTGCAGATAGATGGTTGAAATGAAAGGAATTTTCTTTTTAAGGAAGTTGAAAAATAATTACATAATTTCAAACTGACATATATATATTACTAATATGATACACTATGTTATACAGCTATATACATAATAATTATGTATATAATAATGTCAAGTAAAAAGTATAAGTAAAAATAATAATAAATTATTTTTAAAAAAGTGAAAAAAATTATTAGATTTAAAAAACCCAATAAAGTGGGTAACCTCTCCCCCCCCCCCCCAAAAAAAAAAAAAAAAAAAAAAAAAAAAAAAAAAAACGCCCAGGTTTTCTTGGGGTATGTGGGCAGGTCCGAAACCCTCAATTATTAGTACCCTCAACTGATGTTAAAGTGTCAATCCAGGTCCCCCTCCCCTTTGATTTTTAATGTATGCAAAATATATACATCGATACATAAAATAACTAAAAATCAAATCTAATTACTCGAATATAAACTAAACATCTTTATCATTAGTTTCTTCAAGTTTTCCTTACTGTAAAGCTTGCTGTATTTGTCAAATATTTAAACTTATGAATAAATAATTCGTTATAAAACTTGTTGTACCTATGAAACATACATTTTTTAATTTTATTTTTTTAAGTTTTATAAAACGGAATTTGAGAAAAAAATCTCTTATTAGGTATAAGGAAATCTGTATGAAAGATCTAATTTCTACCTTGATCAACACCCTTTCCTACAAAATTTGCCTTACATTACGAGCCTCTATATAGTACAATATACAGTACCCTCCGCTTATTAATCCGGCAGGACGGGCACGGGTTGTTTTAACACCCCAAAATTAAGTTTTTCGAACAAGGAGGAAAAAGATGAGTGCTTTTAATTTATTTTTTTTAATATTCAAACAACGATAATTGAACATTTCAGTTATTTATTTTCACGAGAAAGAGTGGAAGTATCATGAATTTCATTAACAGATTGAATTCTAAAGATTTTTTTTCGTATTTATGTTATTTAATATGTTTGGGGTGCGCTGACCCCTCATGCCCGTTCTCATGTTACGTTTCACGGCGCCCGTCTTGCCGGGTTAAAATCACATTCGTTCTGAGTCAAAGCGATCTTATTAAGCGGCTGATTTTTATATCCGGCGAACGTTCTTGTACTCAAGAAAAAAGTATTACTTTCTTGAATTTGGAAATAAATTTCAAAAGGTAAGGAATAATGGTGTGATGATGATTAAAAGGGTTAGTAGTAAGATAATTTTCCGTAGGATAATTCAGGTATGTAGAGAAGTATGTTGCAGGTAGATAAAATGTAAATAGAAAAGTTTCCATTTCGATGGTCTCCACTAGGCCATATTTTCGTATAGGTGAAAAAGACCAACTCCAATTGCGTTGATTGCCGCTAGAAATACAATTTATAATTCTTCCATTAAATAACCAAGATTCTATCCAGAGGTGTTTAAAATGATAAATTCAGAAATCAATAAAAATTTGTGCACCGTTTTTTTTATTGACTTACTGCATAAAATAAGGAGGGAAGGTGCCCCTAACGAATAAATATTTCAGGAACTACATCCGTATCTTCTAAGCAGGAGCGATCAGAGAAGAATGAATAAAGTTTCAGCCAAATTCAAATTATTGTTACATGTTGGTATTTAATTTTATCGCCAGCAAGAACACATAAAAAGTGTTTTTTTTTTTTTAAAGATACGTTACACTCAAATTAGGCTAACGATTTTGAATACAGAGTTAGGATTGCCATAATATGATAAGCCTAAGAAAACCTTAAATTTCACCAGACATTCATCATGAGAAAAGTAAACCGCAATATAGCTTTAATTTAATTGTGTTCAAGGATAATTTTGTCTAACTGAATAAATTACGTTAGAAATAAGGCTACTGTGATTTGGGAGGAACATAAATAAGTTGAGCCATGTGTTACTCTTTATGATAGGAAATGATTATGAGAATATGCAAGGAGATTGATTATCTTTTACATTTATTTTTCTGATAGAGGAAGAATTCGGCAGTTACTAAAGATTAATATTAAATACACGAGTGAATTAGTATATAAAGCGACAAAAATAGATTTGAACTAAAATGAATTAGAGAATTTTTAAAATATATGTGATTTCTACATCACAAATGGAATTAATAAACAATATAAATTAATTTTTGAAATATATAATTAATTGTTCCTTCAAAATAAGTAAATTAAACGCATCCCAAGTTTCGATGCACTTTACTTTTAGAAAAATCATCATTACTTTGCCGAAAGTTTATGCTTTTTCTTTCAAATTAAAAAAATTTCCGTTTAAACCTATTGCTTCTTAGTTATTTCAAAATAAGAATTAGATTTTTTTTTTTTAATAATTAAAAATTTTTAAAATATATATCACTTGTTAATCAAATCAAATTTGTAACTTATTACCGAGCTTTGAAGAATACGTTCTTTAAAATTGTTACTGACGTGAGACAAGTGATGGGGCGAGTTTAATTTGTAACTATGCTGCAAGTGTAAAATTTTGGACAAGGAGAGATAACGGAAGGATTACTGTGTTTTTTTTTTTTTTTTAGGGGAAAATAGAAATAAAGTATAAGTAAAAAATTTGTTTAGCGTGCATAAATGACTTTTTTTTTTTTTTGAGTTTAGTAACCGGCGATGCTGATAGGGAGGGTTTAATAATAGGATTTTTCATTGATTTGATTCCGTTCCTCACAATTCGATCAGAATAAGCGGCAGATTTTATTAATCAGTGAATTTATTAAGCGGCGGTTACTGTATTTAATTTTCTTGAGAAACATTTCAAAGTATTAATAAAATCAAAACGAAAGACAAGATATTTCCTTTATTCTCTCAACAACTCATTTATCAAAACATAATCAATTCTTCATTCATATCACGTACGCCAAATTTGAACGTCATTTAAAACGAAGTAGGAGTCTGATCGTAATTGACGTTAACACGCTCAATTACTATTTTCCCAATGGCAACAATAAATAAATCTGCTTCGTAATAAGCATTCAAACCATATTCCATCAGTTTGATTTATTTGGCAGATTTTATATTTTTACGATACCATTAAATAACAAATGATACTAAATCCTATAATCTTTGGTCTTCATCATAATTCTTCTAGATGCCAGGACACCACAAAATGCAGTTAGTGAACCATATCCTTCAACGGTTTATAGCAATTTTTCAAGCGTGCGAATGGCAGTTTCATAACAATAAAAAAAAAAAAAAAAAAAAAAAAAACAGGAATACAGATGTTATGGACAGAAATAGTGACAGTTTACATGTTATTTTAATATAATGGGAATGACAATGAATAACAAGATGGTTATTCAAACAACTAACTATGAAAAGCAAGAAAAAAGAGCAATAAAGAAAACTTTGTAACCCTTTTTATTATTTTCTGAAAACAATTTAATTAATAGAGATAAATCAAGTAATAAGGAGATTTTCATTCTGAAATATTCAATTCTAAAACCGTGGTTCAATAAACTAAGCACAGATAGCAAAAGGCGAACGAAATAAAAAATATAAAATAATGCAAATTAAAGATAAGAGCAGGAAAAATTACGCCTTCATACAAATAACCTGATTATTTAAAAAAATAAATATTACAAACTCATTTTGTAGTTTCCACGGTGTTCGAAAAATTATGTAAATAAAATTAAAATAGTGAAAATACATTTTTATTAATAATAATTTGCTGCCGTGTTACACTTAAAAATTTCTAAATATTATTCTCGTACTTATCTTTTTCACCGTTGAATATCTGTCATATTTAATAATAAAAATTTGATAACTTTCCCCCCTTTGAATAAAATAAATAACTTCCATCTTCTTTCTTGTATATTATTATCTTTCGTACTTCGTAATATTTTTAAAGCAAATAAAACACGTGGAACACTTTATTAATTTCTATGATTATGAAATTTCAATTACAAAAGAGTTTTTTCATGTATTTACGGCAATCACACATTATTAGATAACTGTAAACATTATTACGAATAAAATTATTATTAAAAACATAAAAATGAATTTCCTTTTTCAGCCAGTGATGCCAGATGGTCGAAAATCATTTCCCCAAACAGGTCTTCAAATTTCCCCCAATCAGGGTTGTTTTTCAAAACAATCCCCAATTTGATTTCTACTATAATTGAGAAAATATTTTTTTCAAAAAATAAATAAATATATATGTATATATATATATATATTTCACTTCATGAATTCTCTTTCTTTCAACAGTCTCTTTTGGTTAATTTCTTTCAATTTATATTATGTTTTGCCTGTATTTACTGGTTTAATGGATTCTGCAAATTATCTCATTGTTAGGCTTAAGTATTATGTGTGTCATTTCTCTTCTGCGTAAGTAATAACATGTTTTTACTTCTCAGTGTAATTTAATTAAATTATAATCGTGATAATAACTTTATACGTCATACATCTCACTGCAAATTTCATTGTTGGTATTTTCATCTTTCTTTCATATGCTGAGTGTTGTAAAGGAATTACATTATTCAATATATATATATATGTGGGAAGTTCCTTGCAGAGCCAACAGATGGCGCTGTCTCTGATGCTTATCATTGAACGAGATGACAAACGGAGGAGTTGAGATCCGGCTGCAGTGGAGATCGGTTGAGACCTTCAGCGCGTAGGCTGACAGGCTCATTTTTCTGCTAATTAGAGCTTGTTGTGCTCTGTATAAGTGTGTAGAGCCATGGAGAGCTCTATACCATAATCTCACTTATTAGAAATAGTACGCGTAGGTACTAATGTGAATTGTAGAGCGAGTCAGTGCTCATATATGATACTTTCTGTTAGTCCTAGTAATGAAGAGAGCTTGTTATGTGTATTAGGCCTCGAAACCAGCAAATGTTATTGATGGAAACCCTGCTATTATTATCATTTTATCTTTGTGTAAACTGTGTTGTGAACGTAATAAATGTTTTTAGTTATCTTAATCGCACCTCTTCATTGCCCCACCCCTAGACGCCCAGCTCATATACTACAAGTGGGGGCTCGACCGGGATATTACCACCAACAAGTTATAAAAGGTAACTGTTATTGTTATATATTTATCATTGTGTTTGATAGTGGATAATAATGATTAATGCATATATTGAGCAAAAAGAGTTTGAGTTACTATTTTGAATTAGAAATTAATGGTGAAATACTTTTGAGAACACTTTTGGTTTCAATGTGTGATGAAATAAAATAAATAATATAACTTGAGAAGAATGAATAAAAATAAGAATTATGATTGAAAAAAATATTCTGAGTAATCTTTTATAATTTTGCTTATTACTGTTTGCAATAATATTTTAACAATATTATAACAATATTATTTTAAAACGAAAGTGAAAACAATAATTAAAGAAAGAATAATGATAATGGTGATATTATATGAAATATGTGTATATAGCAATAATTAAGAAATATATAAGTTGTTCTAAATATTCTATTAAATGGTATAAATTGTTCTGAATGTGTTTATTTAAAAATCATGATAATTTTGATTTGAGAACAAAAAGCATAGAATCATTTTTAAGAAATATGTTCTCATATTATTTTGTTCCTATTTAAGTATGATATTAATTTGGTAGAAATATTGAAATATTTTTTGGTATAAGTAATTATTTAGAGTTATAATGGCCCAAAACGTGTTACAAGGCATTAGAAAAGCCGATTTAAGAACAATTGCTGAAGAATTAGGCCTAACTGTTCCGGCGGAAGCTAAGGTACTTGAAATCAAAACTTTAATTGAGAGTTCTGATATTTATAAAAATGATTTAGAATTTGTTAGAGGTGTTATTAAAATGTTACTAGAAGAACAAAAGTTGAAATCTGTAGAAGAACAAACCAAAATTGAGATAGAAAGAATTAAATTATCCCAGTTAGAAAAAGAAATAGAGTTACAGAATTTAAAGTTACAGGCTGCAGCAAATAATTCTAGTAATAATGTTGAGCAATCAAATTCAGAAACTACTTCACAATCATTAGAAAATTTAATTAGAAGTATTCGAACTTTAACCATTTCAGTACCTGAGAAACCGGAAGCTTTGCACTTATTTTTTCAATCCCTTGAAAAAGCATTCGTTTCTAAAAATGTACCCCCTAAATTTAAATCGGAAATATTGATTAATTTATTGGGAGATAAATGTAATCAGGTTCTTGCGTACGTAACCACCGAAGAGATTAACGATTATGAAAAAGTTAAGGAATTAATTTTAAGACAGTTCCAACCAACGCCGCGTGAATGTTTAAGTAATTTTAAAAATGCGTTGCGTAATCCGTCAGAATCTCATGTCCAATTCGCTTCGCGTCTAAGCGCTTCTTTTGATTACTATTGTAGATTGAGAGGGGTTAACGATGTTAAGGAATTGTGTGATCTTATAGTTTCCGATAAAATATATGAAACGTTGGATTCTAGAACTAAGGAACATATTAGTGTTCGAGAAGGTCAAAATTGGTTTAAACCCAACGAGTTAGGTCGAGAGTGTGATTTATTCTACTCTTCTAGAGGTAAATCGTTAATTGAAACTAATAATAATACGCGAAACGAAAGTTCAGAGAATAAGCGGTTTGTAAACAAAACTCCTTTTAGAAAGACACATTATAATAATAAAGATCCCATAGTACGTAATTCGGTATCTAATCAAACTCACGAAAAGCATGAAAGAATGTGTTATATTTGTGGTGCAAAAGGGAAAACATTTCATTTCGCGCGAGTGTGTCCTAAACGTATTTCAGAGAAAAGAGAATTCCGTGAAAATCTTCCTACGAATTCAGTAGTTCAATCCGAAACAAGTCCGATTAACCTAATTGTTAATGAGCTCGAATATGTTGATATTTTAGTGGATGATATTCCACTTAAAGGGTTAAAAGATTCTGGTTCTTCGATTCTAATTGTAAATAAAAATAGCATTCCACAGACTAAAAATGTTATTTCTTCAACCACTCTAGTTAGCTGCTTTAATGAAAAGAAAGATGCAAATCTGACTGAATTTAAAATATCTTTACCTAATCATGATTCAATAAACATAATCGGTGCTTTATGCAACAATTTGACATGCGACGTAATTCTGCCTAATAATATCTTTCATATTTTGAAACAACAAAATAAAGAGGAAGCAGATGTTTCGAGTTCCAGCGTAGGGGGGAAAGATAGTCTTCTAAATTCGGGGGAAAGAAATTTCGATGAAGCAAATGAGTGTTCTTTTCCTGTATTCGATCGAAAGGAAAATGAGATAGATTGTTTTTTTTCAAATATGTCCAATTTTTCAGAAGAAGAAAAATTCGATGTCAGTTATATTTTAGATAAGTCGTTAAAAGAGAAATTAAGCGAATTAATAAAAAGTTATAAGCCAGTTAAAACAAAAAGTACTGATTTAAAAATGTCCATTATTTTATCTGATGATATACCAGTGTGCTCACGCTCTCGCAGATTATCATTTGTAGAGAAATCAGAGGTGGACAGACAAATTGACCAGTGGTTAAAGGATGGTATAATTAGAGAAAGTACATCAAATTATGCTTCGCCAATAGTGGTGTGTAGGAAAAAAGATGGAGGAATAAGGTTATGCTGTGATTATCGTGCTTTAAATAAGAAAATAATTAAAGATAAATACCCGTTGCCAAATATTGAAGATTTATTTGATAGATTAGGGGAGGGTAAAGTTTTTTCGACACTAGATTTAAAGAATGCGTTTTTACAAGTTGATGTAGAGGAAAAAAGTAGGAAATATACAGCTTTTGTGACCGATAATGCCCAGTATGAGTTTCTAAAAGTTCCCTATGGATTATGTAATAGTCCCTTAGTATTTCAAAGATATGTAAATTATGTGTTTAAAGACTTATTAAAAGATGGTACTGTAATTATTTATTTAGATGATATAATTATTCCATCTAAAGATGAGAATGAAGGGTTAGATAAATTAAAACGTGTGTTAGAAACGGCATCAAAATTTGGTCTAGAGTTAAATTTAAAGAAATGTCAGTTTTTGAAACGTAAGATCGATTTCTTAGGTCACATAATTGAGAATGGCACGATTAAACCCTCAGTAGAAAAAACTCTCGCAGTACAAAATTTCCCAGAACCCCGTAATGCTAGGGAAGTGCAGAGTTTCTTAGGTTTAACGGGTTACTTTAGAAAATTTATTCGTTCATATGCCAACATAGCAAGACCACTCAGTGACTTATTACGTGCTTCCACTCCATTTAAATTCGAGCAAGAGCAGAAATTAGCTTTTCAAAAGCTTAAAGACATTTTATCTAATGCACCTGTCTTACACCTTTTTAAGCAAGGCTATAAGTTAGAAGTTCATACAGATGCATCTAAATTAGGATTCGGTGCAATCCTATTACAACAAGATGACGATGGACAGTACTATCCAATCCATTATATGAGTAAAAAGACCTCTGTACAAGAAGAAAAATACTGTAGTTATGAGTTAGAAGTGTTAGCGATAGTAGAAGCCCTTAAAAAATTTAGGAACTATTTGTTAGGTAGTAAATTTAAAATTTATACTGACTGTCAAGCGTTCACTAAAACTTTAGATAAACGTGAATTGACACCTAAGGTAGCCAGGTGGTCTTTCCTGCTACAGGAATTCGACTACGAAGTAGAACACCGTCCTGGTAAACAAATGCAGCATGTTGACGCTCTTAGCAGACACCCTGTAATGGCTGTAAATACTGATACCCTTACTCATCGTATTGCTACTGCTCAAGAAAATGATGAGTTTATCAATACTATGAAATCTCTTTTACAACAAAACCAAAATGACGAATATGTGTTAAAAAATAATGTTTTATATAAAGTGTTAAATGATAGGGATGTACTAATTGTCCCAGAGATCATGCAACTTGAGGTCGTAAAGAAATGTCATGCCTTAGGACATTTTTCGGCTAATAAAACTGAAGAGTTAGTAAAAAGAGATTACTATTTTTCTAATATGAAAAAATGCGTAGATAACGTTGTAAAAAGTTGTATAGAATGTATACTTGTAAATAAGAAACAGGGAAAAGGAGAAGGTTTTTTGAACCCTATCCCTAAAGGGGACATACCATTATCCACGTATCACATCGATTTTGTGGGTCCGTTGCCGACCACTAATAAAAACTACAATCACATTTTTACAGTAATCGACGGATTTAGTAAATTTTCGTGGCTATATCCAGTCAAATCAACTTCTTCAGCAGACGCCTTGCAAAAATTAAAACAGCAAGCTGCTATTTTTGGTAACCCCGCAAGAATAATATCCGATCGTGGACCTGCGTTCATATCTAAGGAATTTGCAGATTACTGTAAATCGGAGGGAATTGAACATGACACCATCACAACTGGAATCCCAAGAGGGAATGGTCAAATTGAGAGACTTCATCGAACAATCATTCCTGTATTATCCAAGTTATGTATAAATGACCCTAACAAGTGGTACAAGTTTGTTGAGGCTGTTCAGAGAACTATTAATTCCACCACATCGAGAAGTACCAAAAGAACTCCTTTTGAACTACTCACTGGAGTAACAATGAGAAGGAAAGAAGATAAGAGAATACTAGAACTTCTCGAAGAGGAAAGGATAAATTCCATGCTTGATAATCTTAACATCATTCGTGAGGAAGCAAGAAAAAACATTCTTAAGATTCAAGAAGAAAATCGCCGATGTTACAACAAGAAGAGAAAGAAAGCCCATGTATATAAAATTAATGATCTAGTTGCCATCCAGCGAACTCAGTTTGGAACCGGCATGAAACTAAGACCAAAATTCTTAGGTCCTTATAAAGTTGTGCGAGTAAAGAACAAAGACAGATATGAAGTCGAGAAGATAGGCGATCACGAAGGACCTATACATACTAGTACTTCTGCAGACCATATGAAATTATGGTCCACAAACTAAATAGACTGAACTAAATGGACTGATAAACATTACCGAAAAAGTTAACTGTGAATTTTTATGTACATAATTTTTTTAATGTCTGTTTCTCTTTTTTGTTTTTTTTTTTTCTTTTAATTGTATTTTGCAGATATCCTTTAGTATCCCAGGTTGGTTTACGGTGAGGTCACCGCAACATCAGAATGGCAGAGCGTTGTGGGAAGTTCCTTGCAGAGCCAACAGATGGCGCTGTCTCTGATGCTTATCATTGAACGAGATGACAAACGGAGGAGTTGAGATCCGGCTGCAGTGGAGATCGGTTGAGACCTTCAGCGCGTAGGCTGACAGGCTCATTTTTCTGCTAATTAGAGCTTGTTGTGCTCTGTATAAGTGTGTAGAGCCATGGAGAGCTCTATACCATAATCTCACTTATTAGAAATAGTACGCGTAGGTACTAATGTGAATTGTAGAGCGAGTCAGTGCTCATATATGATACTTTCTGTTAGTCCTAGTAATGAAGAGAGCTTGTTATGTGTATTAGGCCTCGAAACCAGCAAATGTTATTGATGGAAACCCTGCTATTATTATCATTTTATCTTTGTGTAAACTGTGTTGTGAACGTAATAAATGTTTTTAGTTATCTTAATCGCACCTCTTCATTGCCCCACCCCTAGACGCCCAGCTCATATACTACATATATATATACACTAAGCGACAAAAAAAAAAAAAAAAAAAAAGCCGCACTTGAATGTTTTCCTTTTCGCCTTCTACAACCGTCAATTTTATCGTTTAAAAAGCAAATTTTCGAACAGATTTTACTATGTTGTCCTCCACATACACTTTAGCTTTGAGTCTAGTGTTAAAAACAAAATGCAATTGTCAGGAAAATTGTAATTTTATTATTTATTTCAAAAATGGTAAGAATAAGGCAGTTAACGATGCCACAAAAAGTATTAATTTTTAAATGAAAATCAAAAAATATTTTAATACGTGAGATGGCAAAATAATTAAATGCGAACGAAATATTTGTAAAATGAATTTTAGCAAAATATAAATTTTTTTGGCCGTTTAAACTGGGAATTTGGCTTTAGGCGGTCATGTTGCTCATCCAAGCAAGATAACCGCAAGTTAAAATGCGAATGTTTAAAAAATCGATTTGTATCATGTTCAGAACTTAAAAAAGATTTTAAAAAAGTGTATAGTAAATTACTTTCTTCAAAAACAATGCGGGAATAATTAAACAAAGCGGGTTAAAGAACGGAAGATCAGCGAAAAAAGCCATTATTAAGGAAAAGAATTAGAAAAAACAATACTTTAGTTGACCAAAATTTAAAAACATTATCAGTTAATTATTAGGCTGAACTGGTTTTCTCTGATGAATCAAGTTTTCTTTATTTCGTGCAGTTGAAAAAAGCTAGAATGAAGACGAAAATATGACCGACTTAATGAAAATCGCACTTTTAAAACAGTAACACATTCTCCGCACGTTATGGTACGGAGGTGCATAACTTTTCAAACACTCGGGGAAATTTTTATGCTGAAGGGATCAATTAACTGGAAATAAAACACAATCTGCATAAAAGTGGTGCCTGACCGAATATTTTGGAGGTATCTTAGACATTTCCGTAAACAGTATTTGAAGATAATAAGGCACCTTACTACACGGCGTCCGTGGTAAGTTTATTCACTTCAAATTGTCAAAATTTCTTATACATTCCCATGAGAACCTATAATTCTGTAAGTAATCATACTTTTTTTCACTTTAAGTTAAATACCACAAAGGATATAGTAGAATATTTTCTTTACCAGACATGGAAATGGTCAAAATCACGATCCGCTCGAAAATGTTTCGTCTATAAAAAGGCGGGGGAGAGGGGAGAAGATTCGAAATTTGCAGCCTATAACTCTACCAGAACGAGAAAAATTTATTTGTGATATTTGGCACATTGAAATTTCTGAGATTTATATTAAAACACTGTATAAAACTATGCCATTGCGCATTAATGCAGTAATTCCATATAAAGGTGGAATTAACCCAATGCAGAATACATATTTTTAACAAAAAATTGCTTAGATCTAACAAATAAATAGTTTTATTTCATATATTAAAATATAACTTGTTTATTTCATATAATAAATCATAATAGAATGCAAAGTGTATAGTTATTGCATTATGTTCAAAAAGAAAGTTTTATGCAGATTTTAAAAAAGTACTTCGTAAAGTGCAATAAAGCGAATTATTAAATCGAAAATATACATAGGTATCATTTCATACCTTTGGTATTATGCAAACAAGACAGTTTTATTTGTTTCAAACATTAATTTTAAAGTTATTACAAATAAAAAAGGTATAAGTCATTTTTTCTGCAGTGCGGCTTTTTTTTTTGTCGCTTAGTGTATATATATATATATATATATATATATATATATATATATATATATATCAACCAGATTTAAGCCATAAAAAGCTCAGATTTTTTTCCTAAATGAAGGCTATTTTTGAAAAAAATCCCCAAATAATAATAAAGCTATTGAAAGTCCCTAGTCGTAGGGATAAATCATTACGTTGCCAACATTGGCAGAAAGTTGAACTCCCCAGATTTGTCCCCAAAAATTTTAGAATTCTCCAAAAAAGTCCCCACAAACATTTGGTCCCCAAAATTGTCCCCAGGAGCCTCAAAAATCCCCCCAAATGGGGACAAAATCCACAATCTGGCATCACTGTAGCTTTTGAAAACAGCTCGAACTTTCTCTTTTCTGGCCACCCCGAACCTTACATCAAAATAATATTCAAGCACTTAATTTTATCAATCAAAGCAAAACTCCACCCACCCAAACGTGAACGAAAAAAAGCAAAACTGACTCATACGTCCGATAACGAAAAAAAAAAAAAAAAAAAAAAGCAGATAAACAAAATATAAAGAAAAAAGTATTTTTTTAGACAGAAATTCGACTGGTAGAAATATATAATCAATTATATCATGCCACCAAACTAGCTGCGAACAGATTTATGCGCCATCAGCTGATGAAATGCTGAAGTAATGGGCGATGAAGAATACAAGGCTCCAGTCTGTCTTTCAAGGTCTGAATTTTCATATTCATGAAGTACTTCTCTGTTCTTTAATTTATAAGTTTTTTATCTTTAGATGTAAGAAATTGCGAAAGAGAGGAAAAAAGTTGTTGAAAGGAAGATCGTTTAGAAATTCACCGGCAGTTTTTTCTTTTCCCCCAGTACATACCGATGTTAATAATTAATAAATTTTATGGTAAAAAAATATAATGTATAATAAGACTAGTAATAATAAAATTATGTAAATATAGGTCTATATATATAATATATATAAGTAATTCTCTGAAAAGTGGTCATGTCATTTCATGTCCCAGTAGTCTTGAGGGCATATTTGTGAAAAAAACAAAACGCAGTCCAAACTATCAATATTAATTGGTTTTGCATATAAACTGTTATTCTTTGGTTATTGGAATTCAAATATAATTTTAAAATATTTTTTAAAATGCAAAATATCATTCCCTCACTATGTCCCCATTCCCACATGTAAGTAAATAAAATGGTTTCTATGGTATTAAAGCATCTATATTTAGATTATTTGAAGTGAAAATTTATTAAAAATACTTTAATAAATATTTATCCATTATACTACATTTATATATTATGCAATGAAAGAAATTAGAACACTTATTATTGTTGTCCCTGGTAATAGATATCATTCCCTCATCAAACTGTAATTATACCCCTACTTACTCCATTAATGGCAGCACGTACTTTATATAAGTCAAACTTAATTTATATAGAAGCAAAGTAAAGAAAACATTTTGTGTTCTGTTGGAAACATTTTACAATGAATAGCATATGGCTCTCAAATGTTACATTGAAATACAGTATTTTTATTTATGTCATTCCCTCACTCATTATAAAGTTAACTAAAAGAAATCAAATTTGCTTTTTTATGCTATTATATTAATAAAAATATGTTTTAATAAATATTTAGTGTTTGAAAATATAGCTAAACTTAATAATATTTTATAAAGTAGTTTCTAGAAGAAATTTGTCATTCCCTCACAATCATTCCCTCACTTTTCTAATTAATAAAAATAATTACTATTTCAAAAATTATCAGATACAGCTTGGTTAATATTATTTTTTATTAACTGTGTATGTATTTTTATTATTTTTATTAATGTGTATATGCACAAAATTAAGAAATAAAAATTGGAGCAATTTTATTTGAGCTAACTTTTTTTTTTTTTTAAAGCCCACTTTTTAGAGAATGACCCATATATTGAAAACCTTAAAAAAAACATGAATAAATATTACTAAAAAAGAACGAGCATCCTGATATTAAAACATCAACATCATTACTTTTTCAAGGGCATAGAATGAATGTTGCATGCAAATTAGGTGATATTTCTGTCGTGCTGCATGCAATTTGCCAAAGATTTACAGCACGCTATGCCCAATGTCACCCATAAGACATGAAAGTAATTTGAAACTCAAAGAGAAAGGAGAAAAAACCAAGTGAGAAACATACTTTTATATCTACAATCACCAGTATTACTGAATAAACAAATTTAATCCTAAGATTAACGCACCACAACAGCCATGAGGCTGAATATAGTTAAATTTACAGTTAATTAGAGAGTCATATTTATCTACTGAACATTTAGTTTAAATAGTTTCTGCTAATTTTAATAACTAATAGAACTTAAAAATTAAACTTAATAGATTTATTTGATTAAATTTTAATTATAAAGACTCCGTCTTTTTTAAATAATACAATGGATTAAAAGATTTAAATTTTGTTTTCTGAGTCAGGAATGTCAATCCCCTATGTGTCTTTATCTCTACCTCAATACAATATTTAGTTTTTAAAAATGGAGTTAAAAATGATATTTGTTAAAAATGTGAACTTACATTTATAAAAAAAAAAATTATATAAATCTTAAAATGTTAAAAAAAAAAAAAAAAAAAAAAAAAAATCAAGATATTATTATTATTATTTGTTTTTTCTATAATACATACACACAGACGTTGTCTTTTGATTATGTTGACATTCTCCTGTCATAAAGGCAAATCATTAGAATTATGTATATCTGCAACACGTCTATTAGCTCAAACCATATAACCACCTGATGGGTACCCTTCAAGATTGAATTGTTGTCACAACAAGCAAAGATAGGTAGAGATTTGTGATTACCTGTTATATTTTGGTAAGTAATTTTTATTCACCATCATTTACTGTGTACATTTTCCCGTCCATAGTGTACTAAAATTTAAATAATCGAGTAAAATTAAATTTTCCAAGTTAATTAAATAATAATAATTTTGGTGCATGTCGTTATGGTAGAAGACAAGCTAAACTCACTTTTTTTTTTTTTTTTTTTTTTTTTTTAATACATTTTCCTGTCCCTCCCTCTTAACCAAGGGAAGTCGTCGAAGAGAAAATGAGTCACACATGTCAAAAATAATGTATATCTATAGAAATAAGATAGTACTAAATTTCTTAAATAAAAAATTACGAATGAGAAATCAAGAAAAAGTCTCACATAATTTGATGTGCAAAACTCAAGCACGATTTTTTTTCTTCTCCAGTACTCTAAATGTAAAGGAAATCAATGATATATATCTGTACTGATAAGTATAAAGGATTTAAGTCCATATTCTTGATTTTTCAGGAGACGAAAAGTAAAGTTAAACTAACTAAAAACTGATGAACAGAATCGATTAGGAAAAAGGGATTATGTTGGTTTATACGCTTTATACCATTCAGTGATTGTTAATCTTCATTTAACAAAGGGAAAAATTGAATTAAATATTTTATACCAAAGATTAATGCTAAATTTCTGACTTGAATCTTTTTTTACCAATGGATTTTCTCAAAGACTAAATGACATGGATTTAAATCATTTATACCAATCGATAGAGATTTTTTTTCTGAGTCTGACTATGTACTAACTCAAAATCGACATTTTTGGACTTAAATCCTTTATACTTATCAGTACAGATATATCAATAGAAATGAAGATACATATACCAGAAATAATACTTGCCACGAACATATACCATATGTGTATTGGGTGGTGTAAAAGTCTAAGACGCGTGGGACCTAAGCAGAATACACTCCGAGGGAGATGAAGTAGCAAAAACTGCAGCATGGCAAGTGGCGAGAGCTGAAGATTGTTTACAGATCTGTAGATTAATTTAACAACCAAAAAAGAAATGTCAGGCTTAAATACATATATACTTTACATTTTGTCTCTAGATTACTGTACTACTTTATAGGATGAATTTATTTTCTTTGTCGATGCAAAATAGCACTCCTAGAATTAAAATAAATTTTGTTTTTCTGCAAACAAACAAAAAATTCTACGACAAGGGGAGATTGGGGAGGGGGGGGGGGGAGCTTTCTAAAGAGTTCTAGCTCGTATTTACACGAGTTTTAGGGTACACCATAGAAAGTCAGAACGGCTAGGCCGACAAACATCATGTAGTGTATACGTGTAAAATTTACGGCACTAAATCAAGTGGGATTGGTAGTAGAATGTTAAGTTGGTACAGGAAATTTCTGACCCAAAGGTGGTTGGTGAAAGACAAGGTGGAGAAACATAGAATCAGGATACCACCAAAGCAAAGTCGGATTGCCCCAGGGAGCAGTGAGTAGCTGACCCTTCCTTCTCCAATACGATGACCCTGGTCAAGAAATGTTTCCTAAATAATTTTAAAAATAGCTTTTTTTTTTTTTTTTAAGCATTCTATGTATCTATTTTCAAATAACTAAATGAAAATTTCTTTAACAACTTCACATAAATTCTAAAAAATAATTTAATAATATATTAACTTTAAAAAATGCATTACAGAAATGTCTACAACTAGAAGGATTTCCATATCTTATCTTCTTGGCACTTGTTACTAAACAAGCAAAAAAAAAATATATATATATATATCACAAATGCAAACATGTGGAGTACCAAAACCTTCATGCATGAACGCACATGTTTGCTCTGCTACAAAGAAAAGAACAAATTTCATTACGTGCTTATCTTTTGTCACTACACGTCTTCGGCAAGAACTTATTAACATCTCCCAGAAAAATATTCTTTCGGCTACCTCATAACTATTCTGACAATGCATGCATGCTGTTTTACGAATTTTGAGTAGAGCATCTGTTATCAGGAGGTTTTATGCGCGGACGAAAAAGTGTCATTTAAAAAAATAAAATTCCTTGGCCTCAACATAATGAAAAAGAGGAAGGTAAGGGGGTGGGGGGGGGGGGAGGAAAAGAAACTGTGTTATTGGAAAATGTTATGAATATGTTCCATTTTTATTTCATTTTTAGAATAAAATAATTCTTAAGCACGCTGCCATATAAATAAAATTAATGATGTACTACTCCCCTCTCCCTCCACCTCCGTTTACAAGAAAGCTATTATTTTAATAGAGTTCTAACAGATGACGTCACGAGCATGTTTGCTGAGGGACAGTTGACCTCACTGACCCATTTTATCAATGCGGAATAGTGTTACAAATTTATTGTAACACAGTGTTGTAAATGTATTTGCAAAAGCATAAAAAAATTCGACTACTACGCTTCCAAAGGCATGGAAAAATTAACATTGTCCTTCAGCAAAGTACGGTTGCTAAGAAGAAAGTCACGTGGTTGTTAGAACTCTATAGATTTTTGTCATTTATGTGATGTCGGAAAATTTAATATTTCGTTTGATCAAAGAATTTTTTTTTTTTCCCCGAATTAAAATTGCACAAACAAATTTATGCTTAATGTTTTAGTGCTGACTCTAGGCTAATTTGGCACGGTGCTCTGTCCGGCGGCCCTTTTAAAAACATTTTAATACCAAATGGCTTTTTCTAACATTTTAAATGTTCAGAGGCCTTTAGATACTTTTCATCCTGACATGTAACCTTCTAGCAACAGTTGTACAGGATTCCTGGAAGAACAAATGCATATACCCTACACATAAAATTAGTAATTTAATTTTGTCACGTACAAAAATCCTAACGCAGAAGACCGCAAACTATACAAATAATGCCCTTTTTAAAAATAGGTTGTCCTATTTAACGAGTTCCCCAGGCGGCTCTTTTATTCTAGAGACAGCACTATGTTTGTTTCAGCTTTTCGAAAACTGCAAAGTTACTACTCTTAATTAATAATAAAAAGATTTAGTACAATGTACAATCGTTAATGTAGCACAAGTTTTCAACGTGATTTCACGATTTGAAAAATAACTTAAAATTTACATTTTCACATGTAACAATGCGTTTAACCCTACAAGGCACCCAGTTCCATATGTGGAACACCGACTTTAATCGTTTCTATAGCTATAAAACTATTAGTAGCGACATCTCTTGACATCTTGATAGAAGCTACTGACATTTAGCAAGGTAGTAATACGAATCTTTACCTAAAGACGTTGTTCGTGTTTTTGTTAGAGTGCACTCAGTGTGAAGTTTACTTTTCCGTAAAATATGGTTTTATTTTTATTTTTATAAGTTTTCCCTATCTTCTGATCACTAATTACAACCTATATATTTTTGTCGCGCACTAAAAACAAATTGAGCCTTGTAGGGTTAAAAAAAAAAAAATATCCTTAAAACTTCATTAAAAAAAAAAAAAAAAAAAAAATTAAATATAAAAGAATCTTCAGGGTTTTTTTTTTTTTTTTTTTTTTTTTTTTTTTTTAAATATCATGCAAATATAAAAAATGCAAAAATGTATGAAAAATAAAAATTTTCAATCAATCAAATTTACAAAAAAAAAAAAAAAAAAAGAAAGAAAGAAAGAAAGAAAAAGAAAACTTGATTAAAACATCCTTACTAACTAGCTTCTCTTCCTCGTTTTCAGTTACAATAGAAAAATAATAATTATGTGAACAGTGCTGCCCTAATTGATTGCGAGATAGTTACGGTGAACTTTATTATAAAGTAAAACGCAGCAGTTGCAGGATTTTAAACTCTTTTAAAAGATTGGTTTGGTGGAAAGAGTTAATCAACCAAACTACGATTCCGCTGAAAATGATAAGTCGAGAATTCAGGCCACAATCAGATCAATACGGGCTTTCTTCCTGCCTAGGATAAAAAGACCTTGAAAATTTCCCGATTTCAGCATATTTTATCGAATAGAACATAACTAGTAAATGCATAAAGAGATAGTTTACAAAATTTTTATCGACTATATAACATATTTTATTTTATCAAAGCATTCACATGATGCGTCTCGCAAATATTAAACTGGCAGAATTTGTCGTCTTCTCTGGTCATTATATTTAAATAAATAATAATAAATGCTGGTTATACACAATACAATTGGATTTTTGTTATAGTTGACGAAAAGGAAAAGAGAAAATCAACGTTTGTTCAACTATTGCATGCTCTCCATAAACTTCCACTAAAATTCGATGACTTTCGGCAGCGCTTTTCTTCATGTTAAAGTAATGAAGTAGAACTCCCCGCAAAAACACTTTATCCGGCACAAAGTTAGACATATTCGATGAAGTAAAAAATTATGTTATTTACGATTCAACCAAATGACATATACTAATAACGATGCTCAATGATAGTAGACTTACGGGGTATACTAGTCACGCCATCTATTAGAAAACGCTACGAATTAATTCAAACACCCAATAGTTTTACAGTTTAAAAAATCCGGATAAAGCCTTTGACACCTAAATAAATGTTTTTGGAGACCAATTAATACGAATGACTTAGAAACAAATAAAGTGATGCTCGCAAAACAATGCTGCTGACCTTAATATGTATTTTAAGGTTTTTTTCTCCCCCCTCCCTAATGGAAAATCTAATTTACATATCAATAGATTCCTCTCATTGATGCAGAACTAGCTATTGAATAATAAAACAAGAGCTAGATCATCATTAGATCATGAGTTATAGGTGAGATACCTTAGTGAAAAGATTAAGTTGAACTATGCGCGCCTGAATAGGTGCGGCTCGATTTTCTTTTATCAGGCTCGGCCTGCCGGGACTCGGGCCCCTTATTCTTCCCCATCCGAAAATTTCAGATAGTTCAGGATTGAACTCCATTCCTTTAAGATCTACCAAACGAGCCAAAATTTTTACTTTTCTTTTCTAAAATAGTTCAGCCTTGGACACCTCTAATCTGTATATGTATTAGTTATTACCGTTTTGTTTTCGCTAAACTTTCTTAAGATTACTTAAAAAAAAAAAAAAAAAAAAAAAAAAAAAAAAAACATATAAAATGGGACGAGAGAAAGTTTATATGACGTCGATGATTTCTGAAACATCACCAAAGTACATTTCTACGTCTTACAAAAGAATTGACATTGTATTCTAAAATAAAAAAGTTACGTTGAAAAAATATAGATGTTTATATATAATTAAATTTCTCTACATTTACGCAGATGCTTAAGAAAATGAAATATAGAGAACTAGATAAGATAATTAATAAAGTAATTATTAATTCAGATATATAATCCACATAGTTTTGCAGCATAGTTTTTATTTATAACTTTATTTATTATTATTATTATTATTATTTGTTATTATTTTATTTATTTATTTTATTATTTATTTATTTATTAGGTTGATTTCTTTAGAAATCGACCTATTGCAATCACTTCGTTTATCTATATATATATATATATATATATATATATAATGAAAATTTTGTCACCACGATAACTCCCGAAATAATACTCGAAATCGAACCAAATTTGGACAGTGAACTAATCTTATAAATATCTTGGATGAGTTCGTTAACCAAGTTGCTCCGACTTTTTGTTTTCAAGTGGCAGACACTTGAAAATTTCAAACCGACATTGTAAAAAGCATATTTAAAGCAAGATTTGCTTGAATTTTGATGTAAATACAGGCCACATAAGGATCTCAATGAAGTTTATCCGCCAATTTTAATAAAGTGGCAGATATTTAAGTTAAGCGGGACCACTTGAAATCAGGCTACCACTTGAAAATTTAAAATCACTATAACTTCCGAAATAATACTCCAAATCGAACCAAATTTGGACAGCGTCTTAACTTGTGTTATGAATATCTTAGATGAGTTTCTTAACCAAGTTGCTCCACCATTTTGTTTTCAAGTGGAGACCACTTGGAATTTACAAATTCAAATTGTAAAAAACGTATTCCGAATTTGTTTGAAATTTGATGCATACATAGTTTATACAAGTGTTTCAAAGAACTTTATTAATGAACTATATCCCCCATTTTTAATAAAGTGGCGGATATCTTAAGTTAAGCGGGACCACTTGAAATCAGGCTACCACTTGAAAATTTAAAATCATAATAACTTCCGAAATAATACTCCAAATGGAACCAAATTTGAAAAGTGTCTTAACTTATCTTATAAATATCTTGGATGAGTTCGTTAACCAAGTTGCTCCGACTCTTTGTTTTCAAGTGGCAGCCACTTGAATATTTCTAACCCACATTGTAAAAAGCTTATTTAAAGCAAGTTTTGCTTGAATTTTATGTAAATCTAGACTACATAAGAGTCTAAATGAACTTTATTAATGAAATTTATCTGCCATTTTTAATAAATTGGCAGGTATCTTAAGTGGGGCCACTTGAAATCAGGCTACCACTTGAAAATTTTAAATCACGATAACTTCCGAAATAATACTCCAAATCGAACCTAATTTGGACAGCGCCTTAACTTGTGTTATGGATATCTTGGATGAGTTTCTTAACCAAGTTGCTCCACCATTTTGTTTTCAAGTGGAGACCACTTGAAAATTTCAAATCCAAATTGTAAAAAGCGTATTCCGAATTTGTTTGTATTTTGATGTATACATAGATTATATAAGTGTCTCAATAAAGTTTATTAATGAACTATGGATTTTCTCGCCAAAAGTCGCCAAGTGGAAAAGTCGCCAAATTTGTCGCCAAATCCATTACCTGCCATATTTTTAATGCGTTTTTAAGGGAAAATTACGCTATTTTAACGTTAAAACAAACTGGAAATGCAGAAAAGTAATGTTTAATCAACTTACTAAGCCTCTTTGAAAGAATTTCTACAAGAAAGAAAAAAAAAATTCAAATTTGCAACAATATCTTAGATTAATTAGTTCACTGAGCAACTTTCTCTGCCATTTTGATCCAAGTGGCAGCTACTCAATTTTTCAACACGATGACTTTTGATATTCTGAATTAATTCCAACTATATTTGTACAGTAGTCTTATCTCACAAATGCATGTGATACATTTGTCAACTTGGCCCACCATCTTGTTTCCAAGCCACTTGAAAATTTTAAAGTCACATAAAAAAGTTATTTATGATATTTATGAACCGATTTGCTTAAAACCCCATATGCAGATAGCCTACATCAATATTTCTACTAATTCGTTAATAATTTGTAGCCGTGCTTGATACGGAAAAAGAAATCAACCTACCCTTCCGAATAAGCCGGAAGGACTTGTTTTTTATTATTTATTTATTTATTTATTTATTTATTTTATTATTTATTTATTAATTAATTATTATTATTATTATTTGAGGGGGATACTAAAGGTATAAAATGAATTTCGGCCTAATTTTAGATATTTGTGTAACACATATGTTCATATTCGACAATAAATAGAAATAAAAATGATAAAAGAGTTAAGAGATTTTTAAATAATAATAAACGAAAGAATAACAAATATTATAGCTTTTATATCATAAATAAAAAACATGCTGACAAACAGACTTTAAAGGAAAAAAAGATTTTTTTTATTAATAAACTCATTTATTTATAGACTGCACTTTGTTTTAACTTTAACTGTAAATCTACTTTTACAGCAAGAACACATTTAATGCAGAAAAGAGGTGTAAAAATCCTTTGCAACAATGTACGTAAACCAATGTTTATTAAACGTAAATAAAATGAAAGATACAATAACATTTTTTCTTGAATTTTTAAGAAATGTCAACTATTTATGACATTCTTTTACATACTTTCTCAAAATAAAGGGAGGGGGATTCAGAACGTTAAATTGATAAAGTATTTTTTAAATTTAGATCGAAAAAAAAATTGTTATATTAAAATAATTTATTTTATCGAACGAAAAAAAAAAACATTTCTGCGGTCAAATCGATCAGTTTTCTTATAACACTAGATAACAATACAACCAAAAGATAAACATGAAAATTTGCAATGTATGACAACTGCAAAGATGAAACACTACCTCATTGTTAGCGCCAAGTTCATTACCACATACGTAACTATGGCAACGGATGAGTTCGTTATAACAACAGCTACACAGAGAAAGAACAATTTATCTGACTCGAGACGATTTTTTTTTTTTTTTTTTTTTTTTTTTAACTCGGCACAGATTTTGTTCTTTTCGTCATTCTAAATAAAAATAAATATAGGAACACCTTATTATTTGACACAAAAAAATGTTAGAAAGAATGAGAAGATAAACAAATTGTTTTTCACCAGTGGCATATCATTTGCATAAAAAGAACACTAAATCAACAGAGAAGCCAGTAGGGACAGGGGGAGAATATTAATATTTCACGGTTCAGGGAATGCCGCATCGAATAAGAATTAAAAAAAAAAAAAAAAAAAAAAGGAGAATGATTTTAAAAATGAACAAGATCTTCAATTGTGTAAACCATCCGAGTAGAAAAAAGATATGTGCAGAAAATGGACTACATTACGCGTGCGCTGACTCACATAACACTTTCCGGTTTTGCTTCTGAAAAGATCAAATTTCTCTTAATAAATTTTCTTTGCTAATGAGGAAGCAAAGAAATGTTAAAAATGAAATTATTTTATCAAAATCCTGATAAACTAATTCTTCCTTTTCTATTGCCTGGCGTATTATATCCTGATTTCGTACGGTTAGTAGAAAAATAACTGTTTTCCGAACGTACGGTTTTAAAATTACAACTAGCGTCTTCCGCATTAAAAGAAATTCCCCCGTGTAAACACCAATGATAATCTTTTATTAAATATTTGAAAATGCAGAATTAGTGTTATCAGAATCAATGTTCTTTTTTTTTTTTTTTTTTTTTTTTATACAAAGATATTGTATTTATATATATATTTACTAATGTTCGTTTGGCAACATGTTCATTCTACTATCTCCGTAAGTAACGATTAACATGTGGATTGCTTAAATTACTTATTCCTTGTTTAAATTTTGGTTTGTGTTAATGATTAATTTAATTCAACTTTTCTTTTTTTCTTTTTTGTTTTGTTGCAAGATAGAGACTTGAGCTGTATATTTGCTGGAATTAACTATACAGTTTTACGAAATCTTGCATATGATGATAGAAATGCAAGTTTCCTGATGAGTACATTTCTATTTTTCAGCAGTTAAAATTCAAATTTTCAATTCATGAATTCCTTTTTTTTCCCTTTTAACGGAACTCTTTGGTGAATTTATCCTTTCTCTCATATGTTGACTGTTACTAATATTTCATAGTTATTGCAAATTCTCTCATCGTTAGGCTTATGTGTTATGTTAGTGTCATTTCTCTTCTGCGTAAGTTTGTTTTTACTAATCATTGGTACTCAAATTAAATTAATACCGTGACTATTTTTAATCGAAATAAATCTCAATTAAAATTTATTTTATGTTGGTATCTTCATCTATCTTTTGTCTGCTGAGTGTTACAATGGTACTAAACAATTCAAATTATATATATATATCAGTTTTGAGTTGATTTTCGATTTTGACCATTTCCTCCTCTTCGTTAGTGCAAAGGATTTTAAAATAAATAATAAAAGATATTTACTCGATATCTACCAGAAAAATAAAAGACTAATTACTTTTCTATAAACAAAAAGCAATTACAGTCGAAGCTCGTTAACGTGAATTACCTTTAACATGAACTGTTTCCACAATCCCCGTCAAATTGAAGATTAGTTTAGTTACATGAAGATTAGTTACTGATAGCATAAACTACTGATAGCATGAACAGATTTTTTGTCACACTTGAGATTCACGTTAACGATGTTCGACAGTATAATGGATTAAATTGTTTTATTTTAAAGTCATTAATATATATATATATATATATATATATATATATATGAATGTTACCCAAGCTAATAATAAACGTATATGATCAAAATTCATGGAAGACTGTGAAAAACTGAACTATATGAAGATGAAGGCATATGAAAAAGGAATCTTTATTTCACCATAAAAAGTAATACACAGAGCAATTAGAAAATTAAGAGTCCAATATCTTAGCAAACGATAATAAAACACAAAAGTAATTCCTTTTCATAAAATCTTTGTTAAAAAGTGGAACTCCAATAAGTTAATATATTTTCATAGATAAATAATAACCAATTATTGTAAATAATCGCACTACAAATAGCTGTCTTCAGTTCAACTGTTTCATAACATAATCCTAAAATCCTTATTCCTAAAATTCTTTCTATAATATTTCAAAAGACTTGTCTTAGAAAATTTTCATGAATCGAAATTATCTTGGAATTTTTTACTCCCTGAAAACCCGAAATGTTTTGTGTATTCATAAACATTTCACTGATGTACTTCATACTTGGTCGGTAGACATATCGTTAAGATAATGATATTAGTAAAAAATTAAGACTCTATACTAAAAACAACAGAAGAATAAAGCCAGGACCATTTTGACAGATAATCCATTTAGATTTCAATTAGGGCTAATTAATTGTGACCTTAGTTTAAAAATCCTGAAAGTACGTGAAAAAGAAGAAAAGGACAGGATGAGATTAAAACCAATAAAATTGATATATAATGTTTGAAATTAAAAAAAAAAAAAAAAAAAAAAGCAAATTGAAAAAGATATTCCTAAATTTGCATTATACCATAATTTCTTTTTAATTGTCACTGGAAAATAACTGGACTTTAAAACCTGGAATCAGAAAATATATTAAGCAAAAATTTTTGAAACCAGAAAAAAATTCTACACGACGCAATCACCCCTATTTCACACTATCAGCGTTCAGAAGCAATATTAAAATTAGCAAATAATATATGCAGACAGTACCCTAGATAGATATCCCACATATCGAGAAAAAACAAAACAGACATCTGGTGGCAAAACAAATACCTATACAGTAAAGACGCTGTTGTAACATGCGGAAATGCGGTGATGTCACAAAAATTTTCCCAATAAACATAGCCGTCAATGTCAGCCGATTACGACATAAATATGCAGATCTGACACTCTCTTCGCCAGAGTAACATCAATGGATGGTTTCTTAACGAGAACAGTGTTCCAGAGCAATGCCTTTTCGATAACACACTACTACCGAGCGAGATAAGGAACTGAAAAAAAGTGACGACTGAGAAGGGGGGGGGGGAGATACTCTATCATATTACAAAAATTCTTTCAAGATTAATTAGGAGCAGATTTAATTCATAAAGAACTTAGGTGAAATCGAATACATTAAGAAATTCGACTATCCAAAGCAGACGATTAACTGTGAATCGCACTTAATTGTTTGGTCATGCAAAGAATTTTTTTTATTTCGCAATTTGATATTTATTTCGTCTCTTTTCTTCATTTATTGTATTTTCCAGGAAATATTCACTGCCGATGGGAAATTCAGAGGCCGCAATAATTAAGCTCATCGAAATAAACTGTTAAATTCAGTGGATTTTTTTTTTTTTTTTTATTATTATTGGGTATTAAACTGGCAGCATTTGCTCAAAATATTTGGGAAGGAATGAAAGGAAGGAAGGAAAGGAAAACACGAAAATTATATGGGAAGAATTTATTAATCGTGTACAAGAACAATGCTTCCGAATACCCTGAGATATTAAAATTTACACTTGCTTAGTTTCATGAAGAATTAAAACGAAAAAAGCTTATTTTCGCAATACAGTGAAACTTTAATAATTCGAACTTGTTTAATTCGAAATTTTAGATTATTCGAATTTTTTACTCGGTCCCTTGAATTTTGTATTAAAATAATGTTAAAAAATCATGGATAATTCGAATTCTATTTTGGATAATTCGAATTTTTCATACGATTACCTTTAAAATAGCACAGTAAAATTTATTCCCGAGATTTTTCTCAGCTAAAGTGTATTATTTTTTTTAACAGTCTTTCAAAAGAAGGATAAGGAAATACAAGAGTATTTCCTACCTATGCATCGCAAGAAGATATACATGAACTTCGAGGTTTTTTAAAATTGAAAGTCATGTCTAATGTAGAATATTCTGTTTTTGTATCAATTAATAGGTTGAAGTCATATGCTATGACACAATGATTGTACTTAAAGAAGCTATCAAAAATATCTTACTATTTTTTTAAAAAGTGTTGTATAATTAAGCACATAAAAAATATTGTTTTAAAAGGGGGGGGGGACTAATGTAGCAGTATTCGGAGATATAAAGTTTATGTGTTAAATCTTTGATCGTAGAGTTTTTTTTTTTTTTTATCTCTAAATAGTAAATGTAATTCGAATTTTTGGATATAATTTTTCTCTGGTCCCTTTCAATTTCGAATTATCCAAGTTCTACTGTATTTACTAATTACAAAAACTATGTTAACCCATTTTAACATCATATATTTTTTTAGGAATAAGTACATGGTACCTGATGCTCATACAAACATTCGAGCATATATATTTTCCTCTGACATACTTAAAGAATGCGTTACACAATTTTTCCACACGATGTATGCCTTTATACATAAGTGAAATACTTTACTGAACATTACTTTACTGATAAATGAAAGGCGCTTTTCCTTTTTTTTTAACTTTAAAATAAAGACGGAACACCTATTTTATAAGTCTAAGAATGAATAAAAATCAAGTTAAAAAATATAAAAATATTTATTTTATTTTACACAAAATATTTATAAAAGTTTTTCTTTTTTCTTTTATAAGCCTGCAAAAGTTTTTTACTATATGTTATTACTTTCCCTACAAGAATATCACTATAAGAAAATTTATTATGGATCCACTTTTTAAAGAATTATCATACATAAAAAAAATATATACGTATAATATTTTTGTTGCATAAATATATGTCTTTAATGTAATGCTTTTTATAATGCTTAAAAAAAACAAATAACGTGTATAAAATTTAAAATAAATTTTATGTTTCTAAGTGGGAAAGAAAACTAATTTAATAAAACAATATAAATCCCACAATAAAATCATACATTCCTATGTTAAAATATTTTTTTATGTTTAAAATAATGAAATTTCACTCAAAACTTTAAATTTCAAACACAAAATTATTTATTAGAAAAAATAAACTTGAGTACTTCAATCTGCAAAATAATTATACAAATATGTTTAGAATATATTGATACACTGCAATAATGCAAAATCGAGGGGGAAATTGAAAGACTAAGTTGTAGCATGGAACATTTTAAAATCTTTCAAAAAATAAATAGAATTTTATTCATTTTTAATTTAAATAAATAGTTTTCAATTTTTTCAAAATACTTAATATTACTATATTCCAATGCATATGTATGGAGATTTTTCTAATTCTAAGACAAACCAGGCAGCAATTAAAAAAAAAAAAAAAAAAAAAAAAAACGGATGTTCAGCGTGAGTAAATAATAAATGACTGTTTGCACTAAATGATAAATATATTCTCTTTAACAATTCCTTGCATTTTGACCGTTAGTAAAAATTTATTTACTATTCCGCCGTACATAAGTGGACCGGTAATTAAAGTCCTTAGCGGGTCAGGTAAGCTTGACCCGCGCCCAATTCGCAAAATGAGTTTCGACCGGTAATAAAATATTGTTAAATTTATGTTAACCCTTTCAGGAACACTTAATTTTAACTTCCGACTGCAAAACTCATCCTGGAAATTTTTCTTACAGCGTTTCACTTCAATAAAACAGGGGGAAAACTCCATTTATTTCTTTTCTTTTAGACTTGTCTGTAAATTCTGGTGGCAGTTTATTTTAAATGAGCGAAATTAGCTTGCCAATAAAAAATTATATAAGAAATTGGGTTGATTTCGATTACACAAATATAGTTCATAATTGAACAGATTGTTCAGGGAATTTAATATTAAATAAATAAATTACAAGTATTTATAAAGAAGACTTGGGCGTACAACATAACAAAATTTTAAATATATGTATTTTGGAAGACAAATAATTTTCGCCTAAAACATTAAGAATTAATATATAAGTTATTGTAATAAAATTCATGTTATGAATTAAGTCGCTATATTTTACTATGGCGGATGAGAATGTCGTTCAAAACATTTGCATTCTCTGCGTTCCAATTTCTGCATTAAAAAAAAAAAAAAAAAATCCGAAGAAAAATTTTTGTGGGGATACTAACTCGCGGCTTAAAAAATTAATGCAAACCTAAAAATACAATACCCCTAAAAAGTCTGAACTTCTAGCATTAACTATAAATTCTTCAATAATATTTCTTATATATATGAATAAACTACTTAATATTGTTTAACTATAAAATAACTCAATAGCATTTTGCACAAACAAAGTATACATCCTTATTACCACTACTTAAACAAAAAATGGCAAAAAAAAAAATGCCAAGCGTCCCCCTCTAAAAATAATAATAATAAATTTTAAGTTCTTCCACAAAGTTATGAACGAAAGTGCTCAGATATTTTGTATCCACTATTTTTACTTTCCGAACACTATAGTGAGGAAAGTATTGTAATCATGTCAAAAATCCGAATTTGAGATTTTGATGTTTCTATACGTTTCGAGGTCCCCTGAGTCCGTTTTCACTATTTTTACGATGATGCATGTATGTGTGTGAGTGAGTGAACACGCTAGCGTCTAAACGCTTTGTTCGAATAAGCTGAAAGTTGGTACGTATATTGTAAGTCACCATAGTACGAACCCTATTGATTTTGGTGAATCTAGCACTTATAGTTTTTTTACAGGAACACCAGGAAAAATTCTTTATCATTATGGCCTATGGGGCCAAATTTCTAAAAGTGCGATAGCGTCTAAACGCTTTATTAATCTGAGCAAAAAAAATTGTACACATGTTATAGGTCACAGTTGCACGAACTGTATAGATTTTGGTGAATTAACACTTACAGTTTTTTTACAGGGGCATAAAGAAAAATCCTTTATCCTTATGGCCTATGGGGCCAAATTCATAAAAGTGTGATAGCGTCTAAACGCCTTATTCAATTGAGCTGAAAATTTATATGAATATTATAAATCACTATTGCACTAACTGTAAGCATTTGGTGAACCTAGCATTTATAGGTTTTTACAAGGACACAACGAAAAATTCTTTATCATTATGATCTATGGGCTCAAAGTTCAGTAGCGTTAAATAAAACATCGTGTAATACATGGAGAAAAATACTCAAACACTCTATTATGGTTTTCTCTCTTTTGTTTGTTTAACAACTCCTCTTTCTTTACTTTATCTACAAAACTGTTAATTATTCAATGTTCGGAAAGTCGAGTGGAGTCACTCCAGATTTTTATCCTAGCTATTAAGGGCCCTCTTCACTCACCGCCGCCGGAAGCCGAAACTAATGCTATTCTATGGGAAATTTTTCTTTACAAATAACTTATTAACTAATACAAATTTTTAAATTCTGTTTTCACATTCTGAAAGTTCCCGGCTGTAAAATTGACGCACCTTTTCTAAAAAATTATTTTTTTTATTTTTTTATATTTTATTTTGAAGCTGCAAAATACGAATTTTCAATATGTGAATTTTTTTCATTTTGCAATTTCGAAATAAAATATTAAAAATTAAAAAAATACATGTTTTAAAAAGGTCCGTCAATTTAACAGTTGGGAATTTTCTGAATGTGAAAACAGAATTTAAAAATATGTATTAGTTAATAAGTTATTTGTAAAGAAAAATTTCCCATAGAATAGCATTAGTTTCGGCTTCCGGCGGCGGTGAGTGAAGAGGGCCCTTAAGAAATAACTTATGGAAAATTCTTCTAATATTAAACTATGCATTTATACCGCGCGCCCATCAAGAAACGCAGTAGCTTCTGTTTATGAATGTTTTACTTTTTCTCTGCTCTCTCTCCCCCTCCCGCCATGATAAAGTGTTTAAATAATAAAAACAATGATATTTTTCTGGAAACTCAAAATAATAACACTTCCATAGTAAATGTGGAAATAAAAAAATAAAACAGTATATAGGGTGGAAAAAATAAAAATAAAATGGAAACAAAAATTTTCTGAAGTAGTCAGGAAAAAGTTATCTGATTTACCTCGGGCAGAATTGATAAAAACCTCTTTTATCCCCTCTTCCATAATTTCTAAAAGGAATTAAAGAGAATTAATATTACCTACCACCGTTTCTAACATTGATCTTCTTTTTATTCGATTAAAATATTGTTCCCGTTCAAATGGTCAATTAATAAGAAAAATATGTCAATTTGATTAATAAAAAATATATTAATTTGCCTAAATTGAAGAAAGGCAAATTATTAAAACAAAATAAATAAAAGTGAAATTATTTTCTGAAGCAATAAAACACTAAAATAACTTTTTTTTTATAAAGATCTTCATAGGTTTTTTAAACTTATGACGAAATTAAAAACCTGTGTCAACTTACATTTCCTAGATATTTTACAGAAATAGAAAAAATATGCAAAATACATATATATATTTATTAACAAATTAACATGAAGTTATAAGAATACTAAAAAAAAAAAAAAATATTGAACAAGTTAAAATACAGATTATTATTTATTTATTTTAATTTTTATTTATTTATTTTTTGTTTAAAGTACTATTTTCCCCTCATTTTTCATAACAATTCACTTGTTAAAAATATTTCTTAAAACAATTAGGGCTGGAAAAAATCCAACCAGCCCAATGAATTTTTTCAGATTTTGAGGGATATATATATTTTTTGTTGTTATAACATGAAATACATTATTAAAACGTCAAATAAAAAATTAAATGTTAATTATTCATTAAAAATCAAAACTTAATGTTAAAACTTTTTTTTATTACTATTATGATTAAAGTTATAGAGAAAATTAATAATAATAATAAATAACTGTGCTTTAAATATTCTAAAATTCTGTTTATCTGCCCTTCGCATAAAAAAGAAAGAAAGAAATGAATTTAAATAATTATTTAGTGTTGTTTAATTAAACTTTTTGTATTCAAAAGATTTTCATGAAACATTTTGATGTATTTATCCCTCCATTAATTAGCAATATTTCACAGTTAAAAAGTTTCCAGATATTTTCTTTTAATTATTATTTATTTAAATTTTACATTCCATAGGTCACACAGTTTTCTTTATATTGACAAGCAACTCTGTTTTTATTTGTTAATGTAATTTTTTTACTACATTTTAATGAGATAAATAATTATTTTTAACACGCTTTTATTAGCTTCAACTGTATGTATGTATGTTTGTAACCGCTCTGGCAGCAAACAAAAAATCTATATTGTAAAAAAAGACTTTCCCTACGGGAACGCTGTGAGGTAAAGCTCCGGGCTACGAACCTAAAGGTCTAACGTTCGAGCCCAGTAGGGGAGATTTTTAAAAAATGGTTTTTGTTTAATTCTAAATTATTTTTTAACATGCTTTTATTAATTTGACAGGATGTAACTTTTAATGTATGTAAGGGAATCTTGCAAGTCAATTTTTGACCACTTTTGGTCTTCCAATTGACCTAAAATTTTGCACACGACTTCATAATCAATGACAATACTATATACAAGTGTTTCCAGGCGCTTTTCTCATCAAGGGCAGGTTAAGGGGGCAAACGATAAAAAATCTATATGTATGAAATGGTATCGCATGTGGCACAGTATTTTTATAACGTCAAGTGGCAACAATTAAAGTTATTTATTTGTTTACTTATTCATTTTTTAAAGATTTAAAAGTATGTAAATAACCCGGTGTGTCAATCACACTACATTCTCTTGTCATGCATTTCAATACTCTAAAAATATATTCCTGCAGTTATTTGTTTTTAAGTTATGCTAATAACAGATATACATACAAATCGATCGTTAAGCTTTTTAGTTCTCATTTCAATAAAAGCGTGTTTTTTAGTTTTTTAAAAAAATAGTATAATTATTCATGGGGATTTTTTCAAGGTTTTTTTCTATAGAGCAATCTGAGCACCTGCAATATTTAAAACAATTCTTTGTCCATGTTATATAAGGTAAACCTCTTTCAGATTTATATGTTCATAAGTTACATAAAACTCAATTTCAAATAAGTATTTTGAAAAAACCCACTTAGATTTTTTTCAAATGGGTTTTATTAAAAAAAAAAAAAAAAAAAAAAAACACCCGGAGTTTTATGGGTCGGCAAAATAATACCAACGTTGTCAACAATGCATTATGTATTGTACTAACCACAGAAATTAAATCGTGTTTGAAAGTTTTATCATTGTAAAATGTACTAAAAGTAATGACTCAAGCTAACTTAATTTGTCGCAGTAAGCTTATACAGAGTGAAATGTTAAAGACATGAAACGAAGACAATTATCAATAATTTACTATGATAATCATTAACATTTAATCTTTAGATATTGTAGGCATAATAAACTACACATGAGTTATTCAATTGTTGAGCATGGCCAAGCGTTTATTTATAATTGTAACAAAAACAAAGTTTGCAATTATTTTCTTTCCCAGTTAGGTGACACAGGATTTCAAAAGGATACAAAATAATAGTTACACAGCAAAACGTAATAGTATTCCGGGTAAGCATTTCACATTTTTATGCAATGTAAAACTACTGGGAAAAATGTGTACAATCGAATTACATTCGAAAAACAAGAATGGACACGAATTTGTGTAAATAAATAAACAAATAAATCATAGATATAGTAATATATATAGATCTATCATCCCCATGTTATCGAGCAAAAAATTTTGATGCCGAAAAAAAGTTCTAAAATCAGCCATTAGAGAGTATTGAAAAAAAAAAAAAAATGAATTTGAAACTGTATCTGGAGTTCTTCATTCACCTTTAGTAAATAAATTATTCATAAATTTTATTTACTAAATTATTCGTGTGTATTCCTGTGTGTGATTTACTCGGGGAAAGGCAGCCATTAGAGTGACTTTTCCCGAAAAAAAATGGTATCACTTTTTTCCTCTCGCTGATCAATCTATGTCTTATTACTATATCTATGAAATAAATAACACTTTAATAAGACTAATAATAATAATAATAATAATAATAAAATAAGACTTTTTTTTTTTTTTTTACGTGATTAATATACTTTAATGAAGTTTAAATCAACGAAAACAAAATTCAAATTTAAGAAAAAAAGAACCCTTCAGGGAGAAATTCTTTTTCCTTCAATTATAAGAATTTTATTTCATATTTTTAAGAATTATAATGTTATAAAATATTATTATATTATAAGAATTTTATTTTATAAGAATTGTAACAATTTTATTTCATAGTTTGGCAACACAAAAATAAACGAATGTTTAAGAAACAATCCATCAAACAAACAAAGTGTGCATAATTTCAACTGAAAAGATCATTCAAAACAAACGGCAGCATCAAATGGCCTGACGAAATCTACCATAAGCCATCAACACATCAATAATCTTACACGGAGCGATTTAAAGAAATTAAAGATGCGCGAAATGAGTTACGGAAACTTACCTCGTAAGCAAGCATGGAGAGAGAACACTGGTAATCCCATAAGTGATGGAATGAATAAAATAAATATCCAATCACCACACGCCTTCAATTCCAAGAACACAAACAGCGAAAGTGGCGAGGAATTGAGAACGAAATTAAAGGATGTGACGTACGAAGCGACAAAATCGTAATCACTGCTACAAGTATCCCCACAGAGATATATATTAACACACATGCACACAAGGCTGAAGATTTTTTTTTCTCAATATTTTTTTGCTTCAGAAAACGCGGCAAAGAAGAAAAAACGTTCGCTCCGGAGAGATTTCAGAGAGCGACTGACTAGTTCTTGATTCAAGAGAAACAGGCAATGAGTAAGGCTAACCACGCCCTCACAGTTGAAAACAGATTTTGATTGAGTGCTTCTTGCTAGACATAGCGGGAAAGATTTAAATAGACAAAAAGTTTCTTCTGCCTTTTTTAAATTCCACCTCCATCATTAGATTAATCATTAACACGATGAGTGATTGATAGCACATTTAAAACTTTTAATCAAGCAGTAAAAAACGATTTCGCTCTTCACATCCACATGATCGATAACAGCAGCATAACTCAAGATATTTTTTGTGTCCAATGCAGGCCCTGATTACCCAATAGGCACGGGAAGCATGTGCTTCCCCAGGAAATTTTTTAAAAGGCCCCAAATTAAGCAAAAAAATGGGCCCCGGATTGTAAGCTTGTGGTCTAAAAACGTTGTCTGATTATAAAACGTCACAGTCCTACCTGACTGCACAATTATCATTTTTAGATTACTTAGGATATATGCTAATGAAGCTTTTACACATTTATTTATAATGGAATAATTTCATATATTGTGGTGGATGTAGGCTTTCACCAGTTTATATCTTGGTACAAAAAATCAAGTGAATTTGCTTGTCTATATTTTAAGTGAATTTACTTTAATTCGTTTAATGAAAAATTTATACATTTTTCAAGATGTTTGCATGAGTCTTTAGACCAAGAAGTCAATGGAGGCCCCCAAATGGATTTGTGCTTCCCCTCAATTGTAAGGTTAATCGGGCCCTGGCTCCAATGTAGGTGTAGGAATTACAGTTAATTACCTACACTTGGGAACTAGAGCTGAGTGAGGTGCTCTCGTAGGGGGGTCCTTAGAGATGCTAGCCAGTATTCACCTGAGTTTAAAAGAAAATCATTAATAACTCCGGACGGCCTGAGTTTGAAAGTGCCTCAAGTTTGAACCCGACATCTCCCGTCTTCCAGTTACGAGAGGAACCTCTCGGCAAATAATGGGGCTTTAATGTTGTCCGATAAAACATAAAACCGACTGTATGCTTGGGTTCGGGTCATTCTCATTACTAAGAAGTGAATTTTGTTGTACATCAGAGACCTTTAAAATACAGTCTTAAAATGCCAATAATTAAAACATAATAGTTTTGTCGTAATTCAATTTTCATCTGTGAAAAAAAAAAAAAGAAAAAAGAAAGAAAGAAGAAGAAGAAAGTTATCAAATACCTACAGTAGATATAATATTCATAGACTCTAATCAAAACGGTTTAAAAAACAATTAAATACAATTCGTTCATTGAAGCGTTCTGGCGATCCCCATACGATTGTTTAAAAAATAACTAACTATATATTTCGAAATATAACTAAATTATAGGAGTTAAAAAAAAAAAAAAAAAAAAGTACATAAAATATATCTCAGACAACAGAAAATTTGTAACTTGTTGTTTCAAACTAGTAAAACTATAAAATGAATAAATAAAAAACTCTGGCATGTTTTCTTTTCGCTCTTTGTAAAAAATAATTCTAACTTTTATCTTAAAAATCTGTAGTACATATACGGTCGAAATTACTTTTACTAAATAGGGTAGGTGCTCCAGTGATTGGCATGCTCCAGAAATTGGCATCTATCCCGAAATAATTAATAGATAAGAAAAAAAAATAAAATCATATATTTTACATATAAGAATTTTAACATTTTATGTCAAATATTGGAGCATAGGGTGCTAATAACTGGTAAAATTAAAAACAAGCAGTGTCAAACACTGGAACATAAGGTGCCAATTACTGATAAAATGAAAAACTGGCAGTGTCAATTACTGTAACATTCAGTGGGTGTCAAATAAAAATTCATAAAAAGAAAAAAAAAAATTGTTATCAAATGTATATACTTTAACATATATGTGATTTTGAATGTCTTTCCTAACATATGTACTAACTAAAGATTTCTAAAATTATTTTCTCATAACTAGAACATTAAAAACATCAGAGACTGTCTAAAAGTGTCAATCACTGGTGTACCTTTATGAAGGAAGTTAATTTACATTACAAAAGATTACGACCTGTAAAGATAAAAAATGTTTATGATTTATTTTAACACGTTGAGCGCCATGTCAGCCATTCTAAATTCTAGACATTTTGCCATACATCTCTAAGTACTGAAGGAATCATCTTGAAACTTAAGGAGTGTGCAGAACATGTTATACTTCAAACATTTCAGTGAAAGTTTTACCCCGAAAGTAAAAGCAGTACCAATAAAAAATTAAAACGTTGAGCGCCCTGTCAGCCATCGGTGGCTGACAGTGTCAAATATGATATAAAGCCGCGTCAACCATCGGTCGCGGATATATAATTTAATTATTAAAAATTTGCTTAATTTTTATTTATTACAGGAGGAATCATTGTGGAATTTTAATGGATTTTAAGAATTTGAGTGGCGCTCAACGTGTTAACCAACAAAACACATTCATCTGAGCAATCACATATTTATTTCGTATATTCCAGTCCAAAAAAAAAAAAAAAAAAGAAGAAGAAGAAGAATATAAATGACTCTTCTCTCCCTCGGGTCAATTTTCATTAATTCATTATGTAACTGATATATCTATAAATGCATTCTTCAAAACTTTCTTTAATAAATATGATCATTTGATTTCAATGCATCGAATTTTATTTAAATCCGCTAATTAATTTTAGAATATGAAATTGATAAACACTGACCCCATTACTGATATATTATTAATATAGACACAGTGTATATTTCGGTATACATCGAATTTTATTAAAATTCGCTAATTAGTTTTAGAATAAGAAGCTGACAAACACTGATCTCTTTTACTGATACATTATTAATATTAGACACAATGTATAAATACATAGATACATAATATATTAAGCATGTAACATTTTGTATAGTAATTCACCTGTTAAGAATAAAAATTCACGAGTTTGACTTCAATAACTTGAAATTATTTTAATCAGCCATTTTTTTAGTTCATCGAAATTCAGATTTTAGAATAAGAAGTTGACAAACACTGATCTCTTTTACTGATACATTATTAATATATTAGACACAATGTATAAATACATAGATACTAAATATATTAAACATGTAACATTTTGTACAGTAATTCATTCACCTGGTAAGAAAAAAAATTCACGCGTTTGACTTCAATAACTTGAAATTATTTTTTGAGTTCATCGAAATTCAGATTTTAGAATCAGAAGTTGACAAACACTGATCTCTTTTACTGATACATTATTAATATTAGACACAATATATAAATACATAGATACTTAATATATTAAGCATGTAACATTTTGCATAGTAATTCACCTAGTAAGAAAAAAAAAAAAAATCACGAGTTTGACTTCAATAACTTGAAATTATTTTAATCAGCCATTTTTTGAGTTCATCGAAATTCAGATTGCGATAAAATACCTAATCTATCACGGTTGACTGGCTAAACAAATCATTATCTATTTTTGGTAAACAAGCAACTATACAGATAAAATAATAGTCATTCTTTCCTTCTTTTAGAACACTGATTATGGCATCGATTAGAATGAATGACATTGGCATTCAAAATCGTTTGTGGTTGTTGTCAGACGATTCATAAATTTAATTACATCTGGCACAGGAAGTGAAATGAAATGGAAAATCTTTCAGTTCAGGTCTATTGTCACACTGATACCAATTACCAATGCAGAAAATAGACAATTATCATGATAAGAAACAAAGATATTGCAATGTTCAACACCAGTAATCTGTTTCAGCAGATGGATAAATATAGAATCACACGGTGCGTCCGTCTAATTAGACCGTGTACTAATAGAAATTCCCATGCTTAAAATTAAAATAATGAGAATAGATCCGAAGGACACAAAATACACTTATTCGTAAGAAATAAATTATACACGCATACGGATCAATGATAAATGCATATGCGCATATATTTATTACTTGTTTTCATAATTATTGGGACACTTGCAGAGATTACTACTGTGCCTCTTTTGAAAATTTCTTTATCGCACATTTGCATTAAAATATTTTCGCATGTTCTTATTTAATGTTTAAAAAAACATCAACTAAATAACTTTAATAAGCTAGGGAAAAAAATAAAATAAAATAAAAATTACAAAATTAGAATAATTTTTTAGAAATTTAAATTATATGCAGAGAAAAAAAAAAAAAAAAAACGCACGATGCATTATGCTTAGAGTTCATGTATTGTTACGAAAAACTTGTCGACTTCCGTGTGTGACAAAGTAATTTGTAAATGCTTTTTATTCAGCGTAATTTCTCGAATCAGTACGACAAAACTGTGATTACAATTACATTCTCGAAACAGTCCAATAGTATTGTTAACCTTTTACCCACTGCATTCAGATCCGGGCGTAATTTAAATTAGTTTTTTACATATTATGCCTTCGAATGCTTTAGTTTAAAGAACTCTATCATTAAAATGTGTAAAAGAGAATATATATATAATTTAAGATTATTATTATATTTAACATTATTAATTTAATGTTATTATATTTTAATATTATTTTATTTTATTTTAATAATGTAAGCTACTTCAAACATGCCAGCCCATTTTTAGAAGCATTTGCTTATTCTTCTAAATTATGTGAATTTTTAAACTGTGGGGTAAAAAGAAAAATGGTAAAATAGACCATTTTTATAATTTTTTGTACGTTTCCCCTTTTATGATTGAACTGTAATTTCTATTTCAAAAAATCAAGTCATCTTTCTATTATAGATGATAATTTTTTCAAGTCAGTATTCCTGATATTTAATTTTTAAATGAATTTTTAATTCCATGTTCTATTTATGGAACCTTGGCGTATAAAAGGTTAATTCATCGAATATTCTGGTAGCAATCCAATGACACTATCATTCGAACCGCAAAAGTCACTATTCGATTAAAGTTCTGGAAACAGAACACGAAACAGCCACTTTGTTCCACAGGAGTAAAGCAAATAACGCAAATACTCCTGAGCAGAAATTTTCGGATTTTCGCTAATAAATTTCAGTCGCTTGGAGCACATTCTCTAAGTGAAATCCCTCGGAATGACTCTCTAAACAAGACTGACTCTCAGTGACTTCACTTTCTTTGCAGAAGTCAACTCACTCCTCCTTTTGGCGATGAAGTTTAGCGGTAGTTCTAGATCTCGGCCCCCGTGCATAGTAGAGCTTCGAAACTTCGAAAACCCTTAAACTACTATTTTTCGCCAAATTCATTGCCAAGGCTGGCGTCCCTAATAGTAAATGAACAGCTTCTTTATTTCCACTTTGCCCTGTAAAACTACTTTCACTGCAACAAGACAAATGATGCAAGGGAAAAGACTTAATCCGTTGTAACAATATTATGTGAATATTTTTATGTAATTGTCCTCTTAAAGCAAGATGAAAGTAGGTGTGTAAATAAAACAAAAATACCCCCCCCCCCAAAAAAAAAATAAATAAATAAAAAATAAATAAATAAATAAATAAACAATAAATAAATAAAAATAAATAATAAATAAATAAAAATAAATAAATAAATAAATAAATAATACTTGCAAACTTAAGACACATACTAATTATAATAATAAACTCATTTCAAGTAAAAAAGTCTCAGGAGCCATAGAATTTCAAAATTTTTTGGATGAATTGCTTCTTTATTTTCACTTTGCCTGTAAAACTACTTTCACTGTAATAAGACAAATCATGCAAGGGAAAAGACTTAATCCGTTATAACAATATTATGTGAATATTGTTACGTAATTACCATCTTAAAGCAGGATGAAAGTAGGTCTGTAAATAAAACAAAAATACACCCCCCCCCCCCAAAAAAAAAAAAAAAATAATAATAATAATAAAAATAAAATAAATAAATAAAAAAATAAAAAATACTTGCAAACTTAAGACATTCTAATCATAATAATAAACTCATATCAAGTAAAGAAATCTCAGGAGCCATAGAATTTCAAAAATTTTTGAATGAATTGCTGCTTTATTCTCACTTTGCCTGTAAAATTACTTTCACTGTAATAAGAAAAATCATGCAAGGTAAAAGACTTAATCCGTTATAACAATATTATGTGAATATTGTTACGTAATTGCCATCTTAAATCAAGATGAAAGTAGGTCTGTCAATAAAACAAAAATACCCCCCCCCCCCAAAAAAATAAAAAAAAAATAAAAATAAAAATAAATAAATAAATAAATAAATAAATGAATGAATAAATGAATAAATAAATAAATACTTGCAAACTTAAGACATACTAATCATAATAATAAACTCATTTCAAGTAAAAAAGTATCGGGAGCCATAGAATTTAAAACATTTTTTGAGTGAACTGCTTCATTTCCACTTTGCCTGTAAAACTACTTTCACTGCAGCAAGACAAATGATACAAGGTAAAAGACTTAATCCGTTGTAACAATATTATGTGAATATTTTTACGTAATTGCCATCTTAAAGCAAGATGAAAGTAGGTCTGTAAATAAAACAAAAATACCCCCCCCCTCCCCCCAATATATATATATATATATATATCAGGTTTGGAAAAAATCATGATTTTTTTTTTTTTTTTTTTTTTTTTAATCAAAAAAATCGGATTTTTTTTTATTTAAATCAGATTTTTTTTTTTTTTTTTTTAATCGGATTTATTTGATTTTTTTAGAATTCTATTTTTAATTATTGTGTTTTTATGTTTTTACAATACATAGAGCAGTTTTTTATAATAATTAACTAAAAAAGAATAAATAATATTTATAATTTATAAAAATAATATACGAAATAATTACATAGTTAAGAAAATACTTATATTCTAGTTACTGATTGGTACTAAAAATTAAACATCTAGGCTTTAATCTAAAGCCATTCTATTACTTTGTAATTGAATTGTACACACTAAATAAGATGTTGTAAATGAATAGAAAATGGTAAAAATTAAAAAACAAATTAAATATTCATTTAATGCAAGCTATTTATTAAGGGATAAAAATCACAATTAAATCAATATTTTTTAAGCAAATAAATCAGGTATTTAATTGTTTGAACAAAAACACTAATTTAGAAGCTTTGTCCACTCCTAATTCATTACGAAGGCTTGAATGAACTAGTCCAAAAGAAGAAAATTGTCTTTCTACTCCAATAGATGAAGCCACGGCTGTTGTTATTTGGTAAATAAATTCAATTTCAAATTCGCTGATTCTCTCTTTACCTCCCATTACATAAAAGGACTTCCACCAATCATAATCTGTCATAATATCTGAAACTTTTTTCTCAAGCAATGGTAATTTTTGGAATGGGCCATTTTTTGCTTGAAAATGTGCTACAGTGGTGAGAAGATTTGGACAATTTTCTTTAATGAATGCTAAACCTTAATTATTTTCCGCTACACTAAGTAAAATTTCATTTCGATTTAAAACAGAGGGACTTAATAAAACTCCAGAAAAATGACAGCCATTAATAGCTTTTTTATATCTTGCTTTAAATTTTGTAATTCTATGTTTATCTAATATATTTTCTAACTTTTTACCCAAAATTTTCCATTGATATGTGCATTCGGCAAGGGAACAATCCTCTTTTTGAATTGTAACATACTTTTTGTTCGTACAGTTTAACAACATAGAATAGCACATGATAAAAATTTCTTACCATAGACTATAATGTACTTATTATATGACTAAAGAAGTTTTCCTGGATAAAGAGCTATAAATATAAATGTTACAAACGCAATTTACAATAGAGAACATGCCATAGTCTTCTTTTATGGACACAAATTTCAAGGTAATCGGAGCGTATTTATGAAAGTTAAAGCGCAATAAAACATAGGAACAGAAATAATGAACACATTTATAATTATAGTTAAAAGTATTAATATAATAATAATATAATAATTATCAACAGTTTACTATACGTTACTTTTAAATAAATTTAAAATTTAAACTAGTTCGTGATGTTTTCATATAAAAAATCTTATTATTATAATGAAAAATTTTGAAGTATGATTGTTCAAAAAAGTAAAAAAAAAAAAAAAAAAAAAAAACTTAGCCTTAAAGTACATTTGACAAATAAAAAATTTACAGTACACTCATAGACATAATTAACTTAACTAAAACTTTTTCTATTCAGTGTTTTTAACGTAGTAATAGTTAGTGCTTTCCAAGCTTGTTAACGTTTTGCTGAATTTTGAAATTTGCTTTTAGGATTGTTAACAGTTTTAATAAAATTGCTGCTTCAGAATAGTTAACTGCAATAAAGATTCTAATTACTGCAGAAGTAAATTCTTTTTTAGAATAATAATTTTATCTAAATTCTAATATTGATTTCAGAGTATTTTCACTTTCGCCAACATGAGTTTGATGAAATTATTCAAATAAAAAAATTTACCTTTTTTTAAAAAAAAAAAAAAAAAAAAAAAGAGAGAGAAAAAGAAAAGAAATAAATAAATCTGACAGATATTTATTTCACATATAGTAATAATAACATTTTTTAAAAATGAAATAACTAATTTATTTATGAAATAAATAACTAATAGTATGAGTTCTAATGTTCTAATCTATTCCATAATTCTATAGCACCAATTTGTGCAAAATAAATAGAATTGCTTATGAAATTAATTATTATGGTTTATTATATATATACAGTCGGTAACAAAAGTCTCCGAACATTAGCAAAAATTCCTATGTAAAAAAAGTACACTTAATACAGTTTTGTTAAATAAATCCTTGTCGAATCCTGCTTTTAGACTGACTAAGAACAGGATTCGACAAGGATTTATTTAACAAAACAGTATTAAGTGTACTTTTTTTACATAGGAATTTTTGTTAGTGTTCGGAGACTTTTGTTACCGACTGTATATATATATATATATATACACGTTGATAGTTTAAAATTCGAGTTTTAAATATTTTGAGAGCTTATACATACATATGCATATATTTGCAACCTAACTTCACTAGTCTACAAATTTACAGTTATAGAAGAATTCAAATATTTACGTATAATTATTTAACTCATAATAATCATTACATTTAAAAGAAAATGTTCAAATAAAAGCTTTTTTCATAAATGGTTATTATATAAAAAATCTTGTGTATATAAAATAGCATCATTTTATACTAAAGCAGCAAAATTTTCTATAAAATTAATTATTATGGCTTGTTTCAAATGAATTGATACTAAAAGTTTAAAATCCACCAGCTATTCTCAAATTTTTATATTTGATATCTGCCTTACTATTTTCTTCAGAATTTGAAAATTTACAACTATAGAAGAATTAAAAATCTTTTTTTTTTTTAGAAAAACTTAATTATTTAATTTATAATCAGTATTAAAATTGGAAAACATCGAAATAAAATTATTTTTATGAGTAATTGTTAAAAAAAAATGCGCTCTTTGAATATAAAACACAACATTAATTTGTGCTAAAATAGCAGAATTTCTTATAAAATTGATAATTATGGCTTACATTAAATAGATGTTACTTTATAAAATAAACTTTACATTAAATATGCAAAGTTTAAAAATAATCAGCTAACTTTAAATTTTTACACATTAACAATAAAGAAATTAGCACACTTTTGAAAAATGGATTTCATAAAAAAATGTCTGACGTTTAGAGTTTTAGTTTGAAATCGGTAATTTATATATATATATATATATATATATATAATTAAAAAAGCAATAATTTCAGTTTAAAAACCTACAGTTTATATTTAAATAGTCAAACAATTATGTCACATTAGCAGACGCCTGGTATTTAAAATACATTATGATGCGGACTAGCAATGGGATTTGAAGTAAATAAAAATGAAAAGGAGAAATACATTAAAGGAAAACTAAATAAAATAAAACATGAAATTAAAGGGTGTAGGTAAGTTCGGGACCAAAAGAGAGGAGTCGAGCAATTCCATGGTTAAATTCGGAACCGACATTTGGTCCCGAACTTACCCATGGGATTGATCGTGCGAAAAGCTACATAATTAGTCTGGTCCTGAATTTTCCTACTTCGAAATTTATTTCGGAGTAAAATTTTAAATCGTAGGAATTAAATAAATAAATAAATAACAATGAAAATAAAAATGATTTATAAAAGCAATAAGCAAGTACCAAGCCCCAGACATAAAAAGGCATTAAAAAAATAAAAAAATAAAACTATTTTTCAAAATAAAATAAAATAAATGCCTGATGTTTATATTTTAATTAGAGCTTGGCACTTTAATATTAAAAAGCAAATAAATAAATAATAAAAACTTCAGTTTTAAAACCTACAGTTAATACTTAAACAATCAAACAAATTGTATCATTCTAGCAGACACGAAGTATTTAATTGTTATTCTCACTAAACAATTTTTCTTGATTTACGGTTAAACATAAAAAAAAAAACTTTTCAAATTTAAAAGAAAATACTCATTTTATGCATAAAAGCATTTTCTTTCTCAAGGATGGTCGATTCCCACCTGGTTCAGTATTAAAAGACCTGTGAAATGAAATTTCATTTTAAGGGTCCGCTTGACTCACTGCCGCCCGAAGCCGAAGCTAATGTTATTCTATGGGAAATTTTTCTTTACAAATAACTTATTAACTAATGCATATTTTTAAATTCTGTTTTCTTATTCTGAAAATTCCCAGCTGTTAAATTGACGGACCTTTTATAAAAAAATTATTTTTTTATATTTTATTTTGAAGGTGCAAAATACGAATTTTCAATATGTGAATTTTTTTCATTTTGCAATTTCAAAGTGAAATATTAAAAATAAAAATAAAAATACATTTTTAAAAAAGGTCCGTCAATTTAACAGTTGGGAATTTTCTGAATGTGAAAACAGAATTTAAAAATATGTATTACTTAATAAGTTATTTGTAAAGAAAATTTCCCCATAAAATAACGTTGGCTCGGGCTTCCGGCGACGGTAAGTGAAGAGGGCCGTTAATGGAAATATTTCAACAAAATTTTAATTATATATATATAAATTCCCCAACTTCGGTTCCAAATCGTATAAACACGTTTAAAAAAAAAAAAAAAAAAAAAAAAAAAGGGTCTGAATGAGAAATATCCCACATTTTTTATACACTGTGAATTTCTAGTCTAGACGGAAGATATGTGAAAGTAAGATTAAGAGCGAGTCAATTACACACATCATTAACGCCATTTTTGACACAAAAGGGGATTTCCAACGCTAAAAAAGGAGACGTCAGCATTAGATCGCGGGAATACTTAACCCAATTATTAGAGATCAATGCAAAGTGCATAATTCATAAGAATGTTAAGGCGTTGTCCCCAATAATACTTTCATGTCCCCGATTCAGATGGTGCCATATATCTAAGATAGGACCAAGGAGACACCGGTCACTTTGACGTAGGACGTCCGAGGACAAAATATCCGGTATAGGTGCAATTAAAAAGAAAGGCGTTTACTTACTCTTAATCTCTCATACAGAATATTTAAGCATAGTATGTACGTATTAGAAAGAAATAATAGTGTCTCCGACTTAAGGCTGCTCATCAGTCAAATAACTCCCTTTCTCTCTTCCCATGTTATCCAATGGGATTTTCGTTGCTTCGTTTTATAAAAATATCCCATTCAAAAATGAAGTTTTTCAAATTCAGTTTTTTAAATATTACTCTTTGAACAGGTCGCCTTTTAGCTTAGTGAGCAATTTTTCGAAAATATTAGTTTAAATATTTTATTTCAATAAGTAAATTATGAACTCTAAGTTTGGATCTCTAAGAAAATACATAAATTTATTTTTTCAAAAAATTGTTCACTAAGCTAAAAGACGACCTGTTCAGAGAGTAATATTAAAAAAACAGAATTTGAAAAACTTCATTTTTGAATGAGATTTTTTATAAAACAAGCAATGAAAATCCCATTGGATAACATGGGAAGGAAGAAAGGGAGCTATCTGACTGATGTACAGCCTTAAGGGCTCGCTTCACTTACCGTCGCCGGAAGCCCAAGCCAATGTTATTTTATGAGAAATTTTGTTTACTTATAACTCATTAACTGATACATATTTTTAAATTATGTTTTCACATTCAGAAAATTCACAACTGTTAAATTAATGGATTTTTTAGATTTTTAATATTTTATTTTGAAACTGTAAAATGAAAAATCTCACACATTGAAAATTCGTATTTTACAGCTTCAAAATGAAACATTTAACAAATCCGTTTTTAAAAAACGTCAGTCAGTTTAACAACTGTTAATTTTATGGATGTGAAAACAGAATTTAAAAATATGTATTAGTTAATCAGTTATAAGTACAAAAAAATAAATAAATGAATAAAATCCATAGAATAACATTGGCCTAGGCTTCCGGCAACGGTAAGTGAAGCGGCTCCTTAAGGGCCCGCTTTACTCACCGCCGCCGGAAGCCGAAGCTAATGTTTTTCTATGGGAAATTTTTCTTTACAAATAACTTATTAAATAATACATATTTTTAAATTCTGTTTTCACATTCTGAAAATTCCCAACTGTTAAATTGACGGACCTCTTTTAAAAAATTATTTTTTTAATTTTTAATATTTTATTTTGAAGTTGCAAAATACGAATTTTCAATATGTGAATTTTTTTCATTTTGCAATTTCAACATAAAATATTAAAAATTAAAAAAATACATTTTTAGAAAAGGTTCGTCAATTTAACAGTAGGGAATTTTCTGAATGTGAAAGCAGAATTAAAAAATATGTATTAGTTAATAAGTTATTTGTAAAGAAAATTCCCCCATAGAATAACATTGGCTCGAGCTTCCGGCGACGGTAAGTGAAGAGGGCCGTTAAGGGCCCGCTTCACTTACCGTCGCCGGAAGCCCAAGCCAATGTTATTCTATGGAAAATTACTTATAACTCATTAACTGATACCTATTTTAAAATTCTGTTTTCACATTCAGAAAATTCACAATTGTTAAATTAATGGATTTTTTAAATTTTTAATATTTTATTTTGAAACTGTAAAATGAAAAATCTCACACATTGAAATTTCGTATTTTACAGCTTCAAAATGAAACATTTAAAAAATCCGTTTTTAAAAAACGTCCGTCAATTTGACAATTGTTAATTTTCTGAATGTGAAAACAGAATTTAAAAATATGTATCAGTTAATAAATTATAAGTACAAAAAAAAGCCATAGAATAACATTGGCTTGGGCTTCCGGCAACGGTAAGTGAAGCGGCTCCTTAAAGACACTTAATTGGGACTCCCTCGCATCCAGAAAACAAAACCCATGTTATCCTTTAGGGAAATTTGTTACAATTACACATTACGCAATGCATATTTTTAAAGTTCCGTTTTCCCACTCTAAATATTCACGACCGTTAAATTAGTACTCATTTTCCAAAAATTATTATTATTTAATGTTATATTTTTTAATTTAAACATACAAAAACTTAAGTATACATTTTTCTCCTTTTTTCAGCTGTAAAATGGAAAATTAAAATTTTAAAAATTAAAGTTTTCACATTCCGAAAATTCATAACCGTTAAATTAGTACTCGCTTTCCAAAAATTAATTTATTTTAATTTTACATTTAAGTTTAAATATGCGAAAAATTAAGTACATTTGTCTCCTTTTTCAGCTGTAAAATGGAAATGGAAAAAAATAATTTCTGTAAAATGAGTACTAATTTCACGGTTGTGGGTTTTCATTCAAAATGTGAATTCAGAAAGGTGTGGATTTTCTGAATTAAAAAATATACATTACATAATGGAGCAATTATGGAAACAAATTTCCCCATAGAGTTCCATGGGATTTAGTGACAGGAAAAGGAAAAATTGTAAGAGACGAAAGGAGTCTTAATAGTTAATTCTTCAACTATCAGTCAATGAAATATACTTCCACATGTAAAAATGTTTTCCCTTTTAAAGTCTGTTATCTTACAAGGAAACATTCAAAAGGTGTCGTCTTCAAAAAATATTGAAAAAAATATATGTGATTCTACTCTTCATAAAAACCAGAAAGTGAAAAAATTATCGGCTGAAATGAATTACAGCGACCACAAAAAATTATCAAAATTAAGCATATTTGGCAATTTAGTGCTGTTAGGCTATAAGTTTGCTAGCACCGAGATTGCCATCTACGAACAGAACCGTGTTCTGCTTCTCCGCCACGTACTCAAAATCAATCGCCTAACAGTGTGAAATCGCCAAATATGCTTAATTTTGATAATTTTTTGTGGTCGCTGTAATTTATTTCAGCCGATATTTTTTTCACTTTCTTGTATTTTATAAAAAGTAGAATCATACACATGTTTTTTTTTTTTCCCAATATTTTTTGAAGACGACACCTTTTGAATGTTTTCTTGTTAGTAAAAAGTTTAAGTCAATCATTGATATTCTTTTTTTTTTTTTTTTTTGTAAGAGTTCAGAAATTTATATTATACTTTTCTTTTGGTCCTATAAATTATATTTAATAGATTTCTTAATGCACTATTTAGTAGAACAAATAATATCTTCTTTTTGTAGAACCAAAATCTTCCGAAGTGGAGATTAAGGCTGATTGACTACACTAGAGTCCTAAACCAGGTGGGTTTAGGGAGACTAAATGGTTTCGTCCATGGGTGTTGGATTCTCTCCGTATTTATTATTATTATTATTATATTATACTTATTTATTTGTTTATTAAGGGTTATAATCTGTATTCAAGTGAATTTTAGAGAAAACTATTGAAAATCATCGAATTCAGAGCTACTTGAAGATAGAGTATTTATTGGGCTAAGAAATGGGGATTATAGAAAAAATAATTAGACACAAGTATATCCCAGCAATATTAATATTTTTTACAGCATTATACATAACACTAAACAATACTAAAATTATTTGTAATACATTAAAAAATATTTGTACTTTGAGTTTCAATATTTAATATAGTTCCTTAAAAATTGCCCGTAATGGAAAATTTTTTAGAGCGGAAAAACATTTTCAATCAAAAATTCAGTTATTCATATTTCAGTGAAATTCAGTTGTAAACGATAGTATTTCCATTATTAATATTACTGAACAAAATTATTAAACTATAATTTCCCTAAATATAAGTAGTAATACTGGAGAACCATATAACAATTAATAATCCCATAACTTCTGTAGGAGATAAATAAAAGTAGCACTGTCACTATGGTCATGACTTCGCGTAACTGGAGCCTCGGGCCCAGATTTCTTGAAGGACCCCTTTATACTTATTCATATTAACTTACAACCAATAAAAAAGAGACGCTGAAGTAAATTTTACATTTCATTTGAAGACCCATACTGGTGCGGGGGGTCTGGGGTAATTCATTTGCAAGCCCCTGCTTTTAAACATCCTGATTGTCGCAGCCATTTTCCATTCAACAGTCGAGCTCTTTTTATTTTTGTGTTGGAGAATAAATAATTACCGTTATTTATTATTTATTTATTTTATTTATTTATTTTTTAAACTATTATTCGACCTACAGCGATTCCTGCGCGTTTTTGCATTTTATGATACTTATTTACAAAGTTGATATTTTTCAACATTTAACATGGTTTTTGACGCACTGTTTCTTGTAATATACAACATATCGCACCCCGACAAGAAAAGTAAAACAACTCAAAAATAAAGTACTTGAGAAAAATGAAATTAAAAATTACGATAAAACATTGATTACTGTCGAGACGGATAATTTTCGAGACAAATATGTGATTTTTTTCTGTACGACGAGGCACTTCATACACATTTTCCAATGATATAAAAACTCAAAATTGACATTTTTTTTTACCTGTGGCAATTTTCTTGCCAAGTTGTGATAGCATTCGAAAATTCTTGAATAAAATAAAAATATACAATTATATTTTTGCTTTAATAAATAAGATACTTTAACCCGTTAACGCCCAGTGTCCTCATTTGAGGACAGCTAATAAAATGGCACGTAAATTTCTTGTGTTTTCTTGGAATGATTTCTGATTTTTAGTGACAGTTTATAGCGTCACTCTAAATGATCCCTGGAAGTTTTATGTGACTACTATTAATTATTATTTCATAATTTTGATAGTCATTTTATGATTTTTCATTCGTCGCACATATATTTGCTTTTTGCGCAGGTATACTAACTTAAATCAAGTTGAATAATAATATATATTATAATACTTTACTTTAGAGATCTTTGTCGACATATAATAGGAAATTAATCTGTTATCTCAAAGTTTTTCTATCTCGAAGTTTTCTCGCTAGAACACTAAACGTCAATAAATGGGGACAGGCTTTAAATTTAAAACTATCAGAAGAATTGTTTAAGTTAATATATTTTACTGTCAGTTGTCTATTTTAATTTACTTAGAAGTGAAATAATCAGCTAATAATATTTTACAAAATTAATTCGGGCGTTAACGGGTTAATCCGTCGAATTTTGGTGGATGAATCTTCTCTCTCTCTCTCTCTCTCTCTCTCTCTCTATATATATATATATATATATATATATATAACTTCGTTAAATCGCGGACTGAATTTTTTCTATTTTCGTCATAATTTGACATTCACCCGCTATAAACTTCGCTGACTATCAACAGAAACTAAGACAGATTGGATATCACGATACGAGCTATATATATAAAGAAAAATCTCATCAACAAACCCACCGTTCATCTGGGATGTGCCACGAGATGACCCATACGGCATAAAGATAGCAAAAACATAGACGGTAAGTCGACACTCGTTTTAATGACGATGACGAGACGAAACTCTGATAACAGGAGATATAAACATTAGATATGCGCGTTCTTGGAGGCTCAAAAAAAGAAAGAAAAAAAAAAAAAAAAAATCAGAAAATAAAATTAAATGTAGTTTAAAACTAGGTAGCTACGATAACATCAGAAAGTGTTTAAATAAGTGAAGAAGTTAAAAATTTGCAAAATCAATATTTCATAATCAGGCTACTACCCTAAATTGAACCTATCACCAATGAACTTAGGATTGAAGCAGAATTTTCGAGAAAAAGATTCTGTATCAGCACTAAAACGATTAGCTAATTTTCTTTCTTTATTTATTTCATTTTATTTATTCATTTATTTTATATTTATTTATTATTATTATTTATTATTTTATTTATTTATTGAGATAAAATTTACAACCATAGAGAAAATATACTTTTAAAACATCATGGTTATGGTGCTGGGTGGAACAAGACCGATTGTCTATCTAATCGACAACCCTAATTGGGATCGAAACCTGGGAAAATTCTTCTATGAGGAGTCTTTCCAAGGAGACCCTTTCCCTCTTTACAAGTTTCGAGAAAAACACGGACTACTAGACCGACAAGCTCATCCTTGGTTCGAACACAGTACCTTCTGTCTATGAGCTTCGACAAAAGAGCTTCTTGGTCATTGGTTGGGCTATAATGGTCTTGGAAAAGAATAACATTTTACTGTAAAACTGGATTATTTAGACCCTGTGGGTTACCTGAACTCTCCAGGTTCTGGTTTAATGAAGTAATGGACGTATCCTTAGTCCGTTTCCGTGGTTCGTATCCATTGCGGACCAACTTTGAGCTACGTCTATTGCTTCAATAAACCAGGGTCAGGGACGACTTTTAATCATTTTGGTTTTAAGTAACCCAGTTTTACGGTATAACAATTGAAATACTCTTAAGATTTTAATTAGTTAAATATTAAATCTTTCAATTAGTTTTTTTAATTATCCCCCCCCCTCCCCCAAATAGACAACATGATGTAAACAGCCTACTTAAACGGACACAGTAGCAAAAAAATTATTAAAAAGCGTATAAGAAATACTACAAAATGAAGCTAGACTCAGACTGATACACCATATGTTGTTTTAAAATGCCAGGCCACTTAGAAGTTTCAAACTGGAAGAAAATAGTTCTTCAAGTCAGTTCCAGGATTTTAAAACATTTTTCTACTGGCATTACAGATAAGGTAGTGTCAGAAGTAATTGACGAACCCTCTGTGGTCAATTTCATAGCCATAATTAGCGTATAATAAAAACGAAATAGATAAATACAAACGTATTAAAATTACAACCAAGTTTATGGCAATGCAATTAAATCGGTTGAACCACACTCGTTAAATTGCTCTGAAAGGTAATATTAAGTCGACAAATAACAATGATGGTAGCGAAAATACCGCCAGGCTAAATACGGAAGGCAAGAATCTCTTCCAAGTAAATGCCGGAAGCATTTTTGATAACGAAACGTTGCATTAATCCATGATGCCTTGAAGTTAAAAAAAAAAAAAAAAAAAAAAAAAAACTTCTACTTAATTTTGTCAATTTACTGCGGTATTTTATTACGGCAAGTTCTTAAATTGTATAGCACGCTAAAAAAAATTAAGTATTTTTCAATTCTTACCCCACTTTTGCTGAAACAGAATATGTTTTAAATTACTTTTTTCTTTCTTTTAATATAGTTTCCCTTTTGATGACTATTTTAATCTATGCATAAAAATAAATAATAAAACTTTAAAATACTAAATTTGTCATAATCGAAGGGTGTTTATAACAGAGGGACATTTTTTTTTTTTTTTTCTTTCTTTTTTATTGAATGCTGATAGAAATTCTGGGTGGCGAAAATCATTTTGCCCGATTTCGAGTTGTCAGAGTAACCAAAACTGTGCCAGACCCATATAACATATACAACTCGAAAATACAGACTTTCCAAAAGTCATTTTGTTTTTTCGCAATCTAAACTTCTTTGTTAATGTCCTTTCGTAATATCACTAAATAAATGTATTCCTAAATTGTGTCTATAGTTACATTTTATAGACTAGCTATGAAAAGAAGTCATGGGATATTGGAAAAGTTGGCAATATTATAAGGTAATAAATTAAAAACACTTTAAAAACATGTTAAAAATACATTTATTAAAAATATAAAAACTTCCAAAGCTTTTCGCCTACATAAAAGAAGGCATCATCAGGGAATTAGTTTTACACATACTACAGAGCAGTTATATATACTTTTGTACCATATGGTCAACAGTTAAGTCCTTACATAAAATATATTCAACTGGAAGTCATAGATAGAGGCTGGAACTATTACATCGTAATGAGGTGTTACACTTGGATGCTGGAGCTGTTGCAAGATGAGGGGGTGCTACACTTGGAGGTTGGAATAATTTCAGGATGAGGAGGTGCTACACTTGGAGGTTGCAACTATTGCAGGATGAGGAGATGCTACACTTGGAGGTTCCAAAATAGTTCCAGCCTCTATCTATGACTTCCAGTTGAATATATTTTATGTAAGGACTTAACTGTTGACCATATGGTACAAAAGTATATATAACTGCTCTGTAGTATGTGTAAAACTAATTCCCTGATGATGCCTTCTTTTATGTAGGCGAAAAGCTTTGGAAGTTTTTATATTTTTAGTAAATGTATTTTTAACGTGTTTTTAAAGTGTTTTTAATTTATTACAATAATGACACGTGTTTTTAATTTAACTCTTAACTTGAGTTTGTTTATAATATTATAAGGAATGTAAGTAACTTCGATGAAATTATTGGCGCAGCATTAATTGTATATATAAGTAATATATACTATATTATACACTATTTATAATACAAAAGAAGTTATCTCTAGTCACTTCGAACTTCGAAAGATGTACAGTGAAAGCACCTGTGAATGATGTCACGCATCTTCCGCTACAGAAGGATGGTTGGTTGCTAACGGGATAATTTTAAGACTTCTATATATACGAGCTGGTGAAACAGGGATTTTTCTTGCCTTAGGATTGTCATACGTACCCAGCTAGTCAGTAGATAATCAAGCGGTAGCTACTGCTTCGGTCGTTGTGTGTTGGTACTTTTTAGTGCTTTTATTTTATTTATTTTTATGTAATTTTAGTTTAACAAAATGTGATATAAGAGGTTGTTCAGCAGTAATTTTCTCAAAAATCACTACAGGTAGAGACATAAAATGTTTATGTTTCCTTCAGAGGCGAAATGAAAAACATAGCTGCGATAAATGCGCCAAGGGGGCAAAGCTGGCGTCTTCTGAGGCAGAAAGATGGTGATTAAAGTGTCGGCTTATGTTATTATAGGAGCTCTAGTCAATTCAATCGATGAATGAATGTACCAAAAGGTGCGTTACACATATGCCAACTACTCAGGACGAAAAAGTATAACTGGTACAGTAAATACATTTAATATTATACCACTTTGATTCAATTACACGAAAAATACCAAATAAATGAATAAGCAAGCACACTGCGCTATCTAAACATGGCATCATGCTCGAACAAAATATTATAACTCATTATATCATAACTCTTACTAGACTAGGTAATAATAGAATAAATCTTGCCACTTAAAATAAAAATAACAGTAACGCAAATGACTATAAAACATAAAAGGGCAGAGAGGGGGGGGGGGGGGGAGGAATAACTCATTTTATAAAAACCTGTTGAATACAATAAGGAAATGTTTTAATCGTGCTCCAAATCCACATGGTTTTCCATAATTAATGATCATATCGATACACAAACAAAATTAGAAAAAAAAATAGTCACTTGAGAACAAACAAAGAGAAGAAATAAATAAATAAAACAACGTGGCGATATTTTTTTGATGGAATATTCATTCCACGGTATTCGGAATGATCCATTCTTTTCCCGTTGCATGTCGACGGCGCATACTTGAAATTCACAGCTGTGCACACTGTAACAACACGAAGATCGACTTACAGGCTGTTGGCATGGGAACGTATAAATCCCATCGGTCGGGCGGATTTCACGGGGGAAAACAATAACGTGATGAACACCACTTTTCCGGTATTTGCAAAATGATCGTACGGATATCTGAATTACAAAGAAAATAAAATTATTGGATCGATAGATCAGGAGCCTCGAGAAGTTCCATTTGTATTACACGTTATATATTTTTTTATTTATCCTACTTATATATGTAAGATTAACTTGATGAATAATAATACATATTTCTGTACCCCCCCCCCATCCGCCACTTAATACATGCTTCCTTTACCTAATATCAGTAAATCACCACTGGAAAATATACATCGAGTAATTACAATGAATAATTATACATAAAGAACTGCAATTCTTTTGCGTAGTCCTGGAAAAAAAAATCATTAATTCTATGCACACAATTTCCTACAGAAATCATGCTTCAAAGCACTTTTGTAATGTATATTAATTTCATTATGCAATAACTGATAAATATTTGTGCAGTGTAAGAATGTTACTATACACTTAAATGGCATGCGGTCACCATAGACCGTTATTTGAAAATTTTGTTGCGTCTATGTACACGAACTACAAGCACTCTGTATTATATATCAAAAAACTATACAGCTAAATTCTGTGTGATTCAAATTCGTATCCATACAGATAGTTCGATAAACATACAAGAGCCAAGGCTGTAAACCAAGAAAGAAGAATTCATAATGCCTGAATATATTTTTGTACATATCTATGTAAACAAATAAATAAATTTGAAATCGCAGGCTAACAGAGCATTACGGTAACAAAGAAGAACATTATTTGTCACCGGCACATGACTTTCTAATTTGAATTTCGAATCCTGAACAGGACATAAAATTGTAGTAATTTTAATCAAAGAAAAAAGCAAGCTGTATAGATGGACTGCGCTCGCTTCCCCATCATATAATTCTTCTCATAAATTTGCATAGATATAGTAATAAGACATAGATTGATCAGCGAGAGGGAAAAAGTGATACCCTTTTTTTTTACGGAAAAAGTCACTCTAATGGCTACCTTTCCCAGAGTAAATCACACACAGGAATACACACGGATAATTTAGTAAATAAAAGTTATGAATAATTTATTTACTAATGGTGAATGAAATGGCTCTCTAATGGCTGATTTTAGAACTTTTTTTCGGCATCAAAATTTATGAATAATATATTTACTAAAGGTGAATGAAAAACTCCAGATACAGTTTCAAATTCATTTTTCTTTTTTTTCAATACTCTCTAATGGCTGATTTTAGAACTTACCGATAACCAGCATAGTCACAAGACTGAAATGATCCCACTATATACTACCTTTTCCCGCTTCGATACATTTACGTTATCCTAATTTGCTGATTAATTTTATTAAGTACAGTTTTTTATGCAATTCTATACTCTTTCCACAGCAATAATACTCATATAATGCACGTTTATGCGAAATTTTGCTTATGTTAAGAAAATAAATAAATTACGAAGTTTTCAATGCAAAATATTCATAGTCAGCAATGTTCATTGCAGGGTTGCCATGGGGAAAAAAATCTCTGAGTTTTCCTTGTTTTTGAAATAAATTTTGAAATTCCCTGAATAATCCCTGTTTTTTAGCAGTATTCCAAATACCCAGAGTTTTTCAGGTTTTCCCTGAATTCCAGGTATAGAAGAAACCTTGCCATTGTTGGTATCATGAATGATATTTTTAAACTGGCCTTACGTAATGCACGTTCATGTGAAATTTTGTCCTTGTTGAGAAAAATCTCAAATTTCGAATAACTTACAAAGTTTTCAAATTAAAAGGTCGAAAATCGATAGAAATGTCATACCAGTTACGTTAGTAAATTTGTTAGTTTATTAGTGTAAGTATGCATTATCTTGTGAACGAACGATCGTAAAAGAAGTCGGACCAGTTTTAAATCATCCCTTATAACACTGCCAAGAATTCTGAGATTTATCGATTCCTTACGCTTCAAAGCGTGTGAAAAAGCTTAAAAAAAAAAAAAAAAAAAAAAAAAGTATAAAATTTTAACAAAAACCTTAATTCACCATATCTATAATATGATGAGAAATTAAAAAGTTAAACATCTAAATAAAAGAATGGGACATTTTGGAAAAAAAATGTAAATATAATTCTTCTTATACGATTTAACCTTTTACACGTCGCATTCAGATCAGGGTGTAATTTAAATTATTTTTTTACATATTTTGCCTTCTAATGCTTTAGTTTAAAGAACTCTATGATTAAAATGTATTTAAAAAAAAGTTTTTAATATAATTTAAGATTATTAGATTTAATATTATTATATTTAATATTATTAGTTTAATGTCATTATATTTTAATATTATATTATATTTTAATAATGTAAACTATTTTAAACATGGCAGCCCATTTTTTAGAAGCATTTGCTTATTTTTCTAAATTATATAAATTTTTAAACAGTGGGGTAAAAGGGAAAATGGTTAAATTGGTCATTTTTATAATTTCCTGTACATTTCCCCTTTTATGATTGAACTGTAATTTCTATTTCAAACCAATCAAGCCATATTTCTATTATATCTGATAATTTTTTTCAAGTCAGTATTCATGAAATTTTATTTAAATGAATTTTTAATTCCGTGTTCCATTTATGGAACATTAGCGTGTAAAAGGTTAAGAAAAATTGTTTTCTGGATTATCTATGCCAAACACAAAAACTCTATCAAAATCAATTATTAATGACTAATACATAAATATTAAGGGCAAAGTACAATACACCAAGTCAAGGCCCAAAAAAAAACATGTCAAGTTTGACAGGAAACATAAATTTGAAGGGAACAACTCATGCATTTACCTATTTCAAGCGCTGGGAGGGGCATGCAGATGCAGACATAGTGCAGACTTCAAACAGCATAAATACTGCTGCCATTCAACACTACTAAAACCTTGTAAAAATAAAATGTTACTACAAGGACACTCCCACTGATTTTTCGTAGTTTACGTTAAACAGTGCGCGCGCAAGCATTCCAATGATCTTGGGCCTCCGTTACCATGGTGATCCAGAAGGGGCTGATGAACTTGAAGACGAGGAGATATGGAATTTACCGGTAAACCGTGATCTTGAAATTTCATTCGACAGGTTTATTTTTAAAAAAAGGGAATACACGTCATTGGTAATGCACGCAAATAGAGTAAACTAAATTAAACCACACAGGTAGGGAATATAAAGAAAGTGTTACATTATAAAATGTATAATCTTATATATGTCACGGAAAGAAAAAGAAAAATACGTTGAAGTTAATCAAATTATACATAAAAAAAATTTCTTAAAATATTAATTTACAGTACTTCCATCAATGAATATAATATAGGCAGTCAAAATCACTGATTTAATTATTGACAGTAAAGCAGGCCTATTATAGGTAGGCAAAATCACCAAAAGCTAAAGTAGGCAACAAATGTTGTTATAAATGATAATGGTTAATTGAATTGTAACTATAGATTTAGTGTAGTAAAAACACAAAAATTGGTACACTAACTATGCTTTAATTTAATGTATAGTAACATTTAGTGCTAGAGGTCAAGACTTACAATTTTTGTAAGTGGCCAGTGGCCACTGAACATGATTAATTCAGTGGCCACTCGCGAGTCGACGTTATACCTGATATTCACACACATAATTAAAAAATATATATCTATATACATATAAAGGCATAAAACACAGATGATATGGTCGGGAAATTAAGAAATAGTGACCTTTATTGTATTATTTTAATAATAAAAATAATAATAAAAAAAAATATGCACTTCCACAAATTAAAAAAATAAAATAAAATAAATCTTTAAACACTGTTTGAATATAAATATTTTTTTTTTTTTTTTTTTTTAATTTCATACTTCTCGAGCTTAAAATTTTTAATATCTGAAATGAAAGCAGGTGGGATAAAGACAAAATTGGCTGAGAAATCAAATAATTGAAAAATGATTCGACTTTTGAGAGAAGATATGATCTCGTTTGAATTTCCTTTAAGTGTTTATGATTTTATTCTTATTAGTATTTTAAGAGTGAGTTTTATAGACATATAGGGTAGTTATAGTAGCATATAATGCAACTTGTAAATGCTATTAATAATTATAGTATTAGAAAGAAGATTTTAAAATTTTAGTAATGAGGAGAAATATATGGACTTTCGTAGTTAAGTATTAATTTCATTTCGATACAGAAAACAGCAGGCTATAATGATGGCACACTAACAAAATAATGTTACTTCTCATATACAATTTGTGTTTTGCAAGAATATTTACTTTGTCTTATTGAAAGAGAAATACAAAAATTTGATTTATTTAATAAATTTCACCTAGTGTGACATCTCCATACGGAAAATAGATGTGCGATTAGCATTAGAAGAAAACAAAATTAATTATTTTGAGTATGGGGGAAAAGAGTATGGGGCATCTCGGATAATATGCCAAAAAGATTTTTTGTCCCCCCCCCCCCCCCGGGAAAAAAAATCTTTTTGGCATATTATCCGAGATTTAATTATATTAACAGACTTGCGATTGCAAAAATTAGAAATTAGCTGGAAATGTTTTACTAACATGATTGTTTGGTTAATTTAATTGATTGAACATTGATAATGTCACTTTTAAAAAATTAACTACCGAACTACCTAAACAGTTATATATATATATATATATATATATATATATATATAGCTTTCTATCTACATTAAAAATTTCAGGATTTTTTTCATTAGCACAAAACAATTCTATAATATTATTGCAATAAGTTTTATAACCACATAAAACCTTATTAAAATTCCATGTCAACAAGGGGGGGAAAAAATCAAACAAATATATAATGTGATTTTTATTTATGTACATTAATCATACATATTTAAAAAAGCTACAGTAGTTAATTATCAGTTTCTAATATGCATAAAACCAACTGAGTATTAATTTTCTTAAATTGATTTAGAAAACATTTTCCTACCTGAATAATTTAGTCTACATTTTTTCCCTTGTTTAAACATTTGGAATAGATATTAAATATAAATATTTAATTTAATTGAGAAAAAATAAGTAGATTTATCAAGTCCAGTAGACAAGTTTAAAAATAATTACATATGTGAGAAACATTGAGCACTTCTGCCTCTTTATTGTTTGTAGAATTAATCACTGATCACTATCTGGAGATGTTTAGGGGGGGGGAGGGGGAAGGAATAAAAATTAATTACATGAGCAAGAAATATTTAACTATTCTATTTCTTTATAGGTTCTAGAATCTCATTAAGCAAGTTTAAAATGAATATTGACATTTATGTTGTGGATGGAGAAAGATTACGAATTGGGTGACTTTCGTAGCGAATTTAATCGCCGATCGTTAATGGGGTTTCTTTTTTTAAAACGGACGATATCCGCGATTTTTTTTAAAAGCAGAAGTTAATTCACAAAATTCCGCAAATTAGGGGAGGAAAATCGTAGATTTCCGCGAAATCGCGAAAAAATCGCATGTCTGATTGGCGATTACAGCAATTTTTTGGGGTCGCCACTTTTTCAAATTAGGTCGCCACGTGGCGAGTGGCGACCGCGAGTCTTGACCTCTATTTAGTGCTAATTCTCAAATTTAATTTTTCAATTAAAAGAAAATATTTAAGACTTTTGACTTATTTTATGAAAATCGGTGTGAAAGTTTTAAAATTAATAGTAAAACATTTTTCTAAAATATAAACATTTGCAAAAAATATTTATTTTTATACTATGAAAGTTGATGTGAAAGTTTTATAAGTAATAGTAAAACATTTATCTAAAATCTAAGCAATTGCATAAAATATTTGTTTTTATACTATGAAAGTCGATGTGAAAGTTTTATAAGTAATAGTAAAACATCTAAAATCTAAACAACTGCATGAAATATTTATTTTTATACTAATTTTTGTGACATTAATATCTGTAATACTAAATGAGTAGAATTATTCTGAATTATGTATTAGCAGTTCTTCAGTTTAAAAAAATATTACTTACAAAAAGCAGTTTTGTGACTAAGATGGTATAATCTGTTTTGCACTTCACGGGAAATAGAGAGAGAGAAGAAAAAATAAATGAAAATGCGCAGCTGTAGATGCTACAGCAACCCCACCTTCCCTTCTCGGTCCTTATTACATTTCTAAAAATATATATATATTTTATTATTTTACCGTTTGTTATCGCCATGAAATTAAGAGTATTACTATTCTTCTGAAGATAGAGCTCCGAAAGTAAAAAGTTTTCTAAAATTAATAATTTTTCATCAAAATTAAAATAAATATGATACCGATGGCTTACATACATACACACACACACTCAACAATATATATATTAATAATTTTTTTAAACGTAGACTTTTAAAGCAGCAGAATTAAGACCACTGAAACCACATAGACCAATAACAATAAAATTTCATCATATTAAAATTACCTGTGTAGACCGATTGTTAATTATTGAAACAATAAATTTTACTTTTTGTTATTTGAAACAATAAATTTTACTCATTGATTTTTTATTTAATTTAATTTAAACTTCAAACTTACCTTATTATTATTCCTAGACAGTTGCTACTTAAATAATGATGCCTGTGCGTTAAAATACATGAAACTCAAAACAAAAGATTCAAACAAACAATGAGAGAATAAACAATTGAAACACTTTTTTGACAGATTATTTTTAACAATTAGGAATAGCTGAGAACGGTGAAAAAAAAAAAAAACTCGCCAGGGGAGACCTTTTTCACCGTTGAGCACCAATGAACGATTTTGTTCGCAAGTGGGTATAATAGCAAATTTCTAGTGGGCTCCCTGTCGTACATGAAAATAATCGAAGTTAAATATGAGGAAGAATGTGGGAAAAACTATTAAATTCGAGAAATCAGATAATCAAACAAAAAACAGCCAAAAAAACCATACATTTCTCACAGGAGGAAGCAATTGCAGTCACACGGATTACAAGTAAAATAAATTAAAGGTTTAGTTCTTCATAGCAGACAGAAAAAATTAATAATTCAAGTAACATGGAGTCTTTAAATTGAGTCTAACCGTACATTAAACACTTAAAAAGCTATTTTAATTAGATCAGAAAATTATTTTGTTGAACTTTTTATATATATCTGTAAAAATGGTTTTACGGCATTAAAGTTAACAGTGCGGGGAAACAAATAATTTTCCCACTTGTCTCAGCCATCTTAGGGAAGGAATGTGATAAATATTTACAAATTCGAATTCGTGGGAATACATATTCTCCTTACGATAAAGGATGAAAATATTTCTATTTATGCTGTGTTTTCGTAATTTTAGATATCGTTTAACAATGCCAGTTACAAAACTGTTTACTGTGACAGATGACTAACAGTATTAACTTAAAAAAAGAAAGAAAGAAAAGTTTGCCATAAAATTTACTACATGTTCTGCTCTTTATGAAAATAGAGAAAGGAAATTTATTTCGCAATTTTTCTATATTATTTATTTGCTGTCTAAAATAAGTAATATTATAAAAAATTACAAAACAGTTTAGTATAACTGATAATTTACAAATAAAATTTAGTTTGTAAGTAGATTTATAAAAACTAGCTTGTCTTAAAAGGAGGGGGGAGGGGAGAATATCTCCTGTTTAATTAAATAATATTGCTCTATAATTTTGGAATTTTCAGGTGGAAGAAAGCTAGCTCACAAATTATGAAATGTCAATGCAGGTCCAGTCTTCAATTTAACTGAATATTATTTTTCTTTAAAATCTCTAATTTTCAACCGAAGTTGGCGATTTTTTTGACTGGGAGCTCACGAGTATTTTTAGCCAATTTTTGTTAAAATCGGTTAAAATTTTGCAACTGGTTGGGGGGGGGGGGGGATACCTTACAAAAAAAAAAAAAAAAAAAAAAAAAAAAAAGACTTGTTGGAAAGTTGCCAGTTTGAAGATTCTACCTAACATGATTTGGATGTTCGAAGATTGCATCGACATTTTAAAATTTACGATCTGGCAAAGTGGTTTCAAAAAATCAAATTTGAATAAATTTTTAAAAATCGACCAAAGAGATTTTTATCAGGCATAGCTATGATCAATCTTGATTCTAATAATAATAATAGTAATAAGAAAAAAAAAAAAAAAAAAAAAAAAAAAAAAGAACGCGCTGAAATCAGTCTACATATTTGGAAGCTACAGTGCCACAGATTCATACATAGCTAGACGAAAGCTTCAAATTTATAACATCCCTCTTTTCTGGTCGGGAGTTTATTAAAAAAGAGAGAGAGATAGACTGAAGGACAATTTGTATGATCTACAATTCATATTACCCTATATAAAATATATTATAAAACTATTTATTTTCGCCAAATGAAGGGTTCATATTCCGTGGAAAATTACTATACGCAACTGCACCAGACGACATTCAATTCCCGTTCGTATAAAATCGACATCAAATGGGAAGAAAAGGGAACCCTGTAATTGGCAAGCATCGAATACGCAAGGGTATATCGAACGGAAATTACGGCGGGGCTTTTCATCCAGGGTAAGAGGAGAGGGAGTACATAAACGTGAGTGAAGTCCGGATATCCTACCATGGGAGAGAGGGGCAGAGAGCAAACAAGGTCTGCGTAACGTAAACTCTAATACAAAACCCCAGAACAGCTGAAATGCAGTTTAGGCATTTTCATTTATTTACGAACTTCATTGTTTCACTACATATATATATGGTTATCAAAACAAATTTTACATTCACTTTTTATTAACATTCTACATTTTGGTAATTCGTTATTTATTTATTTATTTTTAATTAATTATAAATTTGTTTTTAATTCAATTTTAAAACTCAAACAATTTGTGGCATTTTCTATCTTGCCCATTCATTGCCTGGAACCTCTGAACAACTGAACTGCACTTTAGGCGCTTCCATTTAAACTATTTTAAACGCGGAATAAATTGTATCACTCACTGTACATTAAAACCATTTTTTCAATAATCATTTTTTATTATTATTTTTAATATTACTAATTTCAGTAATTAATTATGAATTTGTTTTAATTCAATTTTAAAGTTCAAACAATTGTGCGACATTTCATCTTGCACAGTCAAAGAAGGCTTTGTCTTTGGAAGAACTGATATGCATTTTAGCTGATATGTGTTTTAATTTAAACAGTTTTTAATGCAAAATAAACTATTTCACTATATATAGAGAGATAGATACAGATAGATAGATAAAGTTTATTTTTATTTAAACACTTTTTTAAAAATTCATTTTTATATAATTATACACTTTTTTGATGTTCATTATGAATATTTTTTGTAATTATAAATTTATTTTAATTCAGTTTTAAAGTTCAAACATAAACAATTGTAGTATTTTCATCTCGCACAAACAATGCATGCATAGACCTCTAAAGTAGAGGTCTGCATGGTCCGGAATTTTGATGCCCGGATCCGGCCCGGCCTGTACGAAAGCTTTGCTTACCTGAACCGGCCAGGTATGAAATTAGAAAATTCGGCCCGGGCCCGGCCCGTTTATTTTTTGCCAGTGTACGGCCCGGCCCGGACAAAAAACGATAAAATCAGGCCCGACCCGGCCCGATTCAAAAATATGAAAAATTAAAAAAAAAAAAAAAAAAAAAAAAAAAAAAAAATGCCTGCCTTTCTATGAAAAAGATTTTTAGTATGAGTTTTTCAGAGGTTTTATATAGCGAAGCAATAGAATCTTCTTTAACAAAACTGCTGAACTTTTACAAGATAACTATAGTATTCGGAAAGTAAAAAATCGATAACTTTGCTTTAATTCACAGATCTATAGTTCAACCATTCGTTTTAAAGGTATTGACAAGATATTTCGAAAGATACCCATATTGAAAATTTACTCCCCCCCCCGGGGGGAGAAGGGATGCCCCCACATGCACAATTTTTTTTTCCTAGTTTACTACTACTATTATCAATTAATTTAATTCATATTAATTTTACAATCACACGATTAAAATAACTCTCATTATGTACATTGATACGAAATTTTGTCCTACACTGCCATATTAATAATTTAGAAAAAATGCGATCACAGCGCCACCTGTTGATCGAATGATCCCCAAATCTAATCAGCACCAGTTTATGTCACGGTCCATCTAAATACTAAGTTTAGTTAAATTTGATTCATTGGTTTGTGAGATACAGCGTCCACAAAATTTGTGATGCACACAGACAGACAGACATTTTCTAAAAACAGTCAAATCGTGTTCAGGACATCCCATAACGTGTAAATCCATCGAAAACTGGAGTTCGAAAATTTTCCCGAATCCAATACTTTCTCTATATATACATATAGAAGAAAGTAAAAAAGAACTCTGAAGCATGTACATACAGAAGATATTTTCATTTTTAATGCAAATGCATTACAAAATTACATAATGCTATAATCATAAGAAAAATTTTAAAGCTATTACAATATTAAAATTTAAATTAGAAACTATCGACACTATAACAGTTTAAAGGATAACCCAATGAAAATCTCTTACATATGCAAGCACTTGGAAAAACAGTGTGGGGGGGGGGGCTTTAAGTTTATTATTAGTCAAGAAAAACTACTCGTGTGGAATTATTGTTGACCAATTCATTCAAAAAATACTACATATTTTTCATCTTTTTTTTTTATATATATATATATGTAACACTCATTCTCTTATGATATTGACACCTTCATGGTAGTTCACCTCTGTACTTTATTTTTAACTGCTATTTTACGGAGTGGGAACAGGATTACTTCAGACAGAAATATAATGAAAGTGGGAAAATAATGCATCTAATTTAAAAAAAAACCTGATCAATGACATATTTTTTTTATACCAAAACTTCAATGGCCATTTATTATGTAGAAAAATTTAATATTAAGACTATAAATAATATATTTATTCATATTTTTTAAGAATTCAATAAAATCTCGCCCTAACACTAGAAAACGCATAAAGGGATAACCATGTGCAAGCGAGATGAGAAACCACTACTACTGAGCATGAATAATGAAAACATACCTGCATCCAATCTCTGCCATAGCTGCCCATGAGAGAAGTTTAGTATTCCACATAAAAAGAGACCATCAACACACAGAATATAAAAACTGCATATATATTAAAATTCTATAAGAGCAGCACACCTTCGTTCACTCAACTCTTCTCCGTTGGACACGGGACGCCGATTCAGAGGATCGATCGAAAACGAAGAAGCTTTCGATGGCAGAACACGTGCGCGCGGCCATGAAGATGAAAAAGAGAATTTGAAGATCAGTGGCGTGCGAGATAGCGGCTCTCGCCCCTGAAACCACGAGTGCAGTAAACGAAGCGAAACATTATACAGATATAGGATTAAGTAGTATATATCTTCATCTCTTTGATAAAAGAGAGGCAAATTAATCATTTTCAAAAGGATTCCTCTAAGCATTTAACTTATAACAAGCTTTCTGCAATTGATCTTGCACACAGGGCATTTCCAGAATTTTAGATTAAAACGATTAAAAAGGAATAAAATTAAGCTTTTGAGGTATAAAATAGTTAATTTACTAAGATATTTAAGCATAAGAAAATAAATGTAAACAGACAAGGCATTGTAACGTATCGGATATAAAAGGTAATTATCCTACGATAAAATAAAGAACTAGAGTAGATTATTAGAGAAAGAAGGAAAGAGAAAGGGGAGAAGGAAAGAAAGGAGATGGAAAGAGAGAGAAACACATTTCAGGAGCAAACATTCAAACTGTGTTTTCTCCAAAATTAAAAAAATTGAGTTAAATGATTTTTCTTTAAATTTAACATAAAAATAGTATGTCTACATATAAACTTCCTACATATGTCTATATATTTTCCTAGTATCTAGTAATACATGTAAACAAACGATAATTAGGTTTTTAATTTAGTTATTTTTTAATTTATTAGTTTTTGCGTTGTCTGAAAAATTGTATCCGAAGGAGAAAACACGGTTTGAATGTTTGCTCTTCATTTACATTTTGGTAGGTGTTTATTTAATTGTGACTAAACACCATTACATTTTATAATCCTTCCTCAGTTATACGGCAACTCTTCCAAAATCACCATAATAATAACAAATATAATTGCTATGATATCGGTCAAAAATTTTTCACAATGACGTGAGAAATTAGTGAAAAATTAGCAATGTATCAAACAACTATGGCAGGGGTTGCAGTTATACTATATCTCAATCTTGTAAGAAGTTTTGATGAATAAAGAAATGCAAGCTTTTAATGAAATAGAAAGCTTTTAATAGCTATATTTTATTTATTTACACCCCCCCCCCTTTTAATTAGGCTGGCTAGGTAAAAAAGATAATTGTCTGAATCAATCTACTAGCTGTTTGGCACTTCTTATATTTTTATTTAAGTATTTTTGCCATTCTTTGAATGAAATACAACATTCATTGATCACTAACGAGTCATCTTCCTCACATCCTTAAAAATTTAAGACAGATTTATAGCCCAGATATACATCGGTAAATAAATAAATAGGTATACAGACAATCGCACCCAAGCAAAAAAGGTGACACAAATCAAAAAATGGCAATTCTGAATTTATGTAATTGAAAAAAATATGCATGAAGTATCCTATCGTGCACAAAAAAAGTCACATCTCTATCTCAAGATTTATCCATCTGAAAGAGAGTTGTGTAAGTTTTTTTATATTAGTCAATACAGTAATTGACTTCAAATACTGAATTTCTGAGCTGTGATACTTTTCTTGCCAGAGTGCGATACATATGTATTAGACATGCTTTTAACCCTTTCATTCCCAATTTTTTCCATCCATAAAACAATAAATCTTATATTTAGTAATAAATTTATTTCAAAGGTAATATATATATATATATATATATATATATATATAAATATTTTTTTTTAAAATAGGAGTAATAGCAGAGTACGAATTAATATAGCTAACAAAGCAACTAAGAGGTGTTTATTTATGTTTGATATAAGCACTAATGCCACTTAATATCATAACTTTTCAATAAATAAAAATATCAAAATTTTGGAAGAAATGCATGTTGCAATTAATTAAAATACAAATTATAAACATTAAAAAATAAAATAAAAAATATTTCAAACAGTTAATTTACTTAAATTGCCCAAAACAAAAAACTGGTTCCGATATTACTATCAGAATAGAGTAAAATATTCTCTCAATTACCAACAAGAATAGTTAAATCATCTAAAATATATATACTTTTTTTTTCGGTGGGAAAATGTATATAGATTTTAATATTGTTCATTTTGAATCAGCGGGAGTGTTGGATGGTAAGAAAGAAAATCTGAAATGTTATGAATCCAAATGGTATCAAGGGGATTGAAAGGGTTTTAACTTCACGTATTTCAAACATTCAGGTAAAATGGAGGAAGGGGGATAGCAGAATTTGAAATTCGATCTTCTTATACATTGCTTCAGAAAAAAAAAAAAAAAAAAAACACGACTAACTACCCTCTCTATTCATACATATAAACATGATATCTAACAGTTCAACTATAAAAGTCTTCACAAAAATGTATGTCATCGGACATGGTTGCTATAACAGGACAATTGACAGCATCCTGCTGTAAGCAGACAGTAAACAGGCCCCTCCAGGTGTACGCAGGAGCAGATGGAAAAGAACCACAGCTTTCGCGCCCACACAAGCAGTGTTACGGTTCACTGGCCATGAACAGCTAAAAAAAGGGACAGAGAAAAACCTTCCAAAACCAATCCCGCATCATTTAAGACAAACCAGATTTTATCGGTTACATAAAATTGTGTCATTACTGTTTCATATACGAATGAAATCTTTTACGACATTATTAAACTCAATGCGTTCCTTAGTGTATTACGCATAAATTCTTTAAGCCGCAGCTGAAAACGCGGAGATGACTTATTAACACTAATCTGCGAAATCGTACTAAAATAAAATACTGCTTTGGATAGTTGTAATATTTTTTGATACACTGAATTCAGAAATGCTTGTCTTTTTCTTCCTATGGTTTTTCACAAAATATAGATACAGTTCGAAAGAATTCACCCTGGCTACAGCAAAATCGAAATCATTCTCCTTGTTCGTCACTCTCATCAACTAGATTTTCCGGAAGCTTTAAGCTCATTTCTGTCAAAAAATCTCATTTTCTGTCAAAACTGTACGTGATGAAAATATTGTAATATTTTTTTTCTTAATCAGTATCCAAAAATACATGAGAAAAACATAACACCTTGAAGAAAAAATTACATCGCAGCCCTGTGTAATTTACGACATGTTACTGATGAAAATACGCCCCCCCCCCTTCCTTTCAAATTTTCATTTTCTTTTACCCCTTCCTTTCCAAATTAAATAAAAACATGAATAGATAAAACAAGGATTTACATGCATATTAAGAGTAGAAGGGACATTGAAATCAATTATTTTTGTTTTACATTCTATCCCATTTTAAATCATGTAATAACCACGAAATCTATAATTGTCTATCTATATAGCATGTTTAAGAGATAAAATGTAATTCTAGAGATTGAAAGGCCTGTTACATTGGGAAAATAATACACAAAAAAAAAAAATTCAAAACGTTCTATGTGAATTATACATTAATTTATTTTTTTATACAACATCTCTAAAAAAGAGTTAATTAAACACGTGTCATTTGTTATCTATATATTAATAGGCAAGCATAAAATTTGTTCCTTTTTAACATATTAATTATGGGAGTAGAGGGTTGAAAATGGTATCATTCGAAAGGTATGGTTAGCCGGAAGGTGCGAATACAAATATTATTTTCTTACGATGTCAAGAAGGTATTTAAAAATACATTTATTTTTTATGCATTTTCCCCCATTTTTCCCTTTTATACACGTATTCCTTTACATTAAAAAATACCTAAAAGTAGAAAGTTGTTAAATCTGGCAATTTCATAAAGCTCAAATAAAACCATAGACCAGTAATTTGTATAATGTAGCATCACCATACGCAAGCGAAGTGATGACGTCACTGTCTGTCCATGGAGCCATGAAAAAGATTTTCTATGTTAATCATCAATTGGATTTTTTGTAAAAAATTATTAAAAAAATAACGGAAATTATCTGCCGATTTTAATTCCAATATTTAGGTATAGTTATATATAAGTTACTGTCTACATGTGTTTGATTGAGTTATTTCTTCTGTAAAATTGATAAAATTTTAATTTAAAATCACAAAACTCCAGAAAAAAAAAAAAAAAAAAAAAAAAAATGGCAAACTTCCAGTTTTGAATATAAACATAAACATTTCATTTCAAAGGGTGATATTTAAACAATGAATATTCAACTAATATACTAAATAAAAGGAAAATGGATTTGTTACTAACTGCTGCATCTATAAGTAGACAATACGGAAAAAAATCCGATTTCCGTTTTTTGCTGAATTTACATGTTTTGAGCTTTCTTTACGTTTCAATTAACTGAAATTGGCTACTTATTTTTTAAAAAAGTGTTTTTATTGCTAGCTTTTGTGGGTAGAAGAAGCAAGTACAAGACACATAAAAACTTTTGATTTCCGGTTTTCGATGAATTTACACGTTTTGAGATTTCCATGCATTTTAATTAAGTGAAATTGACTACTTATTTTTATTTTTTAAAAAGTGGATTTATTATTCTTTCCTCTGCATATATAAGTAGAAAATATAAGATTCAGAAAAGTTTTAGATTTTCGGTTTTCGATAAAGTTACACGTTTTGAAATTTCCCAAACTCAATTCGACAATTTTTGAAAAATATCTTTATTTATTTATTTATTTATTTTTTGTTCAAACACTGTATTTTATGAACCAATCGAATTAATTTAACAGAATTTGATACTTGGTTGGGCCTTGGTTTGACATGGTACCTATTAGCTTCTGGGCTGTATCACACAACAAGGGGCGTTTTCACGTTGCGATTTTCTCTCATTTCAGGAAAGGCTAACATCTACAGAGAGAAATAGTTATATTAAGTAAAACTCTGCTGATTCAGTTAGAGTGAATATCGGCAAACAATTGCCGCAGCTGTGTTGCAATTGCATTCCGTTTAGGACAAGGCAATAACTTTGCCTTGCCTCGCTTTGCAAAAAAAAAAAAAAAAAATGGTCGATTTTCGACCACTGGGCGATACTAGTTTTTATTAAAAACACGTAAAATTAATTTTAATTTATTTATTTTTTTATTTTTTTAATTATCATAAGCTTTAATTCAGTAATAAAAATCCCTGATGATGCTTTGGAATTTCAAAGCGAAAAGCTTAGGATATATATATATATATATATATATATATATATATATTATATATAAAAACTTATTTTACGTGTTTTTAATAAAAATAACTTTATTTATTTATTTATTTATTATTTTTTATTTTTATTTATTTATTTTTTTACGATTGTTTTTTGTATATAACTGAACACATCTCTGTATTTAATTTTTGGGGCCCTCCGTGGCCGAGTGGCTATGTCACCACCATAGATATAGTAATATATATATATATAGATCTATCATCCCCATGTTATCAAGCCAAAAATTTTGATGCCGAAAAAAAGTTCTAAAATCAGCCACTAGAGAGTATTGAAAAAAAGAAAAATGACTTTGAAACTGCATCTGGAGTTTTTCATTCACCTTTAGTAAATAAATTATTCATAAATTTTATTTATTAAATTATCCGTGTTTATTCCTGTGTGATTTACTCGGGAAAAGGCAGCCATTAGAGTGACTTTTTCCAAGAAAAAAGGTATCACTTTTTCCCTCCCGCTGATCGAGCGTAGGAGAGCGGGTTCGATTCCCGTGCCGGCCCTGGGTCTTTTTCCATTCCTTCGTATTGTAATTCTGTCATGTGTTATCTGTCTTTATCTGACGAAGATTTACAAGCGGACTACAAGTCAAGCATACAAATCTGATGTATATGTTTCAATCAATACAGAATCAGCTGCAAATGCAAACTAAAAAAAAAATGTGTAAAATTTGAATTTTTGCCTTGCGATTGAATTTAAGAGTTCGTAATAAATGTAATTAATTTCTTGATTTCAAAATGAATGACCAGTATTGTGACAAATATACACTGGTTCACATTCATATAATTTTTTTAAAGGATTGGAGGAAAAAAATCCGCATGGAACATTATTGTAATTGAAATTTGGAACCCAAGAAAAATAAATTTAAAGTTTAAAATTTTGTAAAAGCTTTAAAATGACGTTTGAGAAACTGTAGAATGACATTAAAAACATTACATAGCTTCATACATTTTATAACAACTATCTGGATATTTTTAATTGGATCGATTTTGACACAATTTTCATTGTGCCTTGTTCTCTTACACTAAAATAATTCAAGAAGGGAAAGAAGCCGAATTACTCATTTATTAAATTTACGCAACTAATGTTTAATATTTTATCTACATTGCATGTAAATAGAATATGAAATTTAATGTACTATAATAATACAGTTCAGAGAGAAAGAAAAAAGAAATTGCTCATAGCACTAAAGCACTCATTCTATAATCGAAAGTGCACTAAACCCAGTTATTAGAAAAATATATAGATAGATAGATAGATATGCTCCATTCTGTAATTAAAATTAATTATTCAGATAATATTGCAATCTGAGAGCATCAAAATGTTAAAAATGACTTTTTAAAAAACATATTCGGGTTGATTTATTGATCAAAATGAAGAGAGAAAGGTAAAGCTTTTAGACTTCATTTTTACTTTCTTCTATCTTCAATAGAAGAAAGCATTGGATTCGTAAAAATTTTCGATTTCGGGTTTTTGATGGATTTACACGTTTTGAGAGCTGTAGAACACGATTTTGCCATTTTTAGAAAATGTCTGTCTGTCTGTGTGTGTGTGACAAAATTTTGTGGCAACTGCATCTCTGGAACTACTGCACAGAATGTCATACAAATTGGTATGTAGTTGCACCTTGACATAAATTAGTGCCTATCAACTTTTGGAAAAAATCATCTTACAGGTTGCGTTGCCATCCCGCTTTTTCTGAATTTTTAACAGGGTGATATAGGGCAAAAATTTTCAAGATGGGTATCTTTCGAAAGGTCTCGTCAGTACCTTTAAAACGAATGGTTGAACTATAAATCTGTGATAATTTAAAACAAAGTTATCGATTTTTTTTACTTTTTACGAAAAAAAACCTTTTTTTTTTCTCCCCTTAATTTTATCAAACTCCCACGGTTTCCGTGTTCTGACAAACTTAAACAAATTTTTGCAGTTTTCCCCCAATTTTGTCAAAGTCCCACGGTTTCCGTGTTTTGACAAACTTAGAATAATTTTCACACTTTACCCAAAATTTTGTCAAAGTCCCACTTTTTATTATTATTATTATTATTATTATTATTATTATTGTTACTGAGTGAATTTGTATAGGAAAATATAGAAGAAAGTCTCGTGGTGGCCACAACATACTAGTTTATTTACTTTTATTATCAATTAGGGAAATATTTTCTCCTTTTTTCAATGAGAAGCTTGTGTTAGATATTAACATCCCCCATTAAAATAATAATAATAATAAAACTTTATGTGATCAATCTTTCATTTTAAGCTGTAAGTACCAAAATTAAATAAATGAAATGATATTAATATTTTAAAAAAGAAAGAAAAATTATAACGAGGAATAAATGTATCAAAAAGCCTTCCCAGAAATTAATAAGGTTTTTTCGTAAGCACTAAGCCAATAACTTGGAAAAGTCGATAAGAAAAAAATTATGAAAGAAAATGTGCATCAATAGCTTTGACTATCGTACATCAGTAATTATAATTCAAACATTCTGATATATGTTTTACAACACCAATCGACTTTATAAACATATTAACAGATTTTTCATTTGGACAATCTGAGGCATTACTGCTTATTCAAACTTCTTAAGAATTTAAGATTTCCACAGTCCAGCCATCGCTTCAATACGGGCATTATCGTCAACTCTTTTGCTATTTTTATTTTATAAATCTTGGCTTATTAATACGCTGATTAATTATAAGACTATTAACTTATAAGTTTATGTTAATTCTCATCAAAAAATATTTTTCTCATAATTTTTGGATTATATTTATATCACATTTTTATTCAATTATTTTCGTTTTTTTTTTTTTTTTTTTTTTTTTTGGGGGGGGGGATGAATCAAACATTAGTATTTGAATTTCTTAGCTTTATGCTTTCAGATACATAGAAATTCAATTAATGGCCCTGATGAGTGTTAAATATTGAATGCTTTCTTCTTTCTTTCTTTTCTTTTCTTTTTAGATTCCTTTCTAATTAAATCTTATATTTCTTCCTGTGATATATTCGAAAATGGTTTCATATATATGTATATGTTATTTCTCGAATTAAGAAATTAAAAATGGACCTGGGCTTGGCAACTTGAAAGAAGAAATGATGATAGATGGACCACCAAAGTCCTATTTTGGATACCGAGAAATAAAGAAAGGCCGTGGAAAAGACCGTTGTGTCGTTGGAGAGATGAAATTGTGAAGTTTGGAAGAGCAGAATGCAGAAGAATTGCAGAAAACAGGGCAGATTAGAATCCTCTAGGAGAGGCCTTCACCCTGCAGTGGATTCATAAAGGCTGAAATTGATGGTACATAGATAGATAAATATTAATACTCATTAAAACTCGAATAAACGACTACGTCAGAAACGCCAAAGAAAAATATTTGGCGTTTCTGACGTAGTCGTTTATTCGAGTTTTAATATTCCAACGCCAAGTCTCCTGTTATTATTAATACTCATTCTCCCCTCTCCCACTCCCTCAAGGAATAATCTCATAAGATCCTCCCAAAATTGCTTAAAATAATAAGAATGGCACACAAATTTTTGCAGTAATGATTTCCTTTACTTTTTGATATATCATACCTAGGGAGAAAATTAAATCGGCCAAATACAGCTCATAATATCGTCTGCAAGATTTTTCAAGTGAAACACACACACACAAAAGAGGAGGGAAAAAAAAAAAAAAAAATCACCAGATAAAAATAGTTGCCATTTCTAAAAATGAAATAAGTTTTCTGATTAAGCGAAATTCCATCAGATTTTTTTCCCCCCTACTGCTTTCTCCGAATCCCCACAACTTGAATTTGGATAAGGGCCAGATGAATGGTATGTGAATATTACCTGCTGAATAATGGTTGGTATTACAGATTAGGTCTTTGTAAGATATGGTTTGGAGTTCAGAGAGGTGAAAATCTGACTCATACAAGATGTCTGTGCGGGCAAGGTCATAAAAGCAGTTGGTGGTTTGTCAGTGACGTCAGGTGAAGGTGTGGGAGCAATCTCCCGGCAAAGCACCCTTATTGAGTCCCATAAATAAATAAAAAAGTACTGCTATACATCGAAAGAGATTTGTGATGCACGGATTTTATTCACAATTGAATAAAACTTATAATACAACGAAAGTTTATTATTGTTATTATTACTATTTATTTAACTTAAATGAGTTTAGCTTTGTATATATCTAGACTTAATTATTGAAAAAAATTATATTTTTAGACAGGCAAACTTATAACATAATCTAATAGATTAATGTAAGGAATAATTTTAAGTTACTCTAAGAGGAGTATAACACTAAATATCAAAAAAAAAGTTGAATTTGTTCTCAATATTACATTAACAAAAAAAAAAAACAAAAAAAACAAAAAAATGTTTGTTTGTTAAAAATGAAAAAAAAAAATCGATAACTTTATTTTAAATTACCGCAGATCGATGGTTCAACCATTCATTTTAAAAGGTATTGACGAGCTCTTTTGAAAGATACCCATCATGAAAATTTACTCCCCTCGAGGGGGGAGACGAGGCTCCTACATACACAAAAATTTTTTCACAGTTGACTATCTCTATTACAAAAAATATATATTCGTTTCATTTGGTTTAGTGCAGTCTATAGATGTTAAACTCTACTTACCTGCAATTTTCCCCATAGACGTAATTTATTTGAATACTTTTGAGTGTCCCTGTACACGAACCATATGCTTCATCTAAACGAAAAGCTTAGTGTAGCATCCCTGTATGATACACATTTAGAATACCGAGTTTGGAATTTCTGCTACTATTTGTTCTTGAGATACGCTGACAACAGACAGACAGACCGACCATGATTTTCGTATTCAGGGGACCTCAGAACATGTAAATATAACAAAAACTCACGTTCGAAAAGTTGACCCTAAAACAATACTTTCTCTACCGTAAGGGTAAGAGAAAGTAAAAAATGACTTTCTTTATATGTGTTGTACCTACCCTGAAAGTTTGTCCCATGAATTCAGGGACTCCTTGAAAACTGAAACATTACGAACTAACTTGAGTGAAATTATTTGATATTCCATACCACAGCCCGAATTCGAAAAAATACATTGAGCTGTGTCCGCTATTAGTAGTGGACAGAGCTATCTACTAAGTATTTCCTTTTTAATTCACAGAAATTTACAATTTTTTTCCATGACCTCTCATTTGGAGAGTAACCGTCAATATTTTGAAACACACGAATACAAATCGCTTTGGAAGAAATAACCCGCGATAAAACTGCTGGTAAACGAGCTGAAAACACTAAGCCTCCATTAATTTGTGCTCCAAAAGCGTCATAATTGTTTCCTCTATATTCATTCAAAAGATTAAAGTACTTCTAACGCGATCAAAGGCGTGTCAACTTTTTTGTTTCCTGATTAATGACAGGTTCGGGAGTTTGGTGGGGCTTCTTTAACAAAAACGGCCTTGCGCAACGGCACAGCTTTATTTCAATAAATGGATACCAAATTGGTTAGTTGTCAGAAGATTGCGCACAGCAAATAAATGTTAGGGGTACATTAGATAAAACTGAGCGTTTCTTTCGTCTCCCATTACCTCCGGCAGTCTAAAGCAAAATCTAAAAGAAGATACATGTTGCTTAAATTGATAAAAGGGTCGGATTATAATCGTTGAAGGCCGTAAATACGGACACGACTAAATTATAAGTTGGACTTTTTTACATGTGTGTATCTTATAATTTATTAATACGATTGAATCAATGTTGCTAAATTTTTGTCAGAAAGAAAAAAAAAAAAAAAAATCAAATATTAAATTTAATAAATAATTTTGTAAGTAAATACTATAAATTGCAATGAATCTCGCAACAGTTATACCAATAATAGCACCGCCCTCTATCACGTGAAAAAACTAGGTACAAGTGTGTTATTAAAGAAGCAACTACGCACTCAAACCTACTCAGAAATTTAAAGTGTGACTTCTGTATTTGGCTTCCTCTGAAACACCATTAGCTGAGTTTCGGAGTAGTGCTGCTATCTGCCAAACAGAGAAGAACGAAAAGTTTAAATACTCATTTAAAAAAAAAAAAAAAAAAAAAAAAAAAAAAAAAAAATTGGGCAAAAAAAGTTTAATGTCTGGTTTCAAGGCAAAAATCAACGAACCGAACGTTAAAGGGTTAAAATAGCTCTTAAACTATAAAAGAATTATAATAAACGTTGTTTTTGTTTCTTAAATTTGTATGTTATATCTAAACATTAACTTATTTACAGGCAAAATTGTATATATTTTTTAAATATGCAAACTTTCATTTGACTGTAAAACGACTTTCTCCTTCATTACTGATTAAACGCAAGTAAGCAGAAATAACATCAGATTCGCAGCTTTTATAAGGAATATAATGCATATAAACCCCAGAGAATAATAACAAGCGTCGTTAGTTCCTTAAATTTGTATTTTAAATATAAATACTAGTTTATTTACAGGAAAATATTTATTTTTTTAAACATGCAAACTTTCATTAGACTGTAAAACGACTTTCTCCTTTAGCATTGATTTAACGCAAGTAAGCAAAGATGATTTCGATAACTTCAGTATCACTGCTTTTATAAGATATATAATGCACATAAACCATAAATAATAATAATAAACATTGTTTTTGTTTTTTAAATAATTTGTATTTTAAATCTAAACGCTAACTTATTTTAATGCAAAATATTGTATATTTTTTAAATATGCAAACTTCCATTTGACTGTAAAACGACTTTCTCTTTTAGTACTGATTAACGCAAATAAGCATAGATAACTTCAGTATCAGAACTTTTATAAGGAACATAATGCACTTAAACCAGTAAATAATAATAATAAATGTTGTTTTTGTTTCTTAAGTTTGAATTTTAAATCTAAACACTAACTTACTTAGAGAAAAATATTGGATATTTTTTAAATATGCACTTTCATTTGACTGTAAAACTACTTTCTCCTTTAGCATTGATTTGTTGCAAGTAAGCAAAGATAATTTCGATAACTTCAGTATCACTGCTTTTATAAGGAATATAATGCACATAAACCATAAAGAACAATAATAAACGTTGCTGTTTTTTTGTTTTTGTTTTCTTTTCCTTAAATTTGTTTTTATCTAAGTGCTAACTTATTTACAGGTAAAATATTGTACAGTCGGGGAAAAAAAAACGCAGCACTCGATGTAACTCCGTTGCTAATCAATGCACAAAAATGTAATAGGTATCATTCGACGGGGAATTGAGAGTAGATTCAGAAAATGAACGGAAATTTTGAATTGGGGGTCGTCAACATATTAAAACGCGCACCAACTTTGATTTTTTCAATGGCAATGCCCCATTTTTATTTTATATTTGAATTCCTGGGATCGCGACAATGCGAAAAAGTATATTGGTTGTATATTTTGCTAATTTTTTCACAGAGTTATAAGCGTTCAAAGTTTGAAGGTGCTAATGTTAAATTCATATTTCAAACTTTTACAGGGTTCATACTCATTTTCAGAAAAAAAATTCCCTGAGTTTTCCCTGAGTTAGTTCACAGAATCAATTTTTCCATATCGACAACTAGTGATGTTTATTTTAATCCCCCCCCCTTTTCTAAAACGGGGGGGAAAGAAGTAGCAAACTAATTGCCTAGAATGCTTTGCATCTGAATAATTTATTTTAAAATCCTTTTCAGACAAAACAAAACATTAATCAGAATTGGAAATGTGTATATATATAACAAACACTTGGAAACTTAATTACTTTACATACAAATTTGCCCTTACACCGAATGCTTCAAAAAATTTAATTAGCCAATGATTATTAAACGACATTGTGCTTTGTAAGGGTCACTATCTAGTATCTACACTTTCGACCCAAAATGCAAACTGTGGACTTAAGTTTTTATCTGCCCAGTCCAGATTAAACGATGTTTTCCAACTCACGATAATAATTACTTTTTAATTATAATTCAAACCATCTCACAAAGAAATGAAATAAAATGCCTAAGCTAATAAAATAACTAAGCTAAGCAAGTGCACATTGCATCAGTAAGACTGAATAACAAACGAAATATTTAAAGCTGCTGTCAGATGCCAATTATCGAATGAAAACAAATTAACCATGGAGAAAAATAAAGTTAAAGAATCTCTTAGAGACAGGAAAGGTGTGTCTAATTTCAAGATATGATTGTTCATTATGCAAAAAGCGTGCCCAGTTTTTCATTGGATCAGCATGATGTTAGTAGGCATGTCTTATCGGATTTCTATAATGACGTCACGGAAATGTACGAGTATCAGCTTTTTCCAGAGTAGATCCCTGTTTTTCCAGGTTTTGGTGCTTGTTTTGAAAGTTTCCCTGAGATTTCCCTGAGATTTTATGACCAATTTTTTTTCCCTGAGTTTTCCCTGATTGTCAGGTTCTCCCTGAGGCGTATGAACCCTGTTTTATTAATATCTTCACAAAAATAACTTGATCGATGTAATTCTTTTTTTACGAGATACAGTGAAGAAACCCAAACATAATCCATCATTAATTTTGATTCTGAAAAATATTTTTAATTCTGAAAAATATTAATAAATTCATATTCATAAAAATTATGAATTATGACCTATATTAATTTTTACATAAAATGAACCCTAATGCTGAAAAATATGCGTGTGCAAATTTGCAGCTCATTCCAGTTATTAGTTTTCGAGATATAAATAAATCTTTCTTTTTGAGTGGTTTGGGGGCTGTCTCTTAAAAAATTTTGAATGAGATAACGAAGCAAATCTTAAAAAATAACGGAGAAAATTGAACAAAATACTTTTATTTTTTATTTAAGGGTCAAATTATATAACAACAACGTCAAATGCAAAGAAATGAAACAAAAATGTTGATTTTTAGACATTTGTGTTAGTATCAAGAATTCCTGTTTTCTAAAGCCCCGCCTTCTATCGTTCTTCAAAACAAAACAATACAGAAACGAAAAGTGAATGTGACTTTGAGTATTCGTGTTAAACCCCTGATTTTACATTGACAAAAATATACACAAGTGGTATTTACTTCATTGATTACTGGTGATAAATTTAGAATCCTTTAAACGAACACTTGAAGAAAAAAATTATCTAAATAGGCGGTGTTTACTGTTTGAAATACTCTCAAAATAAAATATTTCAAAACAAATTTTCTGTACCACAATTATATTACAGATGAATATACATTATAACTATATTCTTTCTAATTAATATATTTCTATCCATAGTATATTTTATTGCAAAAATATGAACACTGGGTACATACTTAAGAAATAAGTAACACACAAATTACGAAAGAAACACCCACTGACATTGTTACAGATTTTCAAATTATGTGAATCTACGTCAGCAGTCGCGAAAACGTTAATTAAGAAATTATATTTTCATAGAAATTATAAAACAAATCGTACAGTTCCAAAGAGTTCAACTGACCCAAAACTGGTAAGTGCTATTAAAATTGTTTAATATTTACTTTATGAAACCTTACAATAATTTATCCGAAAAGATTTAGTTTATGCGTTGTTGTATGTATATATATATATATATATATAGCTATATTATTTCAGTTTGTATATTATGTTACACGTACGAAAGAAAATTTAAGCTTTATTGGTGATCAGTATATCCATGATAGATACTTTTTAATTGAAAAATATTGCACTTTTACAAAAAGTATTGTCTGACCAATCGTAAGTGCAATGTATTTAAATATACCTAAAATTATCTAAAAAAGTACTAAAGTATATACATATCCAAAAAACTAAATTCATGATAATTAAGATACTGCAAAGGTGTTAATATTTTTATTTCTTTTTATAACTCTTTTTTTCTTGAAATATTTCCGGTGTGAAACAGTATAATTTTGTCTAGTTCTTGTAGGATCTTAATTTTATTTTTCTATATTTAGAGATAGCCCCCTAACACATTTTTGATCATAACTCTATGAATACTAAAGATAAAGTATGCAAACATTATACTTTTCCGCACTGCCAGACTCTCAGAAATTCGAAAATGAAGTCAAAATTGGGTGTTGCTATTGAAATATGTAGATGACCCCTAATTCAAAATTCGACGACATTTTCAGAAAGTGCATTTCATTTCCTGTTGAATGGTGTTTATTAAATTTTTCTGCGTCAATTAATAACGAAATACCATCAAGTGCTGCGTTTTTTTTTTTTTTTTTTTTTTTTTCCCGACTGTACATTTAAAAAAATGCGAACTTTCAATTGACTGTAAAACAACTTTTTCCTTTAGTACTGATTCAAAGCAAGTAAGCAAAGATAACTTCAGTATCACAGCTTTTCTAAGAAATATAATGCACATAAGAAAAAAATATTTTTGATAACAATAATTATACAAATACTATATCAAAATTAAATAAAAGAATTTACTACTACTTAAATGTGACCATTTAAAGTTAAGCCATGAAAAAATAAAAGTTTTAGAATTTTGAATTAATATGCATATTGAAAACACGTGTTTATAGAACAGAGCAATTACTTATTATTATTATTATTTTAAAGGCATTTTTGTCACAATTTCTTCTCTTTGTGAATTTATTATTATTATTTTAAACACCGCATGAACAAATACGCTTATTATTAACACCACAACAATACATTTTTATAAAAATGCAACATTTCTAAAAAGTAAATTTTTTTATACGGAATATATTCTACGAATTTCGACGCAAAGGAGGGAAGAAGTCCAATTTAAATCAATGGATTTTTAAAGGAAATGAAACAATTAAAAATAATTTATTTAAGAAGTGCAATAAAATACACTAGTTAATATAGATAGATAGATAGATAGATAGAGAGGGGGGAGGGGGATCAAAACTATTCCGATTTTGACAAAATAAAGGCTATAAAATATTAGAATAAAACAAACATTCAAGAAAATAAGGCAAATTAATTTATCTTAAAAAATTGCCCTCCCTCAATAATAATAATAATATTACAATAAAATGAAAAAAAATAATCTGGTGTGTCACTCACACGACTTTCTCTTACCCTGAAATTTAATACTATAAATACAGCTTGCAGATTAATAGGTAAGATAACGAGTACTGTTATGTAAACCTATGTTAAACAATTCACATTAGGCTTCGGAAGAGTTTTATATGATAATTAGTTCTGTGTGAGGGGGGCTCCCCGTTTCATTAATGCACCTACATTTATATAGAATTTTATTCGGTTATTAAAAATAATTCTCTTTTTAAAAAATAATTTATTAAAATTATTATTAAAAAAAATTATCTTTTATGATAAGGCAGACGATTCTCAATATTTAAAAAAAAAAAAAAAAAAAAAAGTACGATTTTTTTTCTAAGTTTTTTTTTCGTTAAAAGTAAAAAAAATCGATAACTTTGCTTTAAATTATCGCAGATCGATGGTTCAACCATTCGTTTTAAAGGTATTGGCGAGCTCTTTTGAAAGATACCCATCATGAAAATTTACTCCCCTCGAGGGGGGACTTCCCCCCCCAGGGAGGGAGGCGAGGCTCCTACATACACAATTTTTTTCCCAGTTAACTATCTCTATTACAAAAAATATATATTCGTTTCATTTGGTTTAGTGCAGTCTATAGACGTTAAACTCTACTTTCCTGCAATTTCCCCCATAGACGTAATGTATTAGAATTCTCTTGATTGTCCCTGTACACGAACCATTTGCTTGATCTTAACGAAAAGCTTACTGTAGCGTCCCTATATGATACACATTTAGAATACCAAGTTTAAACTTTCTGCCATAATTTGTTTTTGAGATATGCTGATAACAGACAGACACACAGACATACACACAGACCATTTGCTAAAAACATGATTTTCGTATTCAGGGGACCTCAAAACGTGTAAATATAACACAATCTCGCGTTCGAAAATTTGACCCCAAAACAATACTTTCTCTACCTTATGGATAAGAGAAAGTAAAAAGAGAGAGAGAGAGAGAGGAACCACTGTAGTATAAAATATCGACAATGAAACATGTTTTTTTTTTTTTTTTTTTCAATTATTATTATTAAAGAATTTTTCATATTTTAAATAAATCGACGACAAATCTGAGATTCCAGATGAATAAAGAATTTTCAATTTTTCACTCATTGTTAAAATTATTTAAAATGAAATTATAAATTAAAATGTTCATTTGCAGGAAATAGTATGCAAACGTATTACAGATAGGAGTTATATATTTCATTTTAAATTATTTTTTTTAAACTCTGATATCGAAATAATCTAGCTTCTTGCTTAAACGTATAAACATTATTTCCACCAGGAACTATTTCCCTTGGAAAAAGAAAAAGAAAATATTAATTTAATTTGTTTGTTAACACTAAATATTTTATAAAGCAATTTCTCCTGAAATTCCGCTCTTCATTTTAATTAAAAAATAAAAATTAAATAAACAAAATAAGTTTTTACATGAAAATGGCTGTTTTTTATTTTATTAATTATTTTTTTAAGTTTGAAAATAAAAACTGAAAATACTTTTTTTTTTTTTTTTTTTTTTTTTTCAAACTGAATACGTCGTTAGTTAAAATTGAATGGGAAAGTGAAGAGAGATCAATAAAATTAATTTTACAAATTTAGAAAACCGTGAGTGTTTCAGTTTTTATCATTTATTAGAAGGAAAAAAAAAAAAAAAAAAAAAAAAAAACTTTTTTTAGAAAAACTTTCAGGGTTATCTATAGAATTTGGCTATGTTTCAAGCGCAAAGTTTATCAGCTTTCAGAGCAGAACCTTTTGGCCATTGACGGTTCGTATAAATGAGAGGAATAATTTATACATTTACTTCTAAGACGAAACAATATATATCAGTGGCGTAGCGTGATATTTGAAACTGGGCATGCTCTGAAGCCAACTGTGGAAAGAGCACTACTTCTAAATTCGTTATCATTTCTTATAATTTAAGTACGTAAATTTCCAATTTCTTCAAACCGTAAATATAATTTTACACATGTATTTTATTAAATTTATCTTGGCAGCATTTATTTAAATGCCACTCATTATAATTTAATGAAGAACTAGTAGGCTTTGCATGCTTCACTGGTTACTACATAAAAATGAATTTTCAAAGAAATTGGATCACTAATTTTTTATACATCACTTAAAACATATATATATATATATATAAATTCATTAAAGCCACGCAAAATATGGCAGTGACTTCCTTACAATGTCGGATCCCGGTCCCCACTGCCTGTGATAGCGCTTTAACTCGGACCACAAATAGTTCTTATACATGAACTTAATTGTTGAACATTTTAATAAAGTTAAAAATGTAATAAGTTTAATTATTTTTATTATATTGACATTTGATACCAAAAGAAAAATAAAAAAAAATAAAAAATGATAAACATTTTTCCCTTTCAAAGAAATTTTTAATTTTCCAAATAAAAAATCGTTTTGAAGAGGCAACTATTGAAATAAAATATCTTGTTTTGTTCAATTAAAATAAAATCTGTCAATAGCTTCGCTTTTTAACCCGTTAGTAGTCGCTAGTTGGTCGATTTGCCGCCCATCCTTCAGTTTTTCCAGTTTCTTTTATTCAATAGCCACCAAAAATTTTTAGAAGTGGCATTTGGTATACATAAAACGCGAATAAAATCGATTTAACGTCGATCACACCACTTCTTAAAATTATTGGTGACAGTTAAATAAAAAGTTCGCAATCTGTAATAGGTGGCGCTGTCGATAGCGACTACTAACGGGTTAAAAGGCATCACCAAAGCGTTGCTATGTAGTAACTGTAATAAGCTAGTATAACCATTGCTAAGGAATAGAGACGATTAAAAATAAAAACCAGGCAATTTGAATAAAATTTAGGAAAAGGAAAAATTTGAGGGGAAGGGGGAAGGATTCAGATATTCTGATCCAAAATTAAAAAAAAAAAATCTCGATGAGGTGCGCATTTGCAATATTCAAGCTATACCTCTGTCACATTTTGTAGCTCTGTAATCAAAGGCCTTAGCTTCAGAGCCAAGTTCTTACAAAAGGAAATTTTGATACCACTATTTTTATATTGCAATTTTTCACTTGATGAATCGTTGATATTTATTTTACCTGTTTAAAAAAATACTATATTAAAATAATGGTATCTAAATTTTTATTCGTGAAATTGTTCAGAGTGCACGCAGATACGCAGGGAGAGACAGACAATTCTCTTTAAAACAAACAATTCTCTTTACCCATGTACAGAGACAACATAAGTAAAATTTTGATCATAATTTTATTTCTTTCGGAAGTTTTCGTTTGGTATGAGTTATTTAGGTTAAAAAAAAAAAAAAACAGCAGTAATTTTCCTGTCGCATAAAATAACAGATATTTTTATGCAAATTTCATTTTATAGTTGAGTGATCATTTATAAATAAATTCAGTTTTTTTTTTTTATTACATCATTGTAAAATAAAGCATTAAATTTTACTTTACCAATAACATTTTTGAACTGACAACATCGTCAATCTATTCCGTCATTCTTGTCTTTTAGTAGATGGACAAAATGGAAAAACTAGTTCTCACTGACTATGTGAACACTTTCAACGGAAGATAAGAAAATGAAAATCCCTAATACTTTAGCAGTACGGGAAAACTACAGGACATGCTCTGGATGAATAGCATGACTTGGGGTCTTTAAAGTGCGGAAATCCCCTTGTGTGGGAAAATTAGTGCAATGAATATTTCCTCACACAACAAAAATTCCCTATCCAAGGGTATGCTTTAGGAAAGTAGCATGCCTTACGGAGTAACCGGTCAGGAAACGATGTTTTCCAAGAATTATCTTATGTAATAGAAGACATTTTCTTTCAGAATAGTTTTCGAAAATTAAATGACGGCTAATGGATGGATGGTAGCGAGTGATTAATAAAATCAGCTGTTAAATTATTATTCTTTCTTTCTTTTTTTAATCAAAATATGTTTGAAGTTTAGACAGTTTATAGCGAGTATGCGGCGCATGCCTAGCATACCCAGAGAATACGCCACTGATATATATATATATATATATACACCGTGACCAATAAGTTCTCATACACCTTTTGAAGCACGTTAAAAATTTTGAAAATATGTGTTACTGTAGTCCCAATATTTTGCAGGCAATTTAGAGTAAGGTATAAAGCTATTGCAAGTGTAAGTGCTTTATTAATTATAATTTTTTGAAGCCTAGGTAGAATAAAGAAATTGAGAGATATTTTGACAAATAAATTCATCAAAGGAGAGCAGCCGGGGGAAATTTTCAGAGACTTGAAAGCCCTGGGGCTGAAGAGAGATTTCATTTACAGAAGTATCAGAAGGTATAATGAGACGTCCTCTGTCGATGACAGAAAAATATCCGGGAGACCGAGGTCCGTCCGAAAAAAATAGGCTGTGAAAAGGGTCAGGGAAATGGTACGATGAAACGGACAAAGATCTTCTAGAAAATTAGCACGAGAGCTCAAAATATCGACGGGATCAATGTTAAACATCCTAAAATAGACCTTGGATTCAAGACTTATAGAAAACGTAAAATTCACGGAGTTTCGGAGTCTGCTAAGATGAAAAGGAAGCAAAGGGTGGAAGAAATTCTTGCTTGGCACGCTGGGGATGAATTCGTCATTTCAGACGAAAAACTATTCATTTTACAGCAAAGTCTCAACCCCTAAAATGACAGAGTATGGTAAGTTTCTATTGATAACATCCCTCAGAGCCAGCATTACGTTCCGCGTTATCAAAATACTTCGTCTCTGACGGTTTGGGCCGCTATTTCCTAAAGAGGATAACTCCCGTTAGTCTTCATTGATAAGGGAGTAAAAATCAATGCCCAATATTATAAAACTGAAGTTTTAGAAAAAGTTTTACTCCCAAATACCCAGAGAATGTATGGGGCGGATTATTTTTGCTTCCAACAAGATGGTGCCCCTTCTCATACCGCACGTGTGGTTCAGGAATGGTATAGTCAAAATTTAGCTGACTTTTTGACAAAGAACGAATGGCCTCCCAACTCCCCCAATCTGAACCCACTTGATTATTTTGTGTGGTCATATATGCTCTCTCAACTGATTGACTATAAAAAACACCGATTTGAGCAAATTCAAAAATGTAATTCAAAAGATATGGCAGGAAATGTCAATGGAAGCCGTGCGTGCCACATGTGATGGATTTTAAAAGAGTCTTACGCTCGTTAAGAAACTAAAAGGCGAAATTATTCCAAAGCATTTATTGTAAAGATACTCAATGAATGCTACTTTAATTTGATGCAAAAAGTTTTTGTATGATTTATTTTGTGTTACTGTAATAAAAATTTGAATGTGTATGAGAACTTATTGGTCACGGTGTATATATATTATTATTAAAACATTATCTTACAAGGAGAGGTCACGACATGGAAAATTCAGATCGGGACGAAACTCTGCAGGATTGTAGTATACTATGAGGGCAACAACATATTAAAGCTGTAGGACCCACTATCCACAAAATTTCGAGAAAAAAGCATTTAAAGTTTCAGTAATCTTTAAATACAAGTTATTTCGCAAGCGAACAAGTGCCCCAATGGTGTGATCCTAAAGCGCGAGTCTGCTAGCCAGACGGCTTGGGTTCGAGGCTACCTCGAGACTACTTTTCCTTTTCTTTAACTTTAACTTTTTATTTATTTTTACTTTATTTTATAATTCAATTCAAAATTTGAAAATTTTAATAAAATATTATTTAATTTTTTTGAATATAAAATAAATAAATTTTTCTATTTTTAATATTTATAACAAAAATACAATAAATTTCTATAACTTAAAAAATAAATTTTAGTTTTATTTTAACTGCAAAATAAGGTAAAACTAAAGAAACTGTTTTTGATTTATTGTCGAAATACTTTTTTATTTTTTATTTTAGGTATGCTTGAAACAATAAAGTTGTAAATATTAAAAATAGAAAAAGTTATTTTATACTCAAGAAAATTAAATAATTTATTAAAATTTTCAAATTTTGAATTGATTTGTAAAATAAAGTAAAAATAAATAAAAAATTTAGATTACGTAAAAAATTAAAGGAAAAAAAAAAAAAAGTTGTCTCGAGGTAGCCTCGAACCGAAGTCGTCTGGCTAGCAGACACGCGCTTTAAGATCACACCACTGGGGCGCTTGCTCGCTTATGAAATAACGTATATTTAAAGATTACTGAAACTTTAAATGCTTTTTTCTCGAAATTTTGTGGATAGTGGGTCCTACTGCTTTAATATGTTGTTACCCTCATAGTATACTACAATCCTGCGCAATTTCGTCCCGATTTGAATTTTCCATGTCGTGACCTCTCCTTGTTAGTTTGAAAACCCATTTCTTGAGGTACGCATTTTCGTCTGCACAGCAGAGCCCAAAGATAATAAATGAAAACATAACAAACTAACACATCTGCAAAATCACATACAATAATTGTGTCAGGTGTGTTGAAATTAAGCATGACCTATCATCAAGCGAAAGAAAGCGGGCATGGGGGTTACGGCATCGTGCTTGAATTTTTTAGCCTGATGAAGGGTCGTACTTAATTATTGCGACCTAAAACAAATGTTGCATATTTTTATAATTTATGGTGTTTGCTTAAAAAGTGTTCATTTATTTTCAACACCAATACTTCGTTGCATTTTTCTACAAAGTGCTCATCCTGTTATTTTCCCTCTATGTAAAAGAAGAAGGTATTGCAATCCTGAAAATTCTCGACCTCCGATTTATGATGGATTTCCATGTTTTGAGATCACCTGAAAACAAACTGAGCATTTTTACAAAATGTCTACCTCCGTTTGTATTACCAAAATTTTCTGGACGCTTGTATCTTCCGAAATAATACTCAGAATTCAATAAAACTTGGACATTTTCATATATTGGTGATGATTAGGATTTAGCATATATCGCCCAGCAGGTAGCGCTGCATAGTGTATAAGTGCACAAAGCTTGATGTATGAAATTGCTACGATGAAAAATTAAGCTGATTCAATCGGCTGACAGATAGCGCTGCTATACTGCATTTTTCTTTTTTTTCTATGGGAAGGCTATACTATATCAGCTCCAATAGCATGTAACTACACCAACCAAATTTCAAATGCGAATTGGCCATTATGATGAGCTATGCTGATAATTTTATCGATCGATAGGTGGCGCTGCTTTTACTCACATTCCGCGAGTTTCTGTACGGCTATATTTTAGCCATTTTAGCATTTTTTACCAAACTTTACGTGTAACTACACCAAACTTGATATGTAAAATATTTATTAAATGTAAGATGCTATATTGTTGATTATTATCTGTTTATTTGTTTTTCATGTTAACCGGTTGGTGTTGTTGAACGATAATGAAGAAAGTTGTGTAATGGGCATAGCATACAAGTTTATTTTTCAAACAGAAAAAAAGTACATTGTGAAGAACAAGAAACACAGACCAGACCTAAGTCTATATTCTTAAACCATAATAAAAAAAAAAAAAAAAGTACTGGCCTTGATTTTTTTTTTTTTTTTTTACTTCGTAAAGGGGAGGGAGGAATGAAGTCATTATCATTCCGAAAATAATAGTTTTTCATTCTTGAACTTGAGCATGGTCAGAGTACACGATACGTAACGGCATCAGAAGCATACAAATGACCTGCCAAGCACGAAATATCACAGTGACAACACGGTAATAAATGACTAGATGAAACGAAAGATACAGAGTATATATATATATATGTATCATATCTATACGAAATCTACTGGGAACAATATTATATATAGAGAAAAGGCTGCTCATTATCAAATACATAACAATTCCGTGACAATGTCGCTCAATGGCGCAATTAAATCCCTTTTAATTTGTGCATAAGAAGAAACGACAAATACTTCAGAACTAGTTGCGTCGATATTAATCTTATTTTTTTTACTCGTAAGTCAAATTGTTATACAATAGCCGAAAGTGAAACACTATAATCTCAAAAGAAATTATGTTAACCGCAGCGGTAATATTTAAGGCACAGTAATAGACTAATGGAAATTCCACAGCCGCACTAACAATTTTAAACAGTAATTAAGGTAGACCTAACGGGACTTTAGTCTACAATTCCACAAATTAATGCTCACAGACTCCCAATTACAGACTTAAAGTGTTTTTTAAATCATGAATAGCGCAATATACGTTTCAATTACCAAACCAAATTTGATGATGAATAAATACATTCATAAATGTTTATAAACATTTTTCGATTCTATAGAATTGGCTTGAATTTTTAATTCCTTTAAAAAATAAACATATTTACTTCTACAAGTATAAGAACCTTGTATTTCCGATAGCATTGATAACCATGAAGATAAAATTAAGTAGGTTATTGAAATTGTGGACTAATTCATCCACAAAAGATACATTAAAAAAAATTATACTTAATGCAATTTATATACAGTATTTATATTTTGCTTAGTCAAGAAATGGTTTAAATGACATCATACATATAAATCTACAGATAAATACTGTTATCTCAGGCTTTACGTAAAATATTGGCAAGCGACCAATAAAAGCTAATCCAAATAAAGTGATACAACAAACATAAATAAATAAATATTAATATTAGATGGAATTTCTCATGCATATATGACTGCGCTTTTTATTCTTAAGAGGATGTATTAAACTTCTAAGAAAAAATTGTCTCATAAAGTTTCGTAGCATTTAATTTTTGCAGGGTCAATCCACGGCCAGCGGGCCGCCATGTAGTTTTCTGCGGCCTACGAGCAGACTAACGATATTTAAAGTTTGACAACTTCGGTTAATAGATAAAAAATTAATTAATTCGTTCTGACATTTCGAAGCGAAAACACAAACACCTTTCAACGATTATGGTAGCTAAAAAATCATACTGTTTTAATGAAATATTGTTAGATCCACGATTCATTCTTTTTATTGTAGCTCTTTATTGTCAATTATATTTTCCACACTTGAAAATTATTTAAAGCCCCCTTTACACACACACATACACAAAAAAAAAAAAAAAACTAGTATGTTGTGGCCACCACATGACTTTCTTCTATACTTTCCTATACAAATTCACTCAGTAAAAATAATTTATTAAAATTATTATTAAAAAAAAATTATCTTCTATGATAATGCAGACGAAAATTTAGAAAAAGCGGGATGGCAACGCAACCTGTAAGACAATTTTTACCAAAAGTTGATAGGCACTAATTTATGTCAAGGTGCAACTACATACCAATTTGTATGACATTCTGTGCAGTAGTTCCCGAGATACAGTTGCCACAAAATTTTGTCACACACACACACAGACATTTTCTAAAAATGGTCAAATCGTGTTCTACAGCTCTCAAAATGTGTAAATCCATCAAAAACCCGAGGTTGAAAATTTTTACGAATCTAATACTTTCTTCTATTGAATATAGAAGAAAGTAAAAAAAAACCTCTTATAAAAGCAAAATAAATAAATTAAATGCGATTGTAAACTTATTAAAAGTTCCAACACAAAGCAACAATAGATGTTTGACTATCAAAGGAATATGCAAGTAAACATCATCTCCTAAGCATCGAATAACAATAGAAATCATTTTGACGGAACCCACGAGATACTATCGACAGAAATACTTAACAACCCATAATGACAGATTTTGTGATTTTGTCTGCCTCGGAAGCAATATGATAAAATCACGAAAAGTTGAATAAACTTAGAAAATGCTTCTTAGACTGAATTTGCGATAGATAATTTTGGTTTTATTATACGTAATGAAAGACATCAATAGCAAAAATAATTTTCGAAAAATTTTATATAGATATTATATAAAGTTTACTATTTCAATTGTAGTTATAATTGTTTATTATAATTATTGTTTTTTAAAAGCTATATACATCAGGTGAATTAATCACAGAATGCATATATATTATATATAATGGAAATTATACACAATGGAAGACATTATCAACAGCAAAAACTTTCACTTTTCGAAAAATTTTACACATAGGATATGTAAAATTCACTATTTCAATTGCAGTTACAATTGTTTATTATAATTATTATTCTTTATAAGTAATATACATCCGGTGAATTAATTACAGAATGTATATGTATTATATGTAATGGAAATTATACATAGTAAAAGGCGTTATCGACAACAAAAATTTTAAATTTTCGAAAATTTTTATACAGATATTGATATTAATATATTATGTAAAGTTTAATACTTCAATTGTAGTTATAATTGTTTATTATAATTATTATTCTTTATAAGGTATATATCTCAGGTGAATTGATCGCATAATGCAAATATATTATATATAATGGAAGACATTATCAACAGCAAAAACTTTCAATTTTTGAAAAATGTTATACAGATATTATATATATATTATGTAAAGTTTAGTATTTCAACTGTAGTTATAATTGTTTATTATAATTATTATTCTTTATAAGGTATATACATCAGGTGAACTGATCCCAGAATATATATATATTATTATAATATATAATGGAAATTATACATATGGAAGACATATCAACAGCAAAAACTTTCAATTTTCTAAAACGTTTATATAGATATTATATATAAAGTTTACTATCTCAATTATAGTTGTAATTGTTTATTATAATTATTATCATTCTTTATAACCTATATACATCAGGTGAATTAATCACAAAATGTATTTACAGTGAAATCTCTCTAAGTTGGACACCTACGGTTCCATGAAACAGTGTCCAACTTAAAGAGGTGTCCAACTTATAGGGGTGCTAACATTTTTAGATATAATTAAACTGCACGCCTTTTAACTTTTAATCACATCTAAATATAACACAATTAAATATTCACGACTTGTGTGCAAAAAAATAATGAATTTGCTAACTTAAAATCTAAAAAACTGGTATGTTGTGACCATTACAGTAATTTATTCTATAATTTTTTATATAACAGCGCCGCCTACAAGTTAACATGCACAAAAATTTAATCAAGATAGCTTCTCACAATAAAGATTTTGCATATGCATTTTGGTGCAGTATTATCCAATAGGCTATGAGATCGTCATATAAAAATCGCAGAATATGAGTAAAAGTAGCACCACCGGCTAGCTGATATGCACCTAAATTAAGCTAACATTCATTTTCATGTTGGCCGAGATTGGTGAATTCATTCACTATAAAAACCGTGAACGTGCAAAACTGCAGCACAGCAGTGACACCTGTCTGTTGATATGCACCCAAATTGAATCAGCATCGTTTTTCATTATAGGCCTTTCACATAATTACAAACAGCCTAAATAAAAATATGCCCGTAGGATGTCTGTTGGATATTTCCTGAAAAAAAGGACACGGACAATGCCTGCAAATCAATAAAAAGAAAGGCTCTTGCATTATGCAGTAAACTGCAGTAATTTGTGATTATTTCAATTGAAGAAAAGAAATATTTTTTATAAGATATGACAGAGGTGAATCTATTGTGAAAAGAAACATTACTTTTTAGATATTTACAGCTATTTCTACAAGAGATCAGTAAAATTTCTAAAAAAAAAAGTGAAAAAGTGGAAGTTTTATTTATTTATTTTTTCCTGTCTTATCGGGTAAAAGCAGAGCCTCCTTAAGTAGATGCCTAGCGAGTCGCTCGAAAACTTGGCAACAGTACAAGAAGAACATAGCCAGTAGATGGCGCTTGATACCGTACGTAAAGTTATGTTTATTTCCCGCGAGCGCGATGCAATTGAGTTTCAATTGAGTTCTGCTTTGTGTTTTATTAATTTAACAAATGTGAGAGGTTTTTTTTTTTTTTTTTTTTTTATAATATGGTGTATTGCGTCGTTCCATTTTGTAAATCAGACAGTAGCCGTGAAAATATATGTTTCCACGAAATACCAAGCAATGCAATTCAGCGTAAAAAATTGCTTCCAAATATTTCCAGACAAGGTATGTAAACTGCATAAATAATTAATGCAAAATTACCAACCCTCCGGATTTTTGAATATCAATAATATTTTTCACAAAAAACATTATTTTTCTTTATTATCGTAAATTGTGTGATTAAGACGAAGATAAATTTAAAAGAAATTATGATATAAAAATTCGAAGGGTTGACACCTCTCTGTTAGTAAGTTAGATTTAACAAATAAAATAGTTATGCTTATTACAAAATGAAATAAAATTTTTATTTATTGATGTAGGAATACCGAAAAATAACTTGTTCTTAGTTACTTTGAAGTCACTCTATATTGGAGTATTTTGTAGTTTTATTCATAAAATGAATAAAACTATAAAATACTCCAATATAGGAACAAGATTGATTTATATTTTTTTAATACCACTGTTTTTTAAAGACTTGTGTAAATGCGTATAAAAATTTGATTATTTCAGTTAAATCGAAACAAAAGTGTTGGGAATCTTGAAAAGAAAAAATAGAAAATTTTTATTTCTACTTTTGTTCTTTTTAAAAATATTAAGTTTTAAGATTCAAAACATTACTTTTATTAACCTTTTACCACAGAAATGGAATATGGAATTAAAAATTCATGTAAAAATTAAATATCATGAGTACTGATTTGAAAAATTATCAGAAAAATGAAAAATATCCCCACATCCATACACTCGCATGTATACACACACACACACATATACTGGCTAAATATAAATCAGGGGAAAACTCGATATCGAATTTTTGGACCGAACACAATACTTTCATTACCTACGGTAGTAGGGTAATGGAAGTAAAAATATTTCAAGGATGTTATTAATTTGTCCTTAAATTTGCCAATCTTTATCAATTTTTTCAAATTGAAACCTAATGCGAGTTTTAAAATACAATTGTGAATTTCCTGCATTTGTTTGTTTTTAAGTTATTCTGATAATAAATATGCATATAAATCAATCGCTAAAAACTAAAAAAAAAAAAAAGTTTTTTGTACTCAGGGAACCTCAAAACGTGACTTTATTCAAAAACCTGAGTTGAAAATAGAACTTCAAAAAAAAAAAAAAAAATACTTTGTTTACATTATAGGTTCGAAAAATTAATTTTCGTTCTTTAACAGTATTCGTCGACATAAAAAAAGTGTAGCAAAGCACACATTCTACAGAAAAGAACGTTTAGCTTAATTTTGGATAGCCCTGTATGTTTTCAATAAACTATGTGCACATCAGATTGTGCATTTAAATTTAGTCTTATATGAAAAACACCTAACACAAAAACTTGGTGCGAGAGAAAACTTATACTCAAGAAATCCTTAATTTTAAAAATTTAAATCTTAATGGTTATTTATTTATTTTTTGTGACGGACTAGACAACAGATTGTTTTCTTCTCCAATTTTTATTGCTGAATGTTAACTTATCTCGTTAACGTGCTGGTCTATTTTTCTTATAAATAATATAAAATTTTCGATTTAAGAAAAATAATTCACATCTAATAAGGTAAAAATGTAACGTAAAGGACATGACCAAAAAAAAAAAAAAAAAAAAAAAAAAGGCATGATTTTAATAATTTATCATTATAAATTATTCATTCTGAACTGAAACTCATTTAAAGTTCAGAGATTTTAATTTATATAAACAAAACTTTCATCTGATATCTAAATTAAAAAAAATTTTGAAATTTTTATTGAATAAATATATAAAAAATAATTTAATCGCGTGATAGATATGCCATGTTTTTGCTTATTTAATTTTAAATTTCGTTTTTTAATTAATAGTATATTTAAAAAAAAAAAGGTGTTATTTATTTGATACGTTGTAATTCAATTAGTTGAAAAGCTAAAATAGGTCTTGCCAACTTTCGAAGAAATTTAAACCCTATACTTTTTAAAATATAAATATTTGAATATTTTATTGAAAATATTTACGATAAAGCACTTTCACATCATTTTTTCAAATTAAAAGAAAAAAAAATACAATTTTAGACTTTAAATTGAAATTAATAGCTAGATTTTTAGATGAAAAATATAACTTGTCTATGAAACAGCAGAAAATTGTTGCTCTGCGTAGGTGCTGTCACCTAGCGTTAGTTTTGTTTTTTAAATGTTGCCTAATTTAACATTGAGATTCGCCGCGCGTGGAAGGCATCTACTTAAGGAGGCTCTGGTAAAAGTGTCCAACTTAGGGCAGTATTTGAATGTCCAACTTCCAAGTTAAGGGGGTATCCAACTTACAGAAGTTCGACATAATGTTGATCCTATATGGATACATTCCGTTCCGTGAAAAAGTGTGAAACTTGACAGGTTTTACTGTACTAAAATCGTAATATTTAGGACAATTTGATAAATTTTAAGTTGCTCGCACATTCTATATTTTATTTTTTTTTATTTTTTCCCCACTTAAATTTGATTCATTATTCTAAAAATGTGGGATTTATTTTATTTGTGCGTGTGACAATATCTTGGTAAAATTGTTTCTACTTTGTTCATTCCTTACTTCACCTTAATTTTAAGAAGACAGAATACTTATTTTTGCACGACAATCAAACCCCATGTTAATCTACAGGGAATTCTATAAAATTACTATTGCTTTTTTTTTTTTTTTTTTTTTTTTTCAATCAGAAAATTTACAACCGTTAATTTTTTTCCCCCAAAATTGATTTTTAAAATTTTTAATATTTTATTCTGGAATTTAAAAAATGCGAAAACTGACCCAGTGCACTTTTCGGGAAATAAAACGGTTGGGAATTTTTTGATTGTGAAAACAGAATTTTAAAAATGCATTAGGTAATGAGTAACTCTAGTGACAAATTTCCCGATAAAATAACATGAGGTTTGGCTATCAGCCAGGATAGGTAATTACATTCCCTTGAGTTTTACGGAATGAATGAAAGTAAAAAAAAAAGAAAGAAAGAAAGAAGAAATTATCCATCCGTTTATTCAGGGGTAAAACTACCGAACATACAAAAACCCTGAAAACTGTTTCTTGCATGCAGATAGGGGAGACAAATCAATGATATATCATATGGTTACCTATAATAAGTGATATTTGCAGATTTCTTAATACATTATACAGTAAATTAAACATTAAAAATGAAAAAATTCTATAAAAATAAAAAAAATTAACATGAAATTCAGAGACAGCAAAAATTTAAAAAACCCTCAATTCAGGGGTAGAATCTGAAAAGTTTAATCCTTGGTTCATTTAATTTATTTTTGCCAACGAAGAAGAACCTCCCATATAAAAGAACGCTTGTAGTGTTTCAATTAGTTTCAATATTATTTTAGTTTTTTACTCAAATAAAAAACTTTGAAGTCTATTTTGAGTCCAAAAATGTCAATTTTGAGTTAAGTACATAGTCAGACTCAGAAAAAGATTCTCAATCGATTGGTATAAAGGATTTAAATCCATGTCATTTAGTCTTTGAGAAAATTCATTGGTAAAAATAGATTCAAATCAGAAATTTAGCATTAATCTTTGGTATAAAATATTTAATTCAATTTTTTTCCTTAATTAAATGAAGATTGGCAATCACTGAATGGTATAAATCGTATAAACCAACATAATCCCTTTTTCCTAATCGATTCGTCTGATTAGTTTTTAGATAGTTTAACTTTATTTTTCGTCTCCTGAAAAATGAAAAATATGGATTTAAATCCTTCATACTTATCTGTACAGAATTTATTTAAATAAAAATATAACTACATTCTTTCTTTCTTTCTTTTTTTTTTTTTTTTTTTTTTTTTGTAAAGACAGTAAAAATTTCTTTCCTAGAATTGCCACAAAAAATTATATTAAAACGAAAAAAAAAAAAAAAAGTGATAAAACAAAATTGAGATAAGATTTATGAATTTTAGCCAAAAATGCATTAAAACCATCTGCTTTTATGTAGAAAAGAAACTTAAAGCGCTGTGCAGGTAATTTACACGTACGGCTTATCTCTCTTTCTCGTTCTATCTTTCTTATTTCTGGAGAAATTAATTATTGAAACAATGTTTCCGTCTTTTTTCTAAGAAAATTCCCTAAGTTACTCAGTATCAATATACTCTATATCCGTCGACAGCAGGCTAAAAATCACTCCACTCTTCCTGCTGGCTTTCCATCATTAACTTTCCACTCCACTCCACCTCGCACGTGCTGACGCACAAAATGAAAAAATTAACCATCTGGTTGTATCCACTCGACCTTTCATACTGAGCTCGCCCCCGAGTAAAAATTGAAAGTCAACTTCCAGATGGTTGAATCAAGTGCCTTCGCTATTCCATTCAAAAATCTTTCTCCTGAACCACTTACGTTATATATTTAGTCATTGGAGGAGTTCGGAGGAATAAAAAACCCCAAAAGTAATTCTCGCCGTGATTTGGAAAGATGAAGCGGAACAATAATGGAGAGTGTTGAGATCTGAACAAGTGTGACAGACAGATGAAATCTTTCAGTGCTCCCCCCCCCCCACACACACAGTAAAATTTTAATTGATCATTATCAATAACTTAGATACACCGGAAAAAAAAGATGATGATCCGATGCAGCAAATTAAGTTTCGTTAATGGTAAAGAAAAACTTTTTTTGAGAGAAAAAAAAAAAAAAAAAGTCCTTCCGGCTTATTTGGAAGGGTAGGTTGATTTCTTTTTTATTATCAAGTGGCCGCCATTTTGAAACAAAATGGTGGATACACTTTAATCTGATTGCATACATATACACACAATAAACAAAATCAGAACAATAAATCTTGTATTAAATATATCATATTAATTATAATTAAAATAGTTGTAAAGTGCTTAAAAAACAGACAAAATCATTACACATACTTGAAAATAAGTTTATTCTATAGAAGCATTGTTTGCTGGGGCAATTGATTAGCAAAATAATGTAGTTCAAGTTCATTAGGAAAATGCAGTTGGAGTGCTATTTCTTTTTCATTTTCTCCAAGTTTGAATTTGACATTTCTTGAAAGCCAATTGCACAGAAACTGCTAATAATATATTGCACAAATTCAGTCTGACCCCCCCCCCCCCCCCGTACTACACATGTCCAAAACGTTTTAATGCAGATTTGCATTGATCCCAAGAATAATAATTTTCAAACCTAAAAAGGCTTAATTCAAGCCTAAAAAGGCTGGATACACTTTTTTTAATGGACTTGGTGGAGATATTGATGTGGACTACGTACACATAGAGTTTTAAGCGAATCGATTCATAAATAGTACTTTTTTCATGTGAATTTGAAATTTGGCAAGTGGCTGGCACTTTGAAACAAGATGGCGGATCAAGTTGGCCAACGAACAAATCAAATGCATTTCTAAGTTAAGTCTACAAATTTGGTTCGAATTAGTTCAACATTTCAAAAGTTATCGTAATTACAAATTTTCAAGTGGTAGTTTGATTTGAAGTGGCCGCAACTCGGAAACAAAATAGGAGAGCAAGTTGCTCAATGAAGTAATCCAAGATATCTGTATGATAAATTCAATGTCTAACTTTAGCTCGAATTGATTCAATCTTTCAAAAGTTATTGAAATGACAGATTTTCAAGTGGCCCCCTTAATTTAAAGTATCCGCCATTTTGCAACAAAATAGCGGAGAAGTTTCATTAATAAACTTGGTTTGAGACATTTATATGGTCCAATATGTTTACATTAAAATTCAAACAAATCTGGTCTTAAATACGCTTTCTACAATGTGGATTTGAAATTTTCAAATGGCTACCACTTGAAAACAAAATGACGGAGCAACTTGGTTAAAGAACACACATCCAAGATATTTGTAAGATAAGTTCGCTGTCTAATTCGATTTCGATCATTATTTTGGAAATTATCGTGATGACAAAATTTTCACCATATATATATATTATATATATAATGGAAATTTTGTCATCACGATAATACGATATAGATAGATAGATAGACGAAGTGACTGCAATAGGTCGATTTCTAAAGAAGTTAACCTAAAAAAAAATGGACGTAAGTTTATTCAGCAAGCGTGCAAAAGTTTCCGTCTCCAGACGGAACACTGACACCACTACTTTTATTATCAATAATTTCTATCATATCCAGTCTTTAAAAACACTGTACAAATATGATAAAAATCACTGATAAAAAATGAAAGGTGTAATAATTTCCTCTTGAAGCGGAAACTCTTGCCCTCTTGTTAATTAGGAAAGAAATAACGAAAATTTCGTGAACTGAACTGTAGCTAAAGGAGTTAGCTTAACTTGTTCAGCTACAAAGTAGAAATCGCAGATATACATGAACATGGAAGAAAATAGTTTTAAAGGAAAACGATAATAAACTAGAATGATGTGGCCACCACAAGACTTTCTTTTAAATAATTTTAGATAAAATTCATGCAATACAAATTACTTATTAAATTATTTTCCGTTATCAATGCCGACGAGTTTTATGTGACAGAATTATATCACTAAATGCCGAAAGAAAGTCAATTTTTTACCAATATCAGAAGAAATACGATTTTTTTTTTTTTTTCTAATTTTGTTTTCGTTAAAAAAAAAAAAAAAAAAAAAAAAAAAATCGATAACTTTGTTTTAAATTATCACAGATCTGTCGTTCAACCATTCGTTTTAAAAGTATTGACGAGATCTTTCGAAAGATACCCACACTGAAAATGTACCTCCCCCCCCCAGGGAGGGTACTATTATCAATAATCTATATTAATTTTACAATCACACGTTAAAAATAAATCTTACTATGTACATTGATATGAAATTTTGTCCTATATTACCATGTTAAAAATTTAGAAAAAAGAATGGGATCACAGCGCCACCTGTTGAGGGATTCCCCAAATCTAATCAGCACCAGTTTGGGTCAGGGTCCAACTAAATACCAAGTTTGGTTAAATTTCGTTGTTCATTGGTTTGTGAGATACAACGTCCACAATATTTGTGATACAGACATTTTCTAAAAACAATAGAATCGTGTTCAAGACATCCTAAAACGAGTAAATCCATCGAAAACTGAAGTTCGAAAATTTCCACGAATCCAATACTTTCTCTATCTATACATATAGAAGTAAAAAAAAAAAAAATTACAATTCACTACTCAAATTTCAAGACCAACAAAAAATTTTTAATTACCTTCCCCCCCCCCTTCCCAATAAAAAATAAATGAAATAAAAAAAAGATTAATGAATTAAATTTTAAATTTACACTTATAAGTTAATAGTAAAGCGTAAAAGTAAAAAATATAAGAAATTACAAATATTGTAAAATTAATTACTTGTCAGGGAAATAATTTTTAACTGCATTTGCTTCAAAATTTGCATTTACCTCCTAACACCTGTACCACGAGAAAGAGCATTTATTATCGATTCTTACGGTACAATTTAAAAAAAAAAAAAATACGGATTTTTTTATATTTTTAAAAAGGGTCCAAAATTTCTCTTTTTCTTGATCGTTTTTTTTTTTTTTTTAAACGCCCTGTACTAAAGAATAACAGACCCATTTCTTAACAACTGGCATATTTGGAAAGGTCATTTAATCCTCTTTCGAACCATATAAACATTTTAACAAAATACGGATTAGCGATCCATACTTTTTGGATTTAAGAAACATCGATTTTTTCACAAAACATTTTATAATTCAAAATCTTTTAGAGAAAAATCATCTTTTTTTTTTTTTTTTTTTTTTTTTTTTTGTTATATAGATCTCGGTTCGACAATTCACTTCTCAAAAGATTGAAAGATTTTTTCAAAAACTGAATGAGTTATAATTTTTTTAATTTTAGGCATAAAACCATTGAAATCTTGATCCATTCAACTTCATGCGGTGGGTTACCATATCTGTTAATAAAAACCTCAATTTAAACATGACAAATCTCCTATACACATCAATAGTCTCTTTTTCTTAAAAATGATTCTGGCATTCACCAGAATTTCAAAAAAACAAAATTAACATTATGTAATTAAAGTTCTACTATTACTGGCACGTTTTTATCGTCTCTATCTGAAATTACTCAGTTATTATTTTTTAAATTTTTGCCTCTTTATTCATGATTTTATTAATGAAGTTTTATTATTTGTCGTCTTCAACGAAAATTATGAAATAATCTCTACAATTTGCTTCATGTGAATAATTTCTGCACAAACTGATTTAAAAAAATAAATACAAATTCTCGCAAGACGTTTTACAATAATTCACTCGGGTAAAAATTATTACGTGACATTTTCTTATGAGAAAAAATTATTCTTCCGCCTCCTTTTTACAATGCTCAATTATTCGAAAGGAGATGAACTTGAATTATTTAAAAAGCACGCATCAACGATTGTGTCTTTAACGCAAATTTTAAAGAGTCAATTGGAAATCTGAATTAAGAAATACCATTTTTAATCTTTTAAATATACTTTTTTTTTCTTTAATTCCTTAAAGAAATTAATAGTGTTTTAGAATTTTGTCATATAGTTTCCTTTTTCAGAAAATAATATATCTGACGCATTTCAAAAAGTCTATTTAAAAGATGTTTTTCAATTAAGTTGAATAAAGAAAAATAAATAAATATATGGTTTGGTAATAACAATTTTTCCGTCTCTTAACAAATTTCATTTTAAAAGAAAAAATTCTTATGAATAGCCTTAAATTATTATTATTTAAAGCATAAAATGCAGCTGAAAGCTTTTCAAAAGATAGTTTTCCTGGACGTAGTATTGTCTTTTGGTGAAGCACTAGAAAAGACCATATTCGATTGATTTTGGATTGATTTTTGGTAGTTCTGTGTACTGTATATAATTTGAATACACACCATAGCATAGAAACCCTCCCTCCTAAAAAAAATAATAATAATAATAATAAAAAGGATGTGGTACTTACATTTTTTTTCCTCTCTCTCTCTTTTAAGCAGGGTTGGAAAACACCGAGCCGGGTTTAATCAGGGTGTTTTCAGAGTATTTAAGTTCTAAATCAGATAATTAAGAATTTTTTCTTTTTCCTACATTTTTTTCAAAACATTGAGTGTATCATGCATAAGCCAATTTAAAAATGTTAATTATTCACTAAAATGAAAATTTAAAAATTTTAATTTAAAATTTTTAAAGGATTTTCATGATTAAGTTATAAAGAAATTTTTAAAACTTTGTACTTTAAATATTCGAAAATTCTATTTATCTGCCATTTACAACAGGAAACTGGATTTTAATAACTATTTAGTGGTTGCTTTATTAATTTTTTCACATCTAATGGATTTTCATAAAATATTTTTAATTATCGTCCCTCTACATTACTTAACAGTGTTGCATTGTTAAAGTTTTCAGAATTTTTTTAAAATTTTATTTTTATTTATTTATGTTTTACATTCCTCGAGTAACATAGTTTTCTTTACATTGACAAGCAACTCTGTTTCTTCTTGCTTACATATATTACTATATATAATATTATTGTGTTTTAATAATGTAATTATAAATTTTTTTCATGGAAAATTTTTCAGGATTTTTTTTCTATAGAATAATCTCATCACAAATATTTTTGAAAATCTTTTTTCATGTTGCAATAATGTATATAATATTTGTTTTATATTTATATGTTTATTGTAAGTTAGATAAAAGAGCGATTTTAAATGAGTATTTTGAAAAAAACCACTTGGGATTTTTCGGATTGGGCAAAATCAGGCCAACCCTGCTTTTATAAGGCGATGCTGGAAGTTGAAAATCGATCTTTGAAATTGTCTTAGAGTTATGAAATTTTGCACACATGTGCATTGAAATATATCAATATTAAGTATATTAAATATACATTATTCTCGAAAACTATCAACAGTTAATAATTATAACAATAATAATAATAATCTTTTAAATGCTCCATAGATTGAATTTTTAAAACATTCTCCCGATTTTGCATTATCATAATTTATCAATTTATTCTAAACATATTTGTGCATTACTTTGTGGCTTTATTGATAAGTTAATTTTTTCGAAATATTTTTTGTATGTTTGAATGCTGAAATTTCATACAAATTTTTGAATTAAAAAGCATAAAACGAAAAAAAGTAAAAGAAACAGGAAGTTGTCTAAAAAGAAAACTCCATCTTTAAAAAATTATATAGAATGTACTTTTATTTTAAATAAAATAAGTTTCACAAAACAGAGAAACGATATAATGGAATAAAAAAAAAAAAATAACAACAACATAAAGGAAGTTAAATTATACACACAAACATACAATGTTAACCAGATGGGGCAACTCATCTTTCTGCAGTTTATAAATAAACCACGATTATAAGGAGCTTAAAAATATTTATAATCCAAAGTTAGTTTGTTTTAACTTTCTTTTATCAGCAATGATAAATCATACAGTTTTACACAAAAGTATTTTTAGAACGAAATTAAAATATTTGAAAAATTATTTATGAAGTGCCCGAGCCATTTAGAACTCTAAAAATTGAGAATAAATTATTATTATTATTTAATAAATTATAAAGATATCTCACTCAAAACTACAGTTTTTCGATTTTTTTCTCCTTTATTATACCCTTTTTACGTGAGCATTTTTTTTTTTTTTTTTTTTTTTTTTGACCAAGTTTTAATCTCTAGAAGAAATATTTAAATTCATACATATATACATATATATTTAAAATAATCTGTTTAAAAAAACTTTTAAAACCCAAATTCTTAATGTATCATTTCACATAAATCTTTTCGAAGTTATGATTTTGCAATTTTTTTTTTTTTTTTTTTGTATTGAGGTGAAATGAAAAATTTCAGCGAAAAAGAATCTGTACTTTTTTATAAACCACGAAAGTCTAGGTGGTAAGGCAGTCGAATATTCGATACACGCCTGACCGAGTTTCAAAAAAAATTTCTGAGGCATTTGATCCATTGACCGATGCATTGCTATGATTGGCCATAAGTTATTGCTCTGGTTGTGCCATCTATCGGTCATTAAAAACGTAAATATGCATATATATATATATATATATATATATATATATATATATATATATATATATTTTAATAACTGCATAATTGTTTTAGAATTATAAAAATATGCATACAATGTTGCTCCCTGCTAACAATTTTTTAATTTTGAGTTTAACAAAATATTTTAAATATGTTTGTGTACTACTTTGTGAATTTAAGGATGAGTTAATTTTTATAAAACATCTTTATGTTTGAATACTAAACTTTTGCCTTAAATTCCAGCATTCGAACATAAAAAAAAAGGGGCTTCTTAAAAAAAAACTCTTCAAAAATTCTTAGGATACTGTGTAGTCAACGATTTTTTTTTTTTTTTTTTTTTTTTTTTCTTTTATCAATTGACATCTTTTCTACTAATTATCTGCAAAAATCAACACTCCGGACCTTCGGGGTATGGAACGCTCGACCACCGCGTTATTAACACGGCGCTCTAACCACCTGGGTCACGGAGAGACAAATGAAAAAGATTATTTATACCTTAAAATGGAGGCGCATTTTTTATTAGCTTGAGATTCACAAACATACCGTAGTGAATGACAGTAAGTACATAAGAATTTAAGGTAAAAAAAAAAAAAAAAAAAAAAAATGCTCACTAAGGTAAAGGGCGACATGTTCAACGAGTGGAATTCGAAGAACTTCATTTTTTAATGAGATATCCTAATAATACGAAGCAATAAAAATAACACAGGATTACATGGGGAAAGAAAAATAATCTGACTGAAGTGCAGCTTTACGCAGTTCTCGACAAAACTTAAAATTTATTATTATTTCAACTCCTTTTACTACTTTAACCAATTGTCATGACATTTCTTTCAGTGAAGATCACTTAATAAGATGACTACTTTAAAGAATGACGCTAACATTAAAAAAAATTTCATGGTTATTTCCTTGTACAGTCGACCCCCGTTACAGTGAACCGACTTCAGATTTCATAAAAATTCACTATATCCGGAGGTTCGTTATAACCAAATCTTAATTAATAATACAAATACGTATGTTAATTAAATAGGTGTTCAGATAAAGCTCATTATAACAGGGTTGGAAATCGGGTTTTATTGGGTTTAATCAGGGTTTTTAGGGTTTTATCAGGGTTTTTCAGAGTATTTTTGGGTTTTATCAGAGTTTTCAAAAATATTTTCTTTCTTGCCGTTTTTAAACATTAATATATTATTCATAATAGGACAATTTAAAAAAATAAATTTTAATTATTCATTAAAATCAAAAATTTAAAAAATTTAATTTTAAAATTTATAGTTTTTTTTATGATTAAGTTAAAGAATTTTTTTTTTTTTTTTTTAATTAAACAATTGTACTATAATTATCTAAAATTCTGTTTATCTGGTCTTTACAACAAAAACTGAATTTTAATAATTATTTAGTGTTGCTTTATTATTATTTTCATTTATTTATTTTTGTACTAAATAGATTTTCATAAAATAATTTTAATTATTGTTCCTTATGCATTACTTAACGGTGTTGCACTGTTAAAGTTTTCAGAAATTTTTTAAAATTTGATTTTTATTTATTTATATTTTGCATTCCTCAAGTCCCCTAATTTTCTTTATATTGACAAACAACTTTTTTTTTTCTTGCTCTTATATTTTTTATATTTGTTTCAATTGTTTCAATTTCAAATGAAATTTTCTCAAAATATCGAAAACACTGATATTTTTACAATATTAACAAATCATAAACATTATAAATGTTGATAGAACATTAATAAAATCCATACCGTGTTGTCCACGTCCTCAGGTATTACACAGGGAGAAAGCATGAAGACGGAAGGGTAAATTAACTGTAATAACAGATACTAATTGCAAAATATAGGTAACAAAGTTTCAGACAATTCAAGTCTCTGAATGCGCAAACGTCTTTGCTAATTTCGTATTCAAAAGCAGTTTGTTCAAAATAAACTTGTAAGACTTGTGAAAATTAAGTTCGCAAAGAACACATTGTATATGCATGTGCGCACGCTGTACGTAAATATGTGTAAGTGTTATCAAAACGTGACAAGCGAAAGCAAGGTCAGAAAAAAAGGAAAAGAAAAGTCGTAAAAATGTTAAACTTAAAAAAAAAAAAAAAAAAAAAAAAAACAGTCGATATAAACATTGTTTTAAACTGCTGAATTTCTCTTATCAAAAAAGTAATTCTCAAATAAAGCGACTATAAATAAATAAATGAGCGAAAGATTAATATACTTATTCTATCAGCGGATATGAAGTCAACAGCTTTTTCTTGTTTCTATCGGCATTAACTGATAAGGTTTCACTGTTGATGATGATTGGATGGGCTAGTATGTAACGAACACTTACTCACCATTCAAACAAACTAGCTGGCATAGGTGGACTCTGCTCAGTTCCGCATTATAAATACATATTCTCATAAATTTCTTATTCAGGACATAGTATATTCATTCATGCTAAGAGAAAATTTGATCAATCATTTGACACGGTGACAGACGGAAATTACACTACCTAATAGGCGATCACCATTCAGTTCGATGCATTTACCTTAGGGTCATTCCGTGTCAAATCAACACAGAAAAGGGTCATTTTCAACCTGACCCCCTTAGATTTTTACGAAACTAAGCTCATTTATTTGTTTTATAGAGAAATGAATATTTACCAATTATTAAATCCCTATCTCTTCTAGTTTATAATATACAGGGTTGTAAAAATAGGTAAAAAGTGCAAATTTTCAAAATTCTTGTTTTACAAATTTGCCCATATCTTGTTCCCTAATTGTTGTAGAAGCATAAGTTTGGTATCATTGGAAAGCATTTAAAACAGGCTTTCAGATGATATATCACAGGAACATATTTTTTAAAAATTTCATTTCAAGGTCAAACATTTTGACCTTTGACCTTGAGTATCTCAAAAAGAGTTTTTTTTTTTTTACGAGAAGCCAATATCTCAGCTTTTATGATGTACAGGTGCACCAATGTTGGTAGGTCAGATGAATATTGTGTAAAACCATGCTGATTCAATTTGGAGGCATATCGGATGAAAGGTGGCGCTGCTATGCTTTATTTAATTTCCATTTACGGAAAGACTATATCAGCTTCTATGTAATAGATATGCAACAAACTCGATAAGTATTTTACTTCATTATTTATTTTTACAGGGTTCATACTCAAATATGGGGGGAAAAATCCCTGAGTTTTCCCTGAGTTCCCAGACAATTTTCGAGAAAATATTAGTGACATATTACAAGAAACGTTTCTCTAGACAGGACAAAATACTGCTACTTTCACTCTATGATGTCATATTACTGCCGATCACGATAGAAATTCAGGTAGAAATCATTATTTACATGCGTATTTTCACAATACTTAATCATTTAAATTTGATACGAAGCTAAATAAAAAAAAACATAACTTGAGAGGAAAAAAAAATTGTTTTTCCAGGTTTTATTACTGATTTTCCCTGACTTTTAATGAAAATTTTCATTTTCCCTGACTTTTCTTAACAAATTCCAAATTCCCTGAGTATTCTCTGTTTTCCAGGTTTTCCCTGATGAGTATGAACCCTGTTTTAGAATAGAACCCAAGAACACTGTTTACACGAAAATTTTGAATATATATTTATAATTTAAATAATTACTTAAAAAATTGGTCGAGTTTTGACCATTGGGCGATGGCGATACTAAATATAATTAAACAGCCTTAAGGGGAAAAAAAAAAAAAAAACATGAAAACAAAGAGCTTTCATTAACATGTGAAGTTCTCAAAAGAAAATTTCAAGGAGGAAGCATGCGAACAGGATGTTAACTTTTTAAGCCACTTTTCACTGACGACATCTGTTGTCAGTTTGTATTATGGATTACCCACGGCACCCCTACTTTAGCAACAAAAAAGAACGAATTACAAGTGTTTTATTTGGATTGTGCAGCTAAAGATCATCATCGCCTTTTTCCTTTATGTAGCGGCACTATTAAAGCCAAAGTTCAAGCAATAACCATAAATTCATTAAGCTGAGATCTATTTTCTTCTTCACTTAATTTTTAACAGCGCCTATTCGTCAAAAAGAGGGCGCTGTCATAAATCTGTCGCAGTAAAATGGGTGACAAGGCATTAAATCTTTAAACGGCGTATTACTTAAAAAAAAAAATAGAAAGGTCACAAAAAGAGCTAATATAAAATAGTTTATAAATTTTATTTTCCAAATTACTCACACCCTCTGATCAAATAAATAAATAAAAAATGATGCTCATGAAAAACAGAAATTGATTAGCATGTTGTGGCTATCACAAAACTTTCTTCTATATTTTCCTGTACAAAAATTCCCGAATTATTTAACGATATTCTCTATGGTGCGTACAGATGATTTTCACCTCAGAAAAGTACAACCCTAAATATCGAAAAAAAAAAAAAATCAAATTTGTGCCCTGTAGATTTATTTAAAAAAAAAAAAAAAAAAAAAAAAAAAAAAAAAGATATATTTGGTTTGGATTATCACAAATCTATGGCGCAACTATTAGTTTTAAAAGTATTGACGAATTCTCGTGAAAGATATAGTACTAATATTGGAAATTTATACCACCCTGTGTGTGTGGGGGGGGGAGGGGGGATCGATGCTCTTACGTTTTGAGACATCCTGAACACTGAACACGATTTGACTGTTTTTAGAAAATGTCTGTGTGTGTGTATGTATCACAAATTTTGTGGACGCTGTATCTCACAAAACAATGAACGAAATTTAACCAAACTTGGCATTTAGTTGGACCTTTACATAAACTGGTGCTGATTAGAATTAGGGATTAATCGCTCAACAACACAGGTGGCACTGTGATCCCATTTTATCTAAATTTTTAACATAACATGGCAGTATAAGACAAAATTTCGCATAAATGTACATAATGAGACTCATTTTCAACGTTTGATTGCAAAATTAATATGAATTATAGTTAATAGTAGTAGTAAACTAGGAAAAAAGTTTGTGCATGTAGGGGGGGGGGTATTAACCGGGGGGTGTAAATTTTCGATATGCGTATCTTTCGAAAGATTTCGTCAATATCTTTAAAATGAATGCTTGAGCCATAGATCTGTGATAATTTAAAACAAAGACCATTGATTTAACATTGATTTATTTATTTTTTTTTTTTCAACGAGGAAAAAAAAAAAACTTGGATTTCTGACGTTAGCACAAAGTTGACTTTCTTCCGGCATATATTGTTATAAATCTGTCAGATAAAAATCGTCTGCATTTATCATGGAAAATAATTTTCGTAAATAATAATTTAATAAATAATTTGTACTGCATGACTTTGTATACAATTATATAGAAGAAAGTCTTGTGGTGGCCACAACGGATTAGTTATTTTATATTTTTACTTCACAATGACTGGTTAAAAATGTTTCTCATTGCGCACATTTATACACACGAAGTTACAAATTATTTTTCATGGGGATTTTTTCAAGATTTTGTTCCATAGAGTCGTTTGAACACCTCCAATATTTTCGAAAATTTGTCAATGTATAAAAACACAGGTCTACAAAAGTAATGTTGGCAAAATCTGATTTGATAATTTTAGCTGAAACATATGCTTTCTGGTGTGCTGCGCTGAAATCGAAAATGAAGCCGCCTATTCTCTATATCATGCATAGGCTTGTTGTGTCCATACAGAGTGCCTTCCCACACGATTTCTTCCGCTTTCTTCTTCTTCCATAGTATGTTTCCATGATTAATTATAATTAATCATGGAAACATACCATAAAAGTTCCCACAAAATTATATTGGCAGAAAAGTCACGGAAGAAATTGTATCGATAGACACCCTGTATTGACAAAAATCTGTACTTAATAGAGAAAAACTGTTTTCATTTTCGGTTCCATCACGCCAAAAAACATGTGTATCAGCCAAAATTATCAAATCAAAATTCTAAATGTCGACCTATATACAAGCCCATATTATCGCATGGTCAAGCCGGGACTTTGCCCAGGGGCCCCCAACAGCTCTAATATTAAATTGCAAAATATTCCCTTTTATTTCAGTAAAAATTCAATTCTACAAATATATTTACGAATATGAAATTTATCTTTAAAAAGTACTGAACGTTCTCGGAAACAGAATTTTCTTTTTGGATACATTTCGCTTTTTTAGTTCCCCATCATACTATAGGTATGGGGAACTTAGGTAATCGTGAAAATTTTCGACCTCCGTTTTTTGACGTTTCTACACGTTTTCAGGCGTGAGGAATCCGAAAATGACAAAATTTCTATGGTGTCTGTCTGTAGGGTGTCTGTTAGTGTGTCAGTGTGTCAGTCCGTTAGTGTGTTAGTCCGTTAGTTTGTTAGTCTGTTAACACGATATCTCACGAACAAATGATCGCAGAGAGGTCAGATCAGTTTTAAAATATTACTTTCGACACTGGCAAGAACCCTATTCATTTGCAACATTCGAATTTAAAAACTTCGTAAGTTATTAGAAATTTACGATTTTCTTAACATGGGAGAATAGGACAAAAATTCACTTAAACGTGCATTTAACGGAAACGTTTTACTGTAAAAATGTCAGACCAGTTTTAAAATATCAGTTTTGATGCCGGAATGAACATCAGTAACTATAAATATGCTACTTTGGAAATTTCGCAAGTTCTTGGAAATTTAGGAATTTTTTAACATGGCAGTATAGAGCAAAATTTCACATAAACGTCAATTTTGAGAGATATTTTCATCGTAAAGATGTCAGACTACTTTTGAAATATTATTTAGGACACTGGCATGATTATTAATGGCTATGAATTTTCCAATATAAAGATTTCGTAAGTTATTGGAAATTTACGAATTTCTTAACATGGCTGAATAGAGCAAAATTTCACATAAACGTCAATCTTGAGGGATATTTTCATCGTATTTTCATCGTTTCATTCTGTCAAACCACTTTCGAAATATTATTTAGGATACTGCTATGAATATCATACCCAAGTTAAAATCCATGCTAGTACCAGCAAAGAAAATAGGCTAGTTATTGCTATGTTTTGCTTTGTCTGCTAGATTTTCATGCTGTTATATGCTTTATAATGCTAGCCAGCATAAAATGCTATATTAGCTAGCTTACACAGCAATAGCACGACAAGCTATATACAAGCATTTTATGCTTATTTGTTGTTTAAGCTTTTCCAAAGCCTGGAGAGGTATGTACCTTAACAAGCTATTATGTGCTTTTCTATGCTTGCCAGCGTAATATGTTATGTCGGCAGCTTAAGTAGAAATAGCATGGCATGCTAGATGCCAGTGAGAAGTGAGAAAATAGCAACAAAAAAGCATCTGTTGGTTGTGAATTACTGCTATTATAGCAGAAATTTCAAGCAAATAGTAGTCATAATTACTGCTGGACCAGCAACATACTATTCAAGCAACAGAAGCTGGATTATGTATGCTGGACAAGCAATAAACTGTGCCAATACACACCATGACTTGCTGGTAATTTTTGTGGAACCAGCAAATATTTTTGGTATTTTATGCTATTTTACTTGCTGGGATACAGCATTTAATGCTAGACTAGCAAACAAATACCAGCAAGAATTTTAACTTGGGTAGACTACGATTTTTCCAATTTAAAAAATTCGTAAATTATTTGGAATTTACGATTTACTTAACATGTCAGAATAAGGCAAAATTGAGCATAAATTTCCATTTTGAGGATCGTAAATACATTAGACAACTTCAAAATTACATTTATGATATTTGTTTGAACATGACTGAATACAAATATTCTAATAGGAAAATTTCGTAAATCATTCGTAATTTACGATTTTATCAACATAGCGAAATTGTAAATTTTTCATATAAATATGAATTTTGAGGATTATTGCATTGGAAATAGTAGGATGAAAACTAAACAACGGAATTGACCCTGATAAAATAAATTAATAGATTAGAATAAGATATATATATCGAAGTGAACGGTGGATAGCCTATTAGGCGGGGATTTCATTCTGTGATAATATCAAGCTTTGGACAAATTCGTTTCTTTTAACATGATTATAATATGTCTCGCACTAGAAATTTATGAGAACATAAATATGATGGGGAACTGAGCAGAGTCCACCTATGCCAACTAGTTTTTTTTTTTTTTTTTTTTTTTCCTGCTGGTTCATCTAGTGCCTAAATAGTAGGCCTTGCAACAATATATGCCGGGTTTGTTCAGGCAGGGAGTTTGAGGTGATTCGAAATTCATTTTAATCAGTAAATCCCGCTGTAATTAATCCTAGTGTGTAAAAAACGGCAGTAGAGCGATAATCCAAAGCTGGCAAATCCATGACTACTAAATTTATATATCAGTTCCTGTTTAATGTAAATTAAATATATTACACAGTGCTTTTTTATTGTCACCTGTCGGATCTTGAAGGGATCAGCAGAACAAATACATTCCATATTCAATTGTATGTAGCTGTATAACATAAATAGTAATTGAAAATGTAAAAAATATTAAATATCTAGCCTCGAAAATATAGTTGCATTGTACATACAACTGATCATCTAATCTACATAAATGATGTTGCGACAGTTTCGAGGAGCCCCTAATTTCGCTTTGCCCAGGGCCCCAAACACTCATAATCGGGACCTACCTATATAACGTATATTTTCTTAACCTTCCTACCCTGTTGAAAAAAATGTTACGTTTTACATGTATGGGTCTAATCGACCCAGATCGTAATATGTTTACTTAGACCGTAAGAAATTTTTTCTACACAATTTTTTTTATATGTATTATTACCGTTCGAAACACATTTTAATTCATTTATAATTCACCCCCCCCCCCTTTATTTCATCCCCACACAAACACACTAACCAATTGCCAAAAATTACTTTTTTGGACTCGGGAGACCTTAAAATGTGTAAATCAAGTGGAATAAATTTCTTTCGGAGTATTAAATTGGTTTTTCACGCATCTCTATGCATGTATATAAATATAGGTCGATAAAAAAAAAAAAAAAAAAGAATGATTAATCTGAAAACGTTACATATCATGTGAATACATAATTTTGAGGAATACATGAAGTTATCAGAAATATACATATCAGAATTAAAATCTTTGGAAGATATCACAAAATCTTTTTTAAAAATGGATCGAATCGACCCATACAGGGTAGAAAGGTTAAGTAAGAATTTTGAAAAAAAAAAAAAAAAAATAGGATTTATTGGGTCGGGCGAAATCAAGCCAACCCTGCCCGCAAATTTTTTTAGTATTTTCGCCCACAATGAATGTTTCTTTCCCTACAAATAGGGAAAAGTGTTTCATAATTTATCAGTGATGCATGATTTTACTGCGTGTTTTGCGAGTGTGTATGCGTGCATGTAGGTGCATGCGTGCGTAAGTAAGGAAAATCGAAATCTGTCTGCTACAAATTTCAGTATTTCCACTTATAATGATTATTTTTCTTTCCCTACAAATGAGAGAAAGTATTTCATAATTCATGAGTGATACATGATTTTACTTGTTTTTTACTATAATACGGATGCTTCATACAAGTGTAACATAATGCATACGTGTAATGAAATTACTGTCTCAGAGTTGTTAAAATTAACATACATATAAACGCTGAAATGTATCAATACTACATATATTAAAGTTTCTCGAAAACTATTTAAATAAAATATATATATTCAAAATTTTAATTTTTTTGACACATTATAAAGTGTTTCATGAGATTTAGTTTTTAAATTTTTCCCTCGATTTTACATTATAAATAGTTTATCAATATATTCTAAACATATATTTGGATATTACTTTATGGATCGATTGATATTTTTTTTTTTTTTTTATCTTTGAATGTTAAAAATTTGCATAAAACTACTGCAATCAAACACTTTTTTTTTTTTTTTTAATTAACTATCTAATTTTTACTTTTTATTTATTTATTTCTACTATAACTTTAATATCGTTCTCAATAATGATACTACTCTGCATGAAAATCAGCCTCAACACCATTTCAGAAAATTCTTATGTAAAATGGCCTCCTGAATCCGAATATGACGCCCATTTTTGCCCCATCACCCCAACCTTTTTTTATTAATATTATTAGAGGGGACCCCTGTATTTATCATTGTTCGGTAGTTTTATGACTAGGAATTTATTTTTATTTTATTTTATTTTTATTTATTTATTTTATTTTTTATTTATTTTATTTTTTATTTATTTTATTTATTTATGGAGGAATTTTAGTGGGGGGAGGGGGGGGGTTGCAACTGGAATTATACATTACATTTATTATATTTTATTAATCTATTATTATTACCTATACATTATATAGATAGATAGATATTTTAAGTGTTAAAAGTAAACCTTTTCCACCCTTCAAATTAGAGATGCAACGAACAATGGTTTGGCCGAATAACCGAATACCAATTAATCGGCCAAATTACAGCCGAATATTCGGCCTATTCGGCCGCCGAATAATGAACTCATTTTTGTCTAAAAACATAGTATAGTATGCACTATATGCACAATTCTTGTACATTTCATAACTAAAATGTATTATTTTCTTTTTTAAAAGTTATTTTTATACATTTTTTTTATTTTTAAAGCCATTATTTGATTCTGAAAAAAATATTCGGCTATGTTCGGCTTAAAAATTGCCTCAATAATAATAATTCTTTGCAAGTTTCTTATGAGGTATTGTCTAGTCATATTTTAATAGATACTAGTGAGCTTCGCCCACTAGCGGGTCACTATTTTTAAATGAATCACTATAATGAATGAATTCTCAAAATTCCATATTCTAGCTCATAGAAAAAAAAAAATTTGATCGAGTAAAAACTTACACCGGGTTCCCATTGCCGTTGGCAGCGTAGACCCATGCACACTGCGTGTGCACAGATTAAGGGATACACATATTTATTCCCCGCCCCTCCTAATTAACCTACATATACCAATTTCTGAACAGTCTAACTCAATTTCTATTTTTTGGTACCCCTAGTCCCTCTTTCCGCTCCCCTTAATGTTAATAATGTAGCACTTTCGAAAATATCCTCCTTCAATTGTAGGCCCCAAAACCTATATATACCAGTTTTGAATGGTCTAACTCAATTTCTATGTTTTTGCCCCCCCCCCCCCCCAGAAAATAATAATTTAATAATAATTTTTTAGAACAATAATTTTACACTTCCTAAAATATCCTCATTCGACTCTTAGGCCCCCAAAACTTATACATATTTATTTTGAACGGTCTAATTCAATTTCTAATTTTTTGCCCTTCCTGCCCCTCCGCCTAATAATTTTACATTTTCTAAAATATCCTTATTCGACTCATAGGCCACCAAAACATATAAATACCAATTTAGAATGGTTTAGCTCAATTTCTAATTTTTTGTCCCCCCCCCCCCCCTAATAATTTTACACTTTCGAAAATATCCTCATTCGACTTTTAGGCTCCCAAAACCTATGTATACCAATTTTGAACGGCATAACTCAATTTCTAATTTTTTGTCCCCCTCCCCCAATAATTAAAAATATCACTGGAAGGATTTTTTATTATTATTGTTAAATAACGAAGGATAAATATTAAATTTTTTCATTATGCTTTGAAAAAAAATCAGAATTTGCTTGTATGGATCAGTTGGGACAATTTTGAATAGATTAATTTTTAATTTAACAGATTATGTTAGCTTACTACAGATATGTTTTGCACTTATTAATATAGCATAAAAGTTTTTACATGATTCTTACATTAAAATGGTATGATAAAATTCATTCAAGGTATGAAAGTTTTTTTTTTTTTTTTTTTTTTTTTTTTTTGGGGGGGGGGGGGGGGGGGATATTAGTTTATTTCAAATAAAATTTCCACAATACATGACAAATATAAATTCTAAAATTAAAAAATTTTATTGTGTAATATAATGTTTTTATTTATATTGTGCAAATATAAATAAAAACATTTCTTAAAGAATTATTCGGCCTGGGCCGAATAATGGACTTGATATTCGGCCGAAGCCGAATATTCGGCTGACAGGCCGAATAGGCCGAACATTCGGCTTCGGCCGAATAATCGTTGCATCTCTACTTCAAATCAAATTCATGACCATAAAATTACCGAACAGTGATAAAAATTAAGGGTGCCGTTGGCGTCCCGAGAAAACGGTGAGTGATTGGGCAAAATGGGGGTCATATCCGGATTCAGGAGGTAATTTTACATAAAAATCAATAGAAATGGTATCAAAACTCGAAATTTTACTTATTTTTTATTTATTTATTTTCTTTTTTTCAGCGCAGTGCAATACATTTACTTAGTATCTTCTCATAAATTAAGAAATATTCTGTTTTCAAGCATTATATTTCGATAATACTCTCAAAGAAAATTAATCCGACTTCAAGTATAAAAAAAACAAAAATCATGGTCTACAAAACGTATCGGAAAAAAAAAAAAAGATTTAAAAAAAAAAAAAAAAAATCGCGGAACAGGAGCACGAAATTTCCTCCTAAAACACAAAATAAACAAAAAGACACTCTTACCCAAAACAATGACATAAATACTCAGCAAGAAAAAAAAAAAAAAAAAATGTCGCTCTCATCAAAAGAAAAGAGTAGTCAAAAATTACAGGATTCTTTTACCTCACTTGGACAACAATCATCTCAAAAAGAGTTTTTTAGAATCCTTAGCACTTGCCGCCGGGGAGGGTACTTCATGGTAGAACAAAGGAACACAAACACAGTTATGCAAAAAAAATAAAACGAGTAGAAACAATGCAGAACAGAAAAGCAACTTACCGCTGAAGTGGATTCAATCCAGATTGAAGGTCACATGAAAGAGAGAGAGAAAGAAAAAAAAAAATGTTAGTAGAATGAATGACAAGCTATTTTGTCGAAACATGAGTTAAGTATCATTCTTTCACTCTAACCACTCATACACCCCGCCCTGAGGTTAAAAACTCCCACATACTCTCAAGAAAGACAGCATGCACAACCATAACTAATTATTTTTAAAATACAGGGTGTGGATGAACATCATCACAAAACCAAAAAAAGAAAAATAATAATAACAATATATCACATCCGCAAGAAAAGTGACACATGCCAAAAAATGGCAATTTTGCGTTTATGTGATTGAAAAGTGTATATGAAATGCCCGAACGCGCACGACAATCGTCGACACTCTCTCTCGAAAATTATCCACCTGACAAGGAAACATTCAAAAAATGTCGTCTTGAAAAAATATTGAAAAAAATATGTGATTCTACTCTTCCTAAAACACCAGGAAGTGAAAAAATTTTCGGCTGAAATGAATTACAGCGACCACAAAAAATTATCAACAGTAAGTATATTTGGCGATTTAGCGCTGTTAGGCGTTCAGTTCGCTAGCACCGACATTGCCGTGTACGAACAGAACCGTGTTTTGTTTCTCCGCCAAGTACTCAAAATCAATCGCCTAACAATGTGAAATCGCCAAATATGCTTAATTTTGATAATTTTTTGTGGTCGCTGTAATTCATTTTAGCCAATAATTTTTTCACTTTCTGGTGTTTTAGGAAGAGTAGAATTACATATATATATTTCAATATTTTTTGAAGACGACACCTTTTGAATGTTTCCTTGTAATAGGCAGTTGTAGCATCAGTTTTACTGTAGGTTAGTGAATGCTTTATCGTTAAGTTGATTTTTCTCAAATACAGCATTTAAGAGTTGTGTCACTTTTCTTCCATGGGTGCGAGATTGAAGTATATCATTACTTTTAAAACCGTATAACAGATTTTAAATAATTTTATAAATTCTGTTTCTAAGTAGGGTTTAAAAATTCGAATTAGCAGCATGAGATTGGGAAGGCAAATCCATAACGAGTCACGCGCGACGATTGTATTGCCTCGAAATTGGTTTAGGGTGAGAAGCAAGAACGCTTGCTACATTCACAAGTTTTTGCAATATTTTGGCGATATTTTATGTACAGTAGCGCCTCGATTATTCGAGTCCCGATTAACCGAGGTAGTCCTAAAAATGTCACGTCCCGGTGGAAGCGTGAAAAACTTTGACAAATTTGACTATACAGTATTGTTTTTTTATAATTTATATATGCATGTATTGAATTGAATTTCATTTAATTATGTAATAGGTGTATTCTTTTACTTCATTTCTTATGTTTCCATTCATTTTAAATTTTACCGTATATTTCCCCTCGATTTACAACAGAGTCCGTTTTATCCGAGTTTTCGGTTATCCGAGGTACACATTACCTCGGTTAAGCGAGGCTCTATTGTATGTTGCATTGTCAAAAAAAAAAAAAAAAAAAAGTCCTGTTTGCTGCCAGAAATTTTCTGTAATTCAGAAAAATACGTTCAATCAACGGAAAAATTACGTTCATAGAACGTATTTTTCTGAATTAAAGAAAATTTCTGGCAGCAAACAGGACTTTTTTTCGACAGTGTATTTGATATATCATGGTGACTGACCAGGAATCTGTCCAGAGTTAAACTAGGTCGGTTGAAAGACCCTTCACAAAATTTCTCTTCCTATAAAAGTACCCTTCAGAAAATATTTTATCCTAAATAATCTGGTGTGTCACTCACACGACTTTCTCTTACCATGAAATTTAATACTATAAATACAGGTTGGAGATTAAGAGGTGAGATAACGATGTTATGTAAACCTATGTTAAACAATTCAAATTAGGCTTCGGAAGAGTTTTATATGATAATTAATTATGTGTGAGGGGGGCTACCGCCCCCCTCAACCCCCTGTTTCATCAATGCACCTAGATATATATAAAATTTAATTCGGTTATTAAAAAATAATTCTGTTTTTTTTTTTTAAATAATTTATTAAAATAATTTTAAAAAATTATCTTTTACGATAATGCAGACGATTTCCATAATAGAGAAGTAGTATAGCACTAAATATCCAAAAAAAAAAAAAAGTCCATTTTATTCTCAATATTTAAAAAGAAAAAAAATTACTTTTTTTTTTTTTTTTTGTTAAAAGTGAAAAAAAAATCGATAACTTTGTTTCAAATTATCACAGATCGATAGTTCAACCATTCGTTTTAAAGGTATTGGGCGAGCTCTTTTAAAAGATACCCATCATGAAAATTTACTCCCCTCGAGGGGGGACTTCCCCCCCAGGGGGGGAGGCGAGGCTCCTACATACACAAAATTTTTTTCCCAGTTGACTATCTCTATTACAAATTATATATATTCATTTCATTTGGTTTAGTGCAGTCTACAGACGTTAAACTCTACTTACCTGCAATTTCCCCCACAGACGTAATGTATTAAAATTCTCTTGATTGTCCCTGTACACGAACCCATTTGCTTGATCTTAACGAAAAGCTTACTGTAGCATCTATATATGATACACATTTAGAATACCAAGTTTGGAATGTCTGCTACTATTTGTTCTTGAGATATGCTGATAACAGACAGACATACACACAGACACACACACAGACCATTTGCTAAAAACATGCTTTTCGTATTCAGGGGACCTCAAAACGTGTAAATATAACAAAATCTCGCATTCGAAAATTTGACCCAAAAACTATACTTTCTCTACCTTATGGGTAAGAGAAAGTAAAAAGGACCTTTCACAAAAACTTTTCTAGACCTTTAATAAGTCTTTTTCATTTCCAAAACTTAATCTTCCATGGAGCGAACAGGCCGCCGGAGTATTTGGATGTGCTTTGTTGTATTTCCCTGAAAAACTAATATTCAAGTTTTAATTTATAAAAGTATGAGTTCTATAAAAGTGAAACTTCACTGCCTAAAACAAAACATTATTTTAATTGTAATTTTATTTTGCAAAATTACATTATTACAGTTTCATAGAATGAGGACTCTAGCTGGAAAGTTGGGAAGAACTTGATTTTGACGCTAAATTTTGATCCACAAAATTAAGTGTAAAATTTTCACAATTTTCCTGTCTGAAAAGTCTAGGCAGACTCCTGCTGACCAAATGAATGACCCTAATCCTGAGGCTGCTACCGTTTTCTCTGTTATCTCTGAATCCAAGATCAAATCAAGAACCATCCATCTCCCACAATAGAAACCACGAGAACTTGCGAGTTGCATAGCTGTGTTCTTCTTAAATTTTCACCAAATTAAGTGTAATTTTATTTTCTTTAAAATGATCTCAGCAAAGATATGTTTGGTTTGTGATTACATTTAATTTTCCTTGTGTGATTACATTTAATTTGGTATTTAGTTGGACCCTGACATAAACTGGTGATGATTAGATTTGGGGGTCAATCGAGAGAAAAGAAAGTAATTCATTAGAATTTATATCTGTAAAAATACATTTTTTTTATAATCAATATAAACAGTAAAACATATTTTCTAGCCTGAAATACTGTAAAAATCAGCAGGTCTTGTAACAATAATTTGTTGATTTAAAAATAAAGAAAGAAATTAACTATCGAAAATGAAAATCAATGCTATATTTGCATAGTGTATTACTATTATGATGATAAAAATTTAAAGCACCAAAATAATTTATTTTTTAAAAAGAAGGGAGGGGTCTAATTCTCTTTATTATATACCTCTTACAAAAATTTAAATTATTTAAATTTATTATTTGTTTAATTAAAGCCCTGTTCTACATTTCTGAAATTTCCTGGTAATTCTCGATTGAAATAGTTTCATCGGCAATCTAACACTAAACAAAATGTTAGAAATATTGTTAAAAGAGAGAAAAAAAATTAATAATAATCTGGTGTGTCACTCACTCTTTCTCTTACCCTGAAATTTAATACTATAAATACAGGTTGCACATTAAAAGGTAAGATAACGAGTACTGTTACGTAAACCTGTGTTAAACAATTCATATTAGGCTTCTGAAGAGTTTTACCGCCCCCCTCAACCCCCCGTTTCATTAATCCTCCTACATTTATATAGAATTTAATTCGGTTATTAAAAAATAATTTTGTTTTTAAAAAATAATTTATTTAAATTATTATTTAAAAAAATTATCTTTTATGATAATGCAGACGATTTTCATATTAGAGAAGTAGTATAACACCAAATGTCCAAAAAAAGTCCATTTTATTCTCAATATTAAAAATATATATATACGATTTTTTTCTGTTTTTTTTTTTTTTTTTTCGTTAAAAGTAAAAAAAATCGATAACTTTGTTTTAAATTATCGCAGATCAATGGTTCAACCATTCGTTTTAAAGGTATTGGCGAGCTCTTTTGAAAGATACCCATCATGAAAATTTACTCCCCCTCGAGGGGGGACTTCCCCCCCCGGGGGGAGGCGAGGCTCCTACATACACACAAAAAATTTCCCAGTTAACTATCTCTATTACAAAAAATATATTTTCGTTTCATTTGGTTTAGTGCACTGAATTTTATCTTCAAAGACAAAAAAAAAAAAAAAAAAAAGTACCTTTTAAGGACTTTTAGAAATGGAAGATAAAAAATAAGCACTTTTATCAGCATTTTCTAAAACCCGTGAGAACCCTGTACAAATAGATTTTAAGAAAAGATTACAGGGTTGGTTATTACGTTGGGGAGAAATACAACTCTCAGAAGAGATATACTCAAATTAATAAAAATCCAATTAATTAATTGGATAAGTTCTAGTTTTAGCACAGTTGCTTCCAACATCAATATTAATCCTTAAGCTTCCGTCGGGCTCAATTGTACCCACAGAGCCCATCTTAAAGAAATTTAATTTGTGAACGGAAAAAGTATTTTATATAATACAGAATTCTCACTTTACATAACAGTGTGATTTCACATAATTTTAAAACACTAAATTTATAAAATCAGAAAAAATTAACTAAAGTTAACTGATTTAAAACATTCGAGTTGTGTCGTTGTGTGTATGAGATTGCAAAATGCACCTGGTGTAAGGTTAAATTATAAGTTTATAGTAATCGCCCAAACCTAGCGAAAAGAAAAGAAAAAAAAAATAGTTGCATTGTAATTTTAAAAATATAAGTAACACTAATAAAAATATAATAAATAATATTTAGTACAGTCGGTAACAAAAGTGTCCGAACACTAGCAAAAATTCCTATGTAAAAAACAATACACTTCATACAGTTTTGTTAAATAAATCCTTGTCGAATCCTGTTCTTAGTCAGTGTAAGAACATGATTCGATAAGGATTTATTTAACAAAAACCGTATGAAATATACCTTTTTAACACACTTTTATTTGCTTCATCTGTATGTATGTTTGTAAACGCTCTGGGAGCAAACAAAAAATCTATATTGTAAAAAAAAAAGACTTTCTCTACGTGAACGCTGTGGCTGTGAGGTAAAGCTCCGGGCTACGAATCTAAAGGTCTAGCGTTCGAGCCCAGTAAGGGGAGATTTTTAAAAAATGTTTTTTGTTTAATTCTAAATTATTTATGTTACTTGCTTTTATTAAAGATATAATATTATGGTGCGCAACTGACACGATTTTTTCTTACCCTGCATTTAATACTATAATACATTTTAATACTATACATTTTGGGCCTTTTAGTTCACATTTCAATAAAAGAGTGTTCTTTAATTTTTTTAAAAGTATAATTTTATTTACATAGGAATTTTTGCTGGTGTTTTGACACTTTTGTTACCGACTGTACATGAAGTGTAATTATTTTATGCTACAGCATAACTGTTGATAATTTAAGTCAATGGCGTCATTCAAAAATTAATAAAATTTAATTCAAATTTAGCATGAATGCATGACAACGGCTTTTTAAACCATACATACCTATTTAAATATATATATACCAGATAATTCAAAAATCACAGAAAAAAATAAAAGTATATATTATTTAAAAAGTATTGACTGTAGCAGTATGCGGGTTTCACTGAAGTGCGCAGAAAAGCGTGGGATTTTCTTTCTTTCTTTTTTTTTTTTAATGTATAACAAAATAAATGTGTTACATTCTCACCGACAGATTGCGCTGTATTCGCAGCATCCTCTTATATTTTAAACAGATCCGTCTTCTCAAATGACGTCATATTGCGATTACTGATTAATCTGACTCTGGCGTGTTGCATAACATTTCAGAAGTAACCGAACATTTAAATTAAACATTTATTACTTCTTGTTGCTATAAAAATCGTTACATAAAGAAAATCATGATATTGTTAAGAGATAAAGCAATGTTAGTTAAGCTATATATTATAAAAAAAAATTAATGCGCAACGTCTGACGGCCATTCGCGTGAACGACGGCCGTCACACTAAACATTTACAGTACTTGTTGAATGTACTGCGCCACTGTAAAAAATAATTTTACAATTAAAGCGAAACCTGATGGAGAAATTTTAATTTGGCCATAAACCTTTGTTTCTTAAGAATAACTAGCAGGCTTTGCCCGCTTCGCTGGCCCACTAAATTTAAAGGAAACTCTTTTCTATATAGCTTTATAAAAATAAAATAAATTACTGAAATTGTTCAAAAGCTCGCTCCAGGTCCCTGCTGCATTCGGCAGCGATTTGGTCATCCACTGAAACTCGGGCGCTTGTCCCTATTACCTGCGACAATAGTTTACCAATGAGCTTCCATTTAGGTGCTTATTATATAACAGTTTCGAAATAGATAGTATCGAAAAAATTGGAGTTTCCCTTTTATATTTGAATCCCAGTTACATGTGAACAACACTATACGTGTTGTTCACATGTAACTCGGACTGGACTCAAATGTAACTGGGTTTAGACAACATAATATTTGCTTTTACGTTATTTCATATGTTTATTTTGTTTATCCAATCAATCAACCATTAAATGACAGCAATTTCACGCCAAATATTACAATATGCTGTGACCGGCTACGTCTGTCGCATGAGACAATTAATTTTTTGTGTTTATATATAATTCATGGGTTGTAAACCAGATAGTACAGCCTTAATATAGTTATCTTTGGCGGCTTTTGAATTTTTGTCACCATTTTAGACTTAATCCATTGTAACAATAAGACTTAATCCCTTGTAACAATATGCTGTGAGCGCTATTTCTGCCGTATTTTAGACAACTAACCTTTTTATGGTTATATATATTTCCCATTAAACATATTTTTATTTATTTATTTAAATATTAATTTGAATTTTTCAAATATTTCTGTTCGACAGCGTGCAAGTGCAGTAACATACAGAGGCTCATTTGTCTGTATGCTAAATTAGCATAGTGATTATTATATAAAAAAATAAATAAATAGGTAAACATTATCATGTTACACAACTTTATTATGTCGCTCCATTGGCGGCTTTTGAATTTTTGTCGCCATATTAGCGATGGATTTTTTTTTTTTGTATGAAAAGGGGAAGACTATTTTGCTAATAATTTTATCAGACTCTTTTTTGTTTATACATAAGAATCCTTTATATTCTGCTTACATTTTTAATGGTTTTTAGGTTTAAAATAGTGCTTGATGAAATAAATTTCCTATCTTTAAAACTGCATTTGTTCTGTAAATTTTGTGTAAAAATAAATCATTTATGTTTTTATATATTTGATGCGCTACTTAGATTAAAATGGCTGTTGCTATATTAAACTTCTTGTCGAAAAACGTTCGGTGTACTTCAACACCAAAATTTAAAAAATCGCCCAGCAGGATCTGTTAATGAAACTGATAAAATAAAAATATGGTTCATAGAGTTTAAATATTCTATTTAAAAAAACTTTTAAAACCCAAATTATTAATGTATCGTATCACATACATATAGTAATAATATATAGATTGATCATTGGGGAGAAAAAAAGGATTACTTTTCACTCGGGAAAAGACGGCGATTTTACCAAAGTATGTCAGTTTTTCTCCGAGTGAATACACACGGGAGTACACACGAATATTTTAGCAAATAAAATTCATGAATAATTTATTTACTAAAGCTGAATGAAAAGCTCCAGATATAGTTTCAAATTCATTCTTCTTTTTTCTCTTTTTTCTTTCAATACTTAATGGCTGATTCCAAAGCTTTTTTTTTTTTCGGCATCAAAAATCTTTGCACGATAATATGGGGATGATAGATCTATATATATTATTATATCTATGATCACATAAATCTTTTCAAAGATAGAATAAAACTTAATTTGAAAAAAAAAAAATAACTTTTGTTTATTAACCAAAATAATTGATGAAATTTGAAATGCAAGTTGGTCTTGTGGGGTACAGGCTGTATATTATATTTTTGTGTTCGTGAGAGAAAATTTAAAAGAATTTGAAAACTGCAATTTTTAATCCCACTTAAAAATCATGTGACTTAATGTGAAGCAGATTTTTTATTTTTTATTTTTTTTTTTCTCCTAACGGTTTCCATACAATCTTCTGCTATTGCCACCTAAAATTCATACTTTAGTTAATTTTAAAAAATCTAATTGTCCGATTGATAAGCTGTTTAATGCATCGGATTTTCAAAAATTTTCCCTTTCATTTGCTATATTATTTGTAACGATGCGACTGATATTTCTAATTTATTTTCTAATCTTTCTGATTTATTTTCCTCATTTTAAATAAATGTACGTTTTTTTTTTATTTATTTATTATTATTATTATTATTTTGTCAAAAAAAAAAAAAAAAAAAAAATTGGCAACAATTAAATTATGGATAAAATTTTTTAATTTAAATGGCTTATTTATCAGAAATTAGAAGGTTATTATTTTCACATTTTAATTAATTAAGAAAAAACTAATCATCCGATTGATAAGCTGTTTAATGCATCGGATTTACAAAAATTTTTCCCTTTCATTTGGTATCTTCAATTTGTAACGATGCGACTGATATTTCTAATTTATTTTCTAATCTTTCTGATTTATTCTCCTCATTTTAAATAAATGTATTTATTATTATTATTATTATTATTATTATTATTATTTTGTCGAAAAAAAAATTGGCAACAATTAAATTATGGATAAAATGTTAAAATTTAAATGACTTATTTATCAGAAATTAGAAGGTTATTATTTTCACATTTTAATTAATTAAGAAAAAACTAATCAAAAATTCGAAAATCTGACTTCGATGTGCACAATGACCCGTCGGGGGGCACCTTTGTGTTAAATCTCGTGAAAGTCCGAGCTACCGTTTTCGAGAACAGTGAAATATACAAATATTGCTCACTTAATAGTATAAGATAATAAATAAATATAAACATGCATTTCGGTGTGTTACGGAATTCTCTCCACCAGGGGTCGCCGTGTGTCAAGACAGGCGATACATGTACTTTTTATAGTTTGTGTGTGGCAGGCATCTGGTATGGAATGGAAGGGTCTAAATAGGAGACCCTAAATATGTTAAATTGTAGTATATGTAAATAGATGTAAATTACATGTAAATAAGTTATTAAAATCTTAGTTAAGAAAGAGGAATGTTATTTTGCACCTAATATTTCTACCACTGAACTATCGGTCAAACGGTGAAAACTGCATAGTGCTGCAGTCAATACTTTTTGAATAATATATTTTTTTTTTTTCTGTGACTTTTGGAGCACCCAGTATATCAACTGAGATTTGATAAAAGAAAAATATTTGCGGCTAGGTCAAGGCGTATACGTACCAAATGTGATACAGATCAATTAGTTCTTGATTAAATTTTTGTCACTGCAATCCAGTTATTTTTAGAAACACAAAATTAACCAGCATAATCGTTCAAACAATGCGAGAAACGATCAATGCTAATCCTCTACATCACGAAATCTAATTTCGGCTTAACAAAAACTTCAAATCAAGGGGCAATTACCAATGAAAACATGAACAATTTAATGAATGAAAGTGTAGTGAATGCACGAAAGTATTCTGGACAGTCGCCATGTTATTGTCCGTGACCTTTCCTGATAAGAATTCTAAATTATTGAATGCCTTTGTTTCGCTAATACAAAATGGTCTCAAATACAACGAACATTTATTCATTTATTTGAATGAACTCCTTAATACCGTGTGATCCAAAGTCACAGAAATAATTAGTATGCTGTGGCCACTACATAACGCTCCTCCATATTTTACTATACAAATTCACTCAGTACAAATAATCTATTAAATTAATTTTCCATGATGAATGCAGACGATTTCCATTCTAGAGTAGTAGTATAATACCATAAATATCCAAAGAAAGTCGATTTTATTCTCTATATGACATATTTAAAAGAAGCGATTTCTTTTCCCCCCAAGATTTTTATTTAATGAAAAAAATCGATAACTATTATAAATTATCATAGATCGATAGATAAACCATTTTTTATTGATTTTTTTTTTCCCGACTGAGTGAAAATAATGCCTGGACCGGGAGTCGAACCCCGGATCTTTGACTTACAAGGTCAAGGCTCTACCAATTGAGCTCTCCAGGACGATAACCGTTCAGCATTACTCACTCAGACAACCATTTTGGCAGAAATATCTGGTCTATCATATAGATAGCTCAACAGAAATAAGTCGCAGGAAATGGAAAACACCATTAAACAATGGAAATACAATTTTTTTATTAAAATCCACAATCAACTGATTGGAAGAAAACCATATTTATTGATTTTTTTTTTTTTTTTTTTTGGATTTTAATTTAAAAAAAAAAAAAAAAAAAAAAAAAAAAAAAGATAAACCATTCGTTTGTAAGGTACTGACGAGCTCTTTTAAAAGATACTCATAATGAAAATTTGCCCCCCTGGGAAGGAAGCGATGCTCCTACATATACAATATTTCTTTCCCAGTTGACTATTACTATTATAAATAATTCTTTTTAATTGCCATAGTGATTATTAAAAAATAATTATGTTCATGTACATTTATACGAAATTTTGTCTTATACCGCCATGTTAAAAATTTAGAAAAAGCGGGATGGTAATGCCACCTGTTGGACGAATTGGGTTGTGAGAATTTAGGTCGACTGACTACACTAGTATCCTAGGCCTGAGGGAGTGTGCCCTCCATGGGGGTTTTTAATAAAGGGTCCTAACCCGTATTTACGCAAGTTTCGAAGAAAACCATGGGAAACTCCGAACGCCAAGGCCGACGAGTGCGACCTGAGATCGAACCCGGCACCTCTCATCTACCAGCTTTGAGCACAGAACCGCTCGGCCGTTGGTGGGCCTCCACCTGTTGAACGATTTTCACCAAAAGTTCATAGGCACTCAATTATGTCAAGGTCCAACTCAACTACATATAAAATTTTATGAAATTCTGTGCAGTAATTCCTGAGATACAGTTGCCACACAACTTTGTCACACACACACACACACACACACACAGATAGACTTTTTCTAAAAACAGACATGGTGCAAGCTTACAGAAAAAAAGGCTGAACTTTTCACGACCTCCCCCCCCCCCCCTTCTCAAAAGGGGTATCAGGCAACTGACACAATATAAATTTTTGAATAATAAAAATAATATAAATAATGTTAAATCTGATTGCATACATGTACACACAATAAGCAAAATCGGAACAATAAATCTTATATTGTAATTGAATATCATATTAATTATAATTAAAATAATAGCAGGAGACTTGGCGTTGGAATATTAAAACAGGAATAAACTATTACGTCAGTCCGGTCCCTCTCCTATATATACGAACACTTCTCCAGATTCAGAATTCTTTTTGCACTGAAGACGGTACGCTTTAGGCTACCGAAACAGCTGTATGCACCTCAATAATTTTTCTTTGGCGTTTCTGACGTAGTAGTTTATTCCTGTTTTAATATAATTAAAATAGTTGTAAGTGCTTAAAAAACAGACAAACTTATTACATATACTTGAAAATAAGTTTATTCTATAGAAGCATTGTTTGCTGTGGCAATTGATTAGCAAAATAATGTAGTTCAAGTTCATTAGAAAAATGCAGTTGAAGTGCTATTTCTTTTTCATTTTCTCCAAGTTTGAATTTGACATTTCTTGAAAGCCAATCACATAGAAATTTCTAATAATATATTGCACAAATTCAGGCTACCCCCCCCCCCCTACACATGTCCAAAAAGTTTTAATGCAGATTTGCATTGATCCCGAGAATAATAATTTTCAAGCTGAAAAGTAACTTCAGGCTGAAAAGTAACATGTCTGTAAAAATCGTCAGATCGTGTTTGAGAACTCTCAAAACATGTAAATCCTTTGAAAACCCGAGGTCGAAAATATTTACGAATCCAATACTTTCTTCTGTTAAATATAGAAGAAAGTAATAAATATATTATTCCAAAAGTAGGAGGTTCTATGGGAAGTACTTTTACCATATTTTTATATTTTTATTTAAAAAAAAAAAAAAGGAAACATGTTGAAATTGAGATTTACTACTCATGTGTATGAAAAAAAAAAAAAAAATACAGAATATAATATGAGTAACATTAAGATTTACCGGGCAACACAAAAAAATTCAGATACATTATGGCTTATAATACGAAATTGCTGTAATTGTATTTTCGCTTTCATTAAACGTTTTTAGCACTTTCTAACAACGTTTAAATGTGATTATAATTTAAATTAGTCAAATTGTCTGTCTTTCTATCCGTTTGTCCTTCTCTAGCTTCTGTAAATAAGTTAAAAATTTCTTCAAAATGATATTTATTATTTAAGTTTACTGTGTCATGTTTCCTGTTTAAAATGGTACAAATAGTACAATCAGAGCTGCCAACCTAATCCGGCAAATCGTTAGTACCGCCCCCTTTTCTACACCACTTAAATTTTAAAGTATTTGTTTTCTTAATTCATCACAAATTTATTTGAAGAGAATTACTCTAAAAATTAAGTGGTGTAGAAAAAGGGGCGGTACTAGCAAATTGCCGGATTAGGTTGGCAGCTCTGTACAATGGTTTGTGTACAGGAGTACTAAAAAGAATGCTAATGCATTAGGTTTTAGAAGAAGAATTTTTATAAATCATTTTTAAATAGCAAATTATAATGAAATTTACATTTATATGTTAAAAAATATTTTCTATAGAGTATGGTATGTTTGGCCTTAAGATTTAGAGGTCTACACAAAAATATTCAGATACATAAAAGGCTACAATTGGAAATTGGTGGAATTATATTTCCGTTTGTATTAAGCATTTTTAACTATTCTCCGACAATGTTTACGAGTGATTATAAATTTAATTAGTCTATCTGTCTGTCCTGTATGTCCGTTGTGTGATCCTGGAGGCAAAATGCATTAAAGGTTATATAATGCAACGAGTACAAACAATTGGAAAGTGTTAATAATACACGCGAATCGTATGATTTTTTGTTCTTATTTCATTTTCACTAGCTGTTAAATTAATTACTACTAGGGCATATTTTGAAAGTGGAGCATTACCGAATAGCTTTTAAATTCTCATTCATTCTAAATTTACGAACAAAATAATTAAAGCACATGTCTAGAAAATTAACCCTTTAACGTTCACTACTTAATTTATTTTGAAAATTACTAAACTAATTTTAAAAATGGCTTTTAGACACATAGCTGATCATAAATATTTTAAAAATAAAAAATTAGCATTGTTCCTTTTCGAGAAATTTTCGGTTTCAAACATCTGTAAGTAAACCTTATTAAATTCAAATAATATTTAATTTAATAAATAAATCGCTTTATAAGTAAACATTATCGACAACAAAAACTCGTAAAAGTTGCATAGATCCCAACATTTCAATTTATTCTGGAGTATTTTAACCTTTTGTGGCGCAAGGTAATTCGGATCATTTAAATTACACTGCCACCGGAATTTACGAACATAATTGAAATAGAAGAAATTTTAAATTTTCACGTTAAAAAGCTTTTCTGCTATGTTATAAATGTAAATTTTTGCTAAAAAATTTCCGGGATTAGTTTTTGCACTTGAGAATTAAAATTAGGTGTTCCATCAGCGGGAACACTGCGACTGAAAGGGTTAAATAAATAATCTTTTCTAAGACTTAAACAAATGTTTAATTTTTTAATGCTTGCTTATTGCAATAACATAGAACTTCAACTTTATTCCAATAAGCACATCTTTAGCTTCGATATTATAATAAAAATTATAACGAACGCATTTTTATTCTCTGCCGCTAATTTTCCCATTGTAAAAGGCTAATACAACTACTAGAAACAAGGAGAAATCTACGTAACACCTCTAGCATCCGAAAGTCATCCGAGCGGCAGAACAAAAGAAAATCACACTTAACCCAAATCTTAAAAAGCAATGGACAAATTCGATTTGATTGATATTGGTTTGCATTGCTATGGTTTCTTACTATGTCGAAAGAAGATACAATATCTAATTTTAGAAACCTCTTCGCGAAAACCCTGACATTATCAGAAATGAGCGAAATCAAAGAAAATACGCACTCCTCAGCAAATTCCTTTTTTCTTTTCCGCATTTCGGTATAAATGATATCCAGTAGGATATATTTTCAAAAAAAAAAAATGCTGGCATCTATTGTGTCCCAGAGCGATCGCTGAATGGAACATAATATTGCTTCTAAAATGTTCTTTGATTGATGCAGTAATTTAAGAAAAATGATGTTGCATGTATAATGCTTAACAATAGAAACTTTCGCTGCATTATTATTTATTATTCCAAAGCTTCAATTCTGTTGCATTGTCAGTCTCGGAGTCTCAATCGAGTTAAAATCTGATTAAACAAAAATTTGCTCAATTTAGAAATGTTCAAATAAAAATCGGATACGATCGAAAATTGAATACCTTAATGAGGTATTCAATTTACTAAAGGAGAAAATGTTGCGCTGCAACGATCTATCCAGTCAAAAAAAAAAAAAAAAAAAGGAAGGGGAGCTTTAGCTGCCCCTTCAAAAAATTCGGCTTCATAAAAATCTGGAGTGACTCCACTCGACTTTCCGAACATTGAGTAACAGTTTTGTAGATAAAGAAAAGAAAGAGGAGTTATTAAACAAACAAAAGAGAGAAAACCATAATAGAGTGTTTGAGTATTTTTCTCCTTATATTACACGATGTTTTATTTAACGCTACTGAACTTTGAGCCCATAGGCCATAATGATAAAGAATTTTTCTTTGTGTCCCTGTAAAAAAACTGTAAGCGCTAAATTCACCAAAATCTATACAGTTAGTGCAACTGTGACCTATAACATGTGTACAATTTTTTTGCTCAGATTAATAGAGCGTTTAGATGCTATCGCACTTTTAAGATTTTGGCCCCATAGGCCATAATGGTAAAGAATTTTTCCTGGTGTTCCTGTAAAAAAAAAACTATAAGTCTAGACTCACCAAAATCAATAGGGTTCGTATTATGGTGACTTATAATTACCAACTTTCAGCTTATTCGAACAAAGCGTTTAGACGCTAGAGTGTTCACTTACAGACATACACACACACACATACTCGTACTCATCGTAAAAATAGTGAAAACGGACTCAGGGATTTTTTTTTTTTTTTTTTTTTAAATTTTTCCCCAAGTCTTCACTATCATTTTCAATAACTTAATATTTTAGCTCAATGAAATACTGTGTATGTGTTCTGAGAATGCTTTTACAAAATCAATGATTATATTATGTTGTTTTATTGTGATGTTAATTTTAGTACATTTTATTCATTTTCAAAAAAATTCTATGAGACTTATGAAAATACAGAGGGTGTTTCATACATTTTTGTAACGATTTTGACTTTCGCCTTGAACTTAAATTTAAATTTTAAAATAAAAACGTGACTGAAATCAAATTGGAATAGGGTTTTACTATCTTCTGCAACATTAAAAATATTTTTTTGCTATGTCTCTGAAAAATAAACGATGGATTGTACGCTATATTTTTGAGCTTTCCAAAGAGAAATACTCTTATTCGGTTATAAAATAACGACGTGAAAAAACATGGATTTAATATTTCCATATGTAAAATAAAGAACATAACTGATAAAAAAAGGTAAATAACTGTCAAATTTTGCATTATACTGGGGGGGGGGAAACAAAAAATGTATTCCCAACGAAGATATGTGCATTTCTTATTAAATCTAAAGTCGCACCTCCTGTTAAAAAAAAAAAAAAAATACAAAAAATAAAATACAAAACACCCAAAGAGCTATCGCAAAATCTTTACACATCCCTGTAGGAACTAAGAACAAATATTATAAAATTTTATTTAAAGCTAATCATAACGAAATAATATTATAATTTTAAAAAATTAAAGAACACGCTTTTATAGAAATGTGAACTAAAAAGCACAAAATATCTATCTTAGTATTAAAATGCAAGGTAAGAGAAAATCGTGTGAGTGACACACCATAATATTTACATACATTTAAATCTTTAATTAAAATAATTTAGAATTAAACAAAAACCATTTTTAAAAAATCTCCCCTGACTGGGCTCGAACGCTAGACCTTTAGGTTTGTAGCGCGGAGCTTTACCTCGCAGCCACATCGTTCACGTAGGGAAAGTCTTTTTTTACAATATAGATTTTTTGTTTGCTCCCAGAGCGGTTACAAACATACATATTCTATACAAACATACATACCAGGTGAAGCTAATAAAAGCGTGTTAAAAACATGACATTCATCACCTAATGTCGAAACATGTTACTCAGCGTAAGACTATGTGCATATTGTTGTATCAAAATTATTTGACAGGCGAAAACTGGAAATATATAATTACAAATTGATATGAGGCTTGGATATTATTATCTGATTTCAATAGAAAAAAAAATAGATTTACTAGAGAAAAAAAGAAGAGTAAAAGATTTATGATGTTGATTCAGAGAAAACAAGGGGAATTTTTCTAAAGTTTTTTTGATTATTACTGAATTCTCTTATAATGGAAAACATAAAATAAAGAAAGTAGAAAAAACGTCAAAACTAACTTGAATAACTATCAAAAATATGTTTTAACACCTATTTTCAAAGAATAAATTACATATCATAACTCAAACAATCTTTAATGTGTTGAGTTCCATCAAGATAAAGCTACCAAAACCATACCTCTAAATCTTTTTTTACTTTCCGAACACTATAGTGAGGAAAGTATTGTAATCATGTCAAAAATCAGAATTTGAGATTTTCATGTTTCTATACGTTTCGAGGTCCCCTGAGTCCGTTTTCACTATTTTTACGATGATGTATGTATGTGTGTGTGTATGTATGTGTATGTCTGTGAGTGAACACGCTAGCGTCTAAGCGCTTTGTTCGAATAAGCTGAAAGTTGGTACGTATATTGTAATTCACCATAGTACGAACCCTATTGATTTTAGTGAATCTAGCACTTATAGTTTTTTTACAGGGACACCAGGAAAAATTCTTTATCATTATGGCCTATGGGGCCAAATTTTTAAAAGTGCGATAGCGTCTAAACGCTTTATTAATCTGAGCAAAAAATTTGTACACATGTTATAGGTCACAATTGCACAAACTGTATAGATTTTGGTGAATTTAGCACTTACAGTGTTTTTACAGGGACACAAAGAAAAATTCTTTATCATTATGGCCTACGGGACCAAATTTTTAAAGTGCGATAGCATCTAAACGCCTTATTCAACTATGCTGAAAATTTATATGAATATTATAAATCACTGTTGCACTAACTATAAGTATTTTGGTGAATCTAGCATTTATAGGTTTTTACAGGGACACAACGAAAAACTCTTTATCATTATGATCTATGGGCTCTAAAGTTCAGAAGCGTTAAATAAAACATCGTGCAATATATGGAGAAAAACACTCTATTATGGTTTTCTCTCTTTTGTTTGTTTAACAACTCCTCTTTCTTTACTTTATCTACAAAACTGTTAATTACTCAATGTTCGGAAAGTCGAGTGGAGTCACTCCAGATTTTTTTTTTTTTTTTTTTTTTTTGAGAAGATGAGAAATGAAACCAGAATTGAAGGTATTCCCTTTAAATGCATCCCGCTGAATTTCCCTTACGTGTATATTAGAGATCGTGTGCATTTGGTCTTTTCAAACAAGCTCTTATTAAATAAGCGGTATCCCAAAATACTGGATGGACTATGGAAAAGTCTGGTAGAGGAGTGAAACAAAATCAACCTCTATGTTTTAAGAAATTCTCTGTTATCTTCGAAATCAAGATGTAATATTATAGTTTAATAAACGAGCTACCAGACAATGTATTAGAAAATAAAATTCTTATATTTGTTTATATATATTACCTTGTAAAATCGTTACAAAAATGTGTGAACACCCTCTGTATATAAATTAAATTTTATCATATCTTTAATATACATATTAATAATCAGTAAGTGAAATTTAAGGCTTATTAAATATTATCAGTATTCAAACAATTAATTTGATTGAAAACAAAGACCACCAAATCAAACAAAAATGGAATAAATTAGAAATAGATAAATACATATTTGCATTCTATCGTTATCAAGGGCCGGGTAGAACACAAATATGCAAAAAGAATGTTTTTCTTTATATATATATTTCCGCAAAATTTTCTAAGAACTTAAGTTTGTCTATTTTTTATACACGATAAAAAATAAAATTTTTCTCAAGATGGGTGGAGCACTGAGTAACAACACTCAACAGGTAAGAAGTTGAGAAATACACGACATTTGATTATCCGATTTATTCATTAAAGATTTTCATGAAAATTTCCTAGTAAATACACTTATATAAATATACTTTTTACTTATTTAGTAAATTACTATTAAAAAAAAAAAAAAAAAAAAAAACGTTTAATCAGACTTTTTAATATGGCCAAAGGGATAATTCTTGACCAGAAAAATCTGCATACAAAAGATAAACTTTTTTTTTTTTCCTCTTCTTCCCTTGGTGTTCAACAGTGGCGAATCTTCAACAATAGGATTAAGCTTTTTAAAGGAAAAACATTTTATTATATTCACGGACTATTTATTTAATTCTAGAGTGATTATTTAAGTCATATACTCAACAAAATTTTCTAATAACACTTTCAAAAGAGAAAAGAAGGAAGGCAAACAGAAAAGAAATTTTTACATTTACAGGGTTGCCACACATATATGTAAATCAAATTCCCTGTCTTTTCGCATTAACTTTACAAAAAATTCTCTGAATTTTCCTTGTTTTTACAATAAATTTTGAAATTCCTTGAGTTTTCCCTATTTTTATTAGATTTTTCAAATTTTCCCAGGTTATACTATATATATATACAGTAAACCCGATTTAAATGAAATTCCGTAATACGTATTTATATTTGCAGTAACATGCACCAACACATGTTGAAAAATTACATCTAATAATGCTAATCTAATAATATTCGTGAATTTAATTATGCTGAATGTAGTGTAACCATGTTAAAATGTACTTTATAAAAATGCCGTCCATAGACTGTAATGGTACCAGATTCTTTAATGTGTAATGAAATTCCGTAATACGTATTATATTTGCAGTAAAATGCACCAACAGATGTTGAAAAATTACGTCTAATAATGCTAATCTAATAATATTCGTCAATTTCATTATGCTGAATGTAGTGTAACCATGTTAAAATGTACTTCATAAAAATGCCATCCATAGACTGTAATGGTACCAGATTCTCTTGTGTGTCTCTGTACACAAATTTCAAAAATTCCTGTTCCTGGATAACGAAGTTTTATAAAAAAAAAAATAATAATAATAAATAAATAAGATAACTGTTTTTCTTTTATCACATTCTAAAAAACAACAATTACAATTCTCTTAAATTAATTTTGAAGCAAGAATATTTTTATATGTAACAACTGCAGTAATACTTCTGGATTAATTATCATATCACTACAGGGCCAGATTAAGGCATGGTTACACGGGGCACGAGCCCAGGGCACCCAAAATTAAGGGGCACCAAATCTATAAATGATGTTATAAATTTATTACTGCTTTTATGCTAAACTATACAAAATGTAAATATTAAATTGCGTTATTTTTATAAACATTATTTAAAAAATACCAAGCTAAATTAGATATATTAATCAGCTACAATATTTACATAGGAACTTTAGTCGCATTTTTCCGCCTTAATGCTTCCAAACCGCGAATGTAACTGTAGAAAAGACACATGTACATCAGTCATGTTTTATCATCAGAAATGTGGCAAGTGACAATTTGCAAGTGCACACTAGCCAACATCCCGATTATGAACCGGAAGATTTTTAGTACACGCCCCTTTTTCTCCACCAGTAAATTTTTAGAGTGTTTTTCTTCTTATTTAATCGTAATTAAATTTGGAGAAAATTACTCTAATTATACTGGTGTGGAAAAAAGGGCGTGTACTAAAAATCTTCTGAGCATTTGTTTAAAATAATTACTAGTTATATGTATGAGCTTACTAGCAACATATAAGAGTTGTGCCCAGGGCCTCCAAAAGTCATAGTCGGCCCTGATCACTAACAATATTACATGTACTTTCAGAAAACAAATAGGTAATTGGTAATATTAGAAAAAAACTGTTGTTTTTCGTATAGTGGGACCGACACAAAGAATCCCGAAATTTAAGGGTCGAAGCTCAGAATTCCAAAATCCAGGTACCGAATTTAACGAATACCGAAATCTTGAGATGGAAAGTAAGAACCACGAAACTTCAGGATCGAAAATTTGCCTTGGAATTCTATAATATTCTTGGCATGTTTATCATGACGTAACGACGACGTAAATTGTACTATTTTTTGAACGAAGTATGCATATTTCGTGTGTGCTGCACTGTCCTATTTTTGATAAAATAAACACTATAAATATAGTATTCGCGGAATATCGATTACGCATTTTATTTGCAATTAAATATTACGTCCCTGAATATAAATTACTGAAAAATATTTCTGCATTCGATAAACACATATTCAAAAGAAGCATCTCACACATTGAGATAAGATTACACAGCAGGCACTGATTAAAATAACGACCAACCAAATCACACTATTCAAATTTACGATCAGAGCAAGAAGTGCTGAATTCTACGAATGGATAATCGTATTCTTTCAGATAGAGCTAATATATTCTTCGTACTGCAAGTTCTAGAGATGTTAACATGACCGGCATCAGTGGCGTCGCCAGAAAAAATTTCAGAGGGGGGGGGGGGGCACAACCTCAGAGCTGCCAACCTAATCCGGCAAATTGTTAGTACCGCCCCTTTTTCTACACTACTTAATTTTTATAGCAATTCTCTTCAAATATATTTACGATGAATTAAGAAAACAAATACTCTAAAAATTAAGTAGTGTAGAAAAAGGGGCGATGCAAACAATGTGCCAGATTAGGTTGGCAGCTCTGCAACCTAAAAAAATATTTTTTTTTAAATAAAATTCTGATAGCATAGTTTTAAAGTTAAAGAAACAAAATGCTTATTAGAATTTTCCAGGGGGGGGGAGGAAATGCCCCCCCCCCCCTTGTCACATTCTGCCGACGCCCATAACCGGCATAGGTCGTGCTATATTTGTCGAGTGCATTACACAGTCCTATTTTTCTAAAGGACAAAGTAATATTATACATAAATATAGTATTAGCACAATGTCTATTGTACACTGGTTTGCAGTTAGATATCAGTAGTTGTGAGCTGATTTCAGCATCGTAACCTATCATAAAGTAAACTACCCCCTTTGATATCTTTTTGATGCGATTTGATACTAAACACAGAATAATGCAAAAATTATACCGTTTGTTTTTTACTTCTTTATTCCATAGCTACCAGTTCTATTATTACTTTATTACGTGCGTTCTATTATTACATTATATACAAGAACAGAGACAATTTATACATAGATGGATAGCTTAAAATGGATTGCTTCATTTCAACTCCAATACAGTGTGAGTGCCCTCTAGATACTAACCCCTCCCCCGCCAAAAAAAAAAAAAAAAAGAAAAAAGTATAGTTGAGGTACAATTAAAGAGAATGTAAGCCTATTCAAATAATGAGGCTACACAGCATGCAATGATTAAAATAACGACCATGTAATTCACACTATTCAAATTTACGATCGCCGCAAGTGTGTGCTGAATAGAAATGTATCTACGAATGGGCCGTATCCTTCGCAGGGGGTAAATAAAATATATAAAAAAAAAGAAAAATCAAACTAACTTACACCTACCAGCTATCCTGGAATTCATGGCGGCTGTTAAAAACACACAGCTTTCTTCAGATCCAAACAAGCTCGAGACAAACAAATAAAAATAATGAATTCAAACTAGCGGTTGCTACATCCTTTTTATAAGACAGGAAGGAAGTGCAACAGAAGTCGAACATAATCCAAGATTTGTACTGTCTCACATTATTGTATTTTCTGTGAACGATTAACAAGGGTTTTTGTGATTAAAAAGTGTTTGTGGCGGCTCAACAAAACAAAGAAAAAATCACGTCTTATGCATAGATTTTCTAGACTTTTTGGATTTTATTCAAACATTACGATATAATACAAAGAAAGAGAGAGACTCACTGATTCAGCTTTGTTTTTCTTTTCTTGTGGATATACAATGTGCTTGAATGTTTACGTAATTCATAATGCAATTAATCCTTAACATTGTTTATAATAAGTCTTTCACGACTAAACTTAAATTTCTGCTGTGCAGGATAAGCAAAATATATAAAGCTTGGATTCATGCGGTAATAACTGTATCGTTCAAATAAGAAAGTGAGGAAGATGGACCCTATGGGTTTTTGGGTTCGAGGCTATATATCATCAATTGTTTTCCACACAAGCTCATTTTTTATTCTCTGTTTTCCTGTGAGATTCTCCTCAGAAAACATATCTGCACTGATAAGTATAAAGGATTTAAGTCCATACTCTTGATTTTTCAGGAGACGAAAAATAAAGTTAAACTAACTAAAAACTAATCAGAAGAATCGATTAGGAAAAAGGGATTATATTGATTTATACCCTTTATACCATTCAGTGATTGTCAACCTTCATTTAATAAAGGGAAAAAATTGAATTAAATATTTAATATCAAAGATTAATGCTAAGTTTCTGACTTGAATCTTTTTTTACTAATGGATTTTCTCAAAGAATAAATGACATGGATTTAATTCCTTTATGCCAATCAATAGAGAATTTTTTTTCTGAGTCTGACTACGTACTTAACTCAAAATAGACATTTTTGGACTTAAATCCTTTATACTTATCAGTACAGATATATGAACTTAAGAATGTTGCAGTTTTCTTTATACAGTAATCACGTTGTGAAAGGTTCCATGTCGTCCCACCAATAAAGTCCATTGTCTACCCGTGGGACCTGAGCCTCGGTGAAATGCCCTATATGGGGGTATTTCTAAATAAATCCTACCCCATATTAGGAGAGTTTCGAGAAAGTCTTCTGACGGTTAGGCCGACGAGAGCGACCTACGTTCGAACCCGGCATCTCCCGTCTATTCAGCTTCGAGAGCAGAATCTCTTAAGGGCCCTCTTCACTCGGCGCTGCCGGAAGCTGAAGCTAATGTTATTCTATGGGAAATTTTTCTTTACAAATAACTTATTAACTAATACATATTTTTAAATTCTGTGTATCACATTCTGAAAATTCCCAGCTGTTAAATTGACGGAACTTATTTTAAAAATATTTTTTTAATTTTTTATATTTTATTTTGAAGCTGCAAAATACGAATTTTCAATATGTGAAATTTTTTTCATTTTCCAATTTCAAAATAAAATATTAAAAATTAAAAAAATACATTTTTGAAAAAGGACCGTAAATTTAACAGTTAGGAATTTCCTGAATGTGGAAACAGAATTTAAAAATATGTATTAGTTAATAAGTTATTTGTAAAGACAATTTCCCCATAGAATAACATTGGTTCGGGCTTCCGACGACGGTAAGTGAAGAGGGCCTTTAACCACTGGTGGAGCTCCAAATAAAAAGAAATAAATAGACATTATCATATGGACAGATCTCGACATAACACGATTCGATGATAGTGTGATGTAAATTATGTTAGATGGTAATGGCATTATATTAGCATCTAATCATAATGTATTTAATCTTACAATGAAAACAGAAATTGGCGTTTCATTAATAAAAGTAAACTCATATATATATATATATATATATATTAATGCAAAAAAATATTAAATTACTATTTTACTGCCATTTGCTTTGATTGAAATCTCTAAATGTTTATGTAAATGACTTTTACTTTTAAAATTAACGCTCAATTTCTTTCAGGTGCTATCTTGCTTCAGTCAAAGTTTTTATATACCCACGACAATGGCTGTAATAAAAGTAATTATTTTTGTGAACAGAAAATGTCTAGCACACGCGCAGAAGAAAAACTTCAACTATATTAATAAGTTTAAAAATGACGTAGAATTAAATGCTGTTAAATAATAATAATTAAAAAAAAATCTGGAGTGACTCCACTCGACTTTCTGAACATTGAGTAATTAACAGTTTTGTAGATAAAGTAAAGAAAGAGGAGTTGCTAAACAAACAAAAGAGATAAAACCATAACAGAGTGTTTGAGTATTTTTCTCCATATATTACACGATGTTTTATTTAACGCTACTGAACTTTGAGCCCATACATCATAATGATAAAGAATTTTTCGTTGTGTCCCTGTAAAAACCTATAAATGCTAGATTCACCAAAATGCTTATATTTAGTGCAACAGTGATTTATAATATTCATATAAATTTTCAGCTTAATTGAATAAGGCGTTTAGATAATATCGCACTTTTAAAAATTTGGTCGCAGAAGCCATAATGATAAAGAATTTTTCTTTGTGTCCCTGTATAAAAAAACTAAGTGCTAAATTCGCCAAAATCTATACAGTTGGTGCAACTGTGACCTATAACATGTGTACAATTTTTTTGCTCAGATTAATAAAGCGTTTAGACGCTATCGCACTTTTAAAAATTTGGCCCCATAGGCCATAATGATAAAGAATTTTTCCTGGTGTCCCTGTAAAAAAACTATAAGTGCTAGATTCACCAAAATCAATAGGGTTCGTACTATGGTGACTTACAATATACGTACCAACTTTCAGCTTATTCGAACAAAGCGTTTAGACGCTAGCGTGTTCACTCACTCATACACATACATGCATCATCGTAAAAATAGTGAAAACGGACTCAGGGGACCTCGAAACGTATAGAAACATCAAAATCTCAAATTCCGATTTTTGACATGATTACAATACTTTCCTCACTATAGTGTTCGGAAAGTAATAAATAAGAGAGCTAGCTGACATAGGTGGACGTTACTCAGCTCCCCGTCATATATTTCGTTTCAAAAATTTCTACTTTACAGCAATATTATATTCATGTTAAGAGAAATTTAACTCTGCCAATTGATCATCAAAGTCGCAGGCTGAAATGCTCAACCCACTAAGCTACCCTCTTTCCAAGGCTGTAGCCAGAAAAAAAATTCGGGGGGGGGGGGGGTTCAAATTTTAATACATACTGCTAAGTGTTAAAAACGAAGCATAACAAGTTTCGGAGGGGAACGACTGGGCCCCCAAAATCCTCCCTTGGCTACAGCCTTGACTCTTTCCACTTTGATGCAAATAACCTTATCATAATTTGTTCATTTTCATTGGAGGCAGTTTCGAATTTTAGTTTTCATGTAAATCCATGCTATTTTCAAAGCAGCAATCTCCACAAAGCAAGTTTATGTAAAATATTATCCTGTTCTGTCATATTATGAAAACTTTAATTTTGATGGTTGGTTGTTCGGGATTTAAGGCCGATTGACTACGCTGGGGTCTTAGGCTTATAGGTAGAATGCCTTCCGTGGGGATTCTTTCTAAGGGGTCCTTGCCCGTATTTACGCGAGTTTCGTAGAAAATCACAGACAACTCCGAACGACTAGGTCACGAGCGCGACCTGAAATCGTACCCGGCACCTCATGTCCACCTGCTTTAAGCGCAGAACTGCTCCTTTAATTTTGAATAACAAAAGAAGCTTTTAAAAAGTAGAATGTTGATATTCAATAATACAGAGTGAACTTTGTGATATCGAAAAAGCTCATTTAATTATTCAAAATTAAGAACAAAAATAGTTTTGAAAAATAGATATTTATTAACATGGATATTACAATGATTGTTAATCATTGTAATTAGAAGATTGTAATACAATCAGCTAATTTTCTAACCTATATGTTTAATCTAAAAGTAAGATATGTTAATATTGAATTATCAAATGAGAAGAAACAACACTGAAATATGCTCTGTTATTTTTCCTAAAAAACAATTTAAACTTATCAATTTCAGATCTTGAAATTTCATGCAAAAAGTTCACTCTCTCTTTTATTTTTATTTCATTTATTTATATGACTATGTTAAAAATGTAACAATTTTGAATGGTGGTAAAGTTAAGAAGATGGCATTAAAAAGTATAATATTTATGTATTGAAAAATGTATTTATAATAGCAAAAAATCCTTCAGAGAAAGAGTTTCCTTCTATTGGGATTATACGATCGAAATTATGTAACAAACTAAGTTTGGAAAAAGATGCAAAATTATATTTAAAATATTAAATATAACCCTACTCAATGAGTAAATTTTTATTTTATTACACAATCCTACAGTATAATTTTTTTCTTTCTCACTCCCTTTTACGATTTCCCCATCCCTTTCTCTAGTCACCAAATCCCATGTAAATCTATGACGAAATTTGTTTTATAGACTTACTTATTTACCTAATTGATATTTTTAAATTCCGTTTTCACATTCAGAAAATTCATAATCGTTAAATTAGCACCCGTTTTTTAAAAATTGAATCTATAAAAATGAGAAAAATGCATTTTGTGAAAATTCGAATTTTAAAACTCAAAATTCAAATTAAAAATTTTTTACAAATAAAGTTTTGGAAAATGAGTACTAATTTCGCAGTTGTGTATTTTTAGAATGTGAAAAAGAAACTGAAAAATAAAAATTAGGTAATGAGTAATTCTATGTACAATTTTACCCATATAGAATAAAATGGGCTTGGCGATCTATGTACTAGAGGTCTGCACGGGCTGGAATTTTGAGGCCCAGGTCCGGCCCGTACGAAAGTTTTGCTTACCTGACCCGGCCCGGTATGAAATTGAAAAATTCGGCCTGGCCCCGGCCCGTTTATTTTTTGCCAGTGTACGGCCCGGCAAGGACAAAAAAAAAAAAAAAAAAAAAAAAAAAACGATAAAATGAGGCCCGGCCCGATTCAAAAATATGAAAAAAAAAATGCATGTCTTTCTATGAAAAAGATTTTTAGTTTGTGTTTTGCAGAGGTTTTATACTTGTATAGCGAAGCAATAGAATCTTCTTAAACAAAACTGCTGAACTTTAACAAGATAATTATATATAAACAAAAGTTCATTTTTACAGAAGTACAGAAGGCACAAAGACAGACAGAAAGTCAAATCGAAAATATTAGCACTCATCAAACAATATAGGACGGTATTTAAAATGGTTCTTAGTTATTACTACTAAAAATGCACGTTCAAACATTTCCTCTTATGTACCGTAGTGTACACGAATCTTTCGTGTGATCCCGTAAACAAAATTTTAATGGTAATCCAACCATATTCAATAGAAAAGAGGCTTTTGTACATGCTAAAAATGATGCTACATTCATTCAGTGCACTGGAGAAAAGAAAAAGGAGTTTAGAGAAAAAGTTACAGCGGCAGGATTTTTATAGCCTTCAAACTCACCTAAACTCTACAGACCATAGGGCACAAAGCCTTATACACAGTAACGTATCTAATTTCTTTTGTTTGAACATGTGCGCAAACTAGTAGTGACATGCATACTATTTTGAATAGAAAATAATTTAATATTACTCGAAAAAAATATATTAATTTCGAGACATACTAAAAATATTTGTGGAAAATCAGATCGCGAACAGACAATTAAATTGAAGTTAAAGACATTTTTTAACAAAATAAAATTTTATGTGTTATACCAGCCTGTAAAATTATGTGAAATAAATGACTAAAGAAATATTTTATCATTTTCCTTTTTCGTTGATTAACGAGGAAATCAGAAAAAAAAAAAAAAAATCTTCAGGCCCGGCCCGACCTATACATAAAAAAATTGGGCCCGAGCTTGCAAAAAAAATTTAAGCCCGGGACCGGCTCTGTCCGAGAGCAAATTGAAAAATTCGGCCCGAACCCGGCCCGTGCAGCCCTCTACTATGTACCCCCTTAAGAGCATTCTTGCCAGAACTGTTTTATAAGTGGATTAGAACTGCAGAAAACATCTAATCTCGCAGACAACGAGGAATACTAATTTAACGGTAGCGAATTTTCTGAATGTGAAAACGGAATTTAAAAAAGTACATTAGGTAATGAGTAATTGTGGAAAAAAATTTCGCCATAGAATAAATAACATGAGCTGCAGTTGTCGGTAAAAATAAGACAGTAGGTATTATCCGCTCTTAAATCTCTTCCAACAAATCTTTCTATTGCATTATGAATAATTTTGTATTATTTTTTTTTTCCTTTAATGCATAAACGTAAAGAATGAAAGAGATACAAAATAATTAATACCCCTCTTTACTTCAGTTTTGCTTACTTAAAGAAATAACTGAAATAATATTTACAAAATGTGTAACAATAGTTACAATAGAAACATCAAATGCATAATAAGCGCAATTTGCATAATAAGATTCCTTTTTAAAATACATCCAGTCAACAAGTTTCTCTTGAGTAAGAGTAAATCTATAATATCTTGTGAATAACAGTAATTTTAATCATCCAGTAACTGCTAATCATTTGTAGAAGTTTTTTTTTTTTTTTTGGTAGTAGCTTTAATTTTTACACACCAGTTTATAAAGATTTTTTAAAAAATTGAATTTAAATATAGAAAGGTGTGTTTGTTTATTTATTTTTTATAAGTGGAAAAAAGAATAAACCAAACAACAGAGAAAATAATTACAAGATAAAAAGATCTTTTTATATACCATGTTTTTAAATTTTCTGTTCAATCATATAAACGCTACCGAAGGCAGCAGAAACCCGGAGCAATTGGATAAATTTTTAAAAAAAATCATTGCTCTCGTCTTTTGAGCTATTATAAAAGTTTCAAATGTCTAGCTAGTTGGGAAGTTAGTGAAAAATCGATTGCAAGCTTTGTACTGGTAACGCTGCCGAAGGCAGCAGGAACCCGAAACATTTGGTTACAAATATTTAAAAAATGCATTTTCACCGTATTCTGAAAGTTTCAAATGTTTAGCTAGTCAGGAAGTTAGTTAAATAAATTTTCTGTTGAATCATATAAACGCTGCTGAAGGCAGTAGGGACCTGAAACAGTTGACTAAAACTATAAAAAAAAATGTATTGTCACTGTATTCTGAGCTATCCTGAAAGTTTCAAATGTCTAGCTAGTTGGGAAGTTAGTGAAAAATCGATTGCAAGCTTTGTACTGGTAACGCTGCCGAAGGCAGCAGGAACCCGAAACATTTGGTTACAAATATTTAAAAAATGCATTTTCACCGTATTCTGAACTATTCTGAAAGTTTCAAATGTTTAGCTAGTCAGGAGGTTAGTTAAATAAATTTTCTGTTGAATCATATAAACGCTGCTGAAGGCAGTAGGGACCTGAAACAGTTGACTAAAACTATAAAAAAAAATGTATTGTCACTGTATTCTGAGCTATCCTGAAAGTTTCAAATGTCTAGCTAGTCGAGAAGTTACGGAAAAATCGATTGCAATCTTTGTACTGATAACGCTGCCGAAGGCAGCTGGAACCCGAAACATTTGGCTAAAGGTATTAAAAAAATGCATTTTAACCGTATTCTGAACTATTCTGAAAGTTTCAAATGTCTAGCTAGTCGGTAAGTTTGTTAAATAAATTTTCGTTCGAATCATATAAACGCTGCCGAAGGCAGCAGGGACCTGAATCAGTTGACTAAAAGTATAAAAAAAATGTATTGTCACTGTATTCTGAGCTATCATGAAGTTCTCAAATGTCTAGCTAGTCGAGAAGTTAGTGAAAAATCGATTACAAGCTTTGTACTGGTAACGATGCCGAAGGAAGCAGGAACCTGGAGTAGTTGGTTAAAAATATTTTAAAAATGCATTTTCACCGTGTTCTGAACTATTCTGAAAGTTTCCAATGTCTAGCTAGTCGGGAAGTTAGTTAAATAAATTTTCTGTTGAATCATATAAACGCTGCCGAAGGCAGTGGGGACCTAAAACAGTTGACTAAAAGTGTTAAAAAAATGTATTGTCACCGCGTTTTGAGCTATCCTGAAAGTTTCAAATGTCTAGCTAGTCGGAAAGTTAGGAAAAAATCGATTGCAATCCTTGTACTGCAATCAATTCGAGAATCCTTGTACTGCCGGCCGGAAACAGTTGGCTAAAGGTATTAAAAATATGCATTTTAACCTTATTCTGAACTATTCTGAAAGTTTCAAATGTCTAGCTAGTCGGGAAGTTAATTATTAGAAAAATGTATTGTCACCGTGTTGTGAGCTGTCCTGAAAATTTCAAATATCTAGCTAGTCGGGAAGTTAGTTAAAAATCGATTGCAAGATTTGTCCCTGACAAACACACAAGAATCGAAGTTAATAAAAACATGGTAAAATAGACTATGAATTATGTATGAAAATGATACTTTATTACCAAGGGTTGATTCTAAAATTAAAATAAAATTGTAATTAAAATAAAATATTTAAAAACCTCCTTCTTTTAAAAGTTAAATAAACAATTTCATTCCATTAAAGCCAATAACTTTGATATTTAAAAAAAAGGTGAATTAAACCAGTGATTTTATTTAAAAAAATCAATTGATTTAAATCACTACAACCCTGCCACTCACTTTGAATAACAAAGACCACAGAGATTTTAGTTTAATGTAATAGATTTTGCACCAGACTGACACACTGCTGTCCCATTACCTCTTTTGTGTGTTACAGAGATGCCAACCTTGTAGGACAATTTTCAGTAGTACGCAAGAAATTTAGTAGTTTTGGGTACTTGTCAGTAGTTTGATAGGTAGGTAGAGGTCAAGACTCACGGTCGCCACTAGCCACGTGGCGATTTAATTTGAAAAAGTGGCGATCAAAAAAAATTGGTATGATCGCCATTTTTTCCGCGAACTCGCGAAAATATTTCTTCCGTTTTTAAAAAAATCGCGGATATCGTTCGTTAAAAAAAAAAAAAAAAAAAAAAAAAGAAAGAAATCCTATTAACGATCGGCGATTGTTAATGGGATTTGATGATCGCGCCTTCCGATTTCCCATCTTTCTCAATCCACAACATAAATGTCAATATTCATTTAAAACTTGCTTTATGAGATTCTAGAACCTAGTAAGAAATAGAATTGTTAAATATTTCTTGTTTGTGTAATTATTTTTTGCCTCTCTCCCCTTTTCTTATTTCCAACTAGCGATCGCCGATCAAATGTTCAGCAGTTGTTTCTCAGTCTTTCTTCATCCATAATATAAATGGCAATATTCATTAACTTGCTTTATTAGATTCTAGAAGTAGAATTGAGAATTTAATATTTCTTATTAATGTAATTGTTTTTTTAATCCCCCCCCCCTCCTTTCCCCATTTCTAGATATTCATAAATGATCAATTCTAGAAACAATAAAGTGACATAAGTGCTCAATAACCTGATGAATATATTTATTTTTTCTGAATTAAATTATATATTTATATTTCATATCTATACCAAATGTGTAAACAGGGGGCAGGGGGATGAAAAACAGATTTTTAGGTACGAAATTTTTTTCTAAATCAGTTTAAGAAAATTAATGCTCAGTTGATTTCATATGTGTTTAAAACTGATAATTAAATACTATATATATATATATATATATATAAATGTAATGATTAATGTACATACATAAAAATTTTATTCTATATATGTTTGAAAAATTTGTTTTTCTGATGGTATGAAATTTTTATAAGGTTTTATGTGGATATAAAAGTAACTGCAGTTATATTAAAGAATTTTTTTGTGTTAATGAAATAATCCTGAAAATGTTTAAAGTAGATAAAAGCTATATATAACTGTTTAGGTAGTCAATTTATTGAAAGTGATGCTAATAATGTCCATCCAACCAATCATGTTTACAGAAAATTTTCAGTAAATTTCTAGTTTTAGCAATCAAATGCCAATTAATAAAATTAAACCTCTGATAATAGGCTAGTACAGATTCTTTGCCTCCCCACCCCCTCCTCTGGCTCAAAATAATTTTGTTTTCCTCTAATTCTGATCATAATTATTTTCCATTTGCAGATGGAAGTGCCAGACAAGGTGAAATTTATTAAATGAATAAAATTTTTGTATTTCTTTTGCAATGGGACATAAAATATTCTTGTAAAACACAAATTGTGTATGAGAATTCACATTGTCAGATCATATCATATCATTATAGCCTGCTGTTTTCCGTAGCAAAATGCATATATTAGCATACTTGCCAACTTTTCGGGTTTTCCCGGAAGACTTCAGTTTTTTTAGCATATCTTCCTTTCTTCTGGACAGATGATGAAATCTTCCGTTTTTAAAAAAGTCGCAGATATCATTCGTTTTAAAAAGAAAACCCAAATGTTCTACGAAAACTCCTGATTCCCAATCTTTCTCCATCCATAACATAAATGTCAATATTAATTTCAAACTTGCTTTATGAGATTCTTGAACATCTAAAGAAATAGAATTGTTAAACATTTCTTGCTGATGTAATTATTTTTTGCCCCCCCCCCCCTCATTTATCTCCCCTTCTTTTTCTTTATTTTTTTATTGGCAGAAATACACACATATATATGCACATTTATTGTATTATTAAATGTCTAATAATACAATAGTCATTTAATAATAATGACTATTGCATTATTATTAAAATAATACAATAAAGAGCACTATTTCTTAATTTAACTTTCCGACCATATCATTTATATTTTTATGATTTCATGCACACACACTCATATAATATCATATATATATATTATATGTATGAATCTGATGCATAACGACGACAACTCATGAGTGGCCACTGAGTTCCTCCTGTCCAGTGGCCACTGGCCACTTCTAAAAATTTTAAGTCTTGACCTCTACTGATAGGTCGTTCTTGACTGATGTAAATTTAAGTTCAGATTAAAAAAATAATTTAAAATCTTATGCACTCAAAAATGATTTATGCACTAAACCAGGGCGTGAAATTTCCGCTCGCCATTTGCAAGTGGAAATTTTACTGTGGCGAGTAAAATTTCAGTCTAAATATAGATAGGATTCTTACAATAAATGGTGCTACCAAAATAAATAAATAAAAATATCGATTTAAAAACGTAAAAAAATGCTAATCTTAGGTAAGGTGACCAGACATCCTCTTTTTAAGAGGACAGTCTTCTTTTTTAACGCTCTGCCCTATTAAACGAAAAAAACATTACAGGACTAAAAAGTCCTCTTTTTCAAATGAAAAGGATTTAGTCCTTAATTTTCGCAAAACTGGGAAGCTGAATCGGCTGTTGGCTGTATCGAACGGTGAACACTAACTTTTTTCTGCATTAGGTTCGCAAAAGAACAACTTTCTAATAAACTTGCCAAACCATATTATGGTTTATCTCTATTCAGATTCTTTGAATCACAAAGAAATAAAAGTATTCCCCATATTTGTACGGTTCTTTGATCCAGAACAGGGAATCACTATTGAAATTGTCATGAAATCATTAACCTTCTTTTACATGCCAATGATCCATAAATGGAATAATTACATAAGTGAGAAATATTCAACAATTCTATTTCTTTAATTTTTTAGAATCTTATAAAGCAAGTTTAAAATGAATATTGAGATTTAAGTTGTGGATGGAGAAAGATTGGGAACCGGAAGGCTTCAGTCGGGGGTTTGATCGTCGAGGTTTCTTTTTTTCAACGAACGATATCCACGACTTTCTTTAAAAGTGCATAATCTGTAATTTTTGTATGTTGTCCGTAAGACCATAATTACTACCGTGAATCTGTAATAATTACGGACAAATCGTAATACTTGGCATTTCTGGTGTTAGCAACTTAAAATTAGTGAACAGATAGTATTTCACACAAAAAAAAAAGATTAGCTTGAAAAAAAAAAAAAAAAAAAAAAAACATAATTGAATTGAGGGACACACTCGCAAATGTTAAGTTTTGCTATATTTCTGTGTTCATTAATATGATAAAGGTTACTAAAATTATATAGCTGATTTATTTTGCACGTCTATTTGGAACCCTGCATTGCTGAGTTCATATCACAAAATATCAAAGTTAAAAGGCTACTGTAATATTAGAGTTGACATATTTGCATATTAAAATATCTTCAAGTTCCCTGTCGGAAGCCCTTCCATATTGCTGGCCTCAGAGGCACTTTGCCGTCACTGTGTATTTAGCACAAAGTACATATTAGGTGCTTAGGTACAATGAAATTTGTAATTTTAGCAAGCAATTAGAATTTTTAAAAGGAAATCTAATTTACCATAAAGCTTCACCATAAGAATCCTTTTGCTGTTGATCCCAAAGCATCTTCAGAAGAATCTATTGATCTGAGATTTTTTTTTTCTTCCTTTTACACCTCAGTTTTAGCATTTCATGTCATATGGTGTCAATTAGGCAGGATTATTTCCGTTACGTACTGTTTCATTGGTTAGTGTCTCAATGAAGATACTAACCAAAGAAACAGCATGTAACAACAACAATCCCACCCCAATTTACATCAAATGCTAAAACTGAGGTAGAGAGCAAACAAAATAAAAATAAAATAAAAATAAACCCAGATCAACAGATCCTTTTAAAAATAACTTAAGCCCAACAGCAAAGGGATCCTTATGAAGATACTTCAAGATAAATTAAATTTCCTTTTTTAAATGTTAATTCTTCATTATTACGATTAAAATTTGTTTTAATTTATTTAGAAAGCCTACAATATCAGCATAGGTGACCAGATGTGGGTCTGCTATTGCTAATATAAAGTCAGACTGAGACCCTTGAATGCATCATATTATATTCAACCTCAGTAAAAGAATTTTCTTTATCTGAAGCAAAGCAAAATTTATCTGCAATCCAGAAAGGCTGCACCATGTCTGGTATCACAGCACAGGAAGTAGTAACAATTTATAAAATACGTAAAAGTTGCATCTACAAATTAAATAAATTAAGAAGATGCAACACACACAGTAATCTAGAGACATAATGCAAACAACTAATTATAATTTTTAAATCTGTCATTTTTTTTTTTTTTTTTTCAGCTGTTAAATTCACAAGGGTCGATCTAAGCAAAAATTGTGGTTTTTTGCTTCCCCTTCACAAAATTCATTCAAATCTATGAAATAAGCACCTTCACAAAATTCATTCAAATCTATGAAATAAGCACCTTCACAAAATTCAAATCCATAAAATGGACCTCTTCACAAAATTCAGATTCATAAAAACAGCCCTTTCACAAGATTTCATTTTACAAAAATGATGATTTTGTAAAACTTTACCATGTTTACAGTATTATTTTTAAAGGGTACCTACATACAGTTCAATGAAATGGTCTCAACTTTATATTAAACGTTATATAAAGTGACTGCTAAAATGGAAGACTTTAGTACACAATACTTTTTTTTTCTCTCTCTCAAAAATAAATTGTTTTTCACAAAAAGTGCCATGCGAATTCTTAAAGAAATCCCTGTCAGGTCATGCGTGCTGCTTAGATGCGCTGGCATTGCGGTATAGCAATCCATTAAAATGCCTTAATGATATAATCCTGTAATAAATAAAAATTAAGTAAATTTCAAATTGTTGGGAGTAGCGAACGATTCATTTTAATAAATAAAACAGATGCACCTTTAATTGTGCATGCGCGTGAGAGAGAGCTCTCCAAACTGCTCCGGCTGCGAGCGCGCCAGTTGAAAGAGAAATGTAGCTAAGTGTGCCGGCCTTCGTGGCTGTTACCTGTGTGGTAGAAAACTAAGATGTATCAAGATAATATACACTTAAATATTTTTTAATGGTGCTGCACCGAGTGCGAGTAGTACTTTGGCTGAGTACCGAGTAGTTGTAAGAAAGAATAATTAACATATATATGACGAATTTCACACATCTTGAAATTTAAAAAAGGCTTTTTGAACACGAAATTAAGTTAAATGGCAAACAGCATGTTTTTATGAAATGTTTCAGAACTTTTGTAGTGTATATACACAATTAGGTTCATTGTTATATTTGATACTTCCAGCTTAGTGGATTATTAAAACCATAATAACTGATAACTTCATTCTTTATTATATAGTCTTTCTCAGATGTGAATCATTCTCATATAATTCTTAGAGAATATAAAAGTTCCTATACACTCAGGCTTAATTTAAGATGCATGAAGTTCACATATGAAATGAGAACATTAAAATAAATATTTTATCATTTCAAACATGATAGATTTCATTAATCTTCAAATTCTAGAAAAGTAAAAAAGATAGGTGGTTTTGGGCCATAATTTGAAAAACAACGTTTTTGATTATTAAAATATATTTTTAATAACATTTTAGTGTATTTACCTTTTTCATAATTATTATTTTTTAAATTAAAAACCAATTTTTTCTCACAGTTTTAAAAGTGTCTTACTTTTATTTGAACAAATATGTAACTAAAGTTTTATTTACTATATTAGTATTATATAAGGGTTCTTTTTTCTAAAATATTTTATTTTTAGTCTGTTTTATAGATACAATAAGTTTATATATATATATTAAAAAAAAAAAAAAAATGTATATTACACGCATGCAAGATGGTTATACTCAAATTCTTGTAACTAAAATGGATAAGCTCATATCATGAATCGTTTCTATACAGAGTTTGGTGGCAATCTGCTTGCTCGTTTTAACTGCAGAAAGCTGTTTGCAGCAAAAGCTTAATGACTATGTTTATATTTTCATATTTTTTAGTTTAGTTATTAATAAACAACTCTTATGAATACATTTCTTTCAATGTATTCAACTTTTTAATACATAAAAATAATGAAATTCTTACAACTACTCAGTATTGGCCGAATACTTAGTCCATATTTGGCCGAGTACCGAGTATATAACGAGTACTCGGTACAGCTGTATTTTTTAATTCTTCTTATTTTTGAATGCGTGTATGTGTGTATCGTATTTCATCATGTTTATCATCTTCAATAAATGTTTTGTTATATATATTCAAGAATTTCGATTTCATGGACCTCATATTACAACACAAATAAATTTTCAGTAATTACTTAAAACAATGTAAATTTTTTGGTTTTATATCCTATTTTATACTGTCAGCCACTAGTGGTTGACACGGCCTAAATGGAAAGGGAAAGTTCAGTGTCAGTCACTGATAGCTGACGTGGCACTCAGTGCATTAACTGAGTCAAGTTAAACTGACTGTGAAATCATAACTTGCACAATTGAAAAAATAAAAATAAAAACTTACAGGAGATAAAACAAATGACAAAATGAAATTTTTTCAGAAAACTCAGAATTACGAAAACTACTGTTGCATTTTTGTAATGAAAAGAAGAAACTAGCACATAAGAATTGAATTTTTACTCTTAAAATGTTAACTTTTTAAAATATTACACAAATGCATGAGATTTCCATAGTTCTTAAATAATAATAATAATAATAACCTGGAAAATCACTTTAAAATTGTGGTTCATTATTGTTTATCATTCACAATTTTAAAGTGTGTTAATATGCAGAAAAACATCATTTTTGATATATATTTCAAAGGATTGAAACAAAGTCATTCTATATAATATTTTGTATCATTATCAAGTTAATGCTTTACTGAACCAAGTATAGTAAGTGCAATCATTGAACCGAAGTGGCTAATCGGATCGTCGGTGTGATTGGTGTACAGGCTATTCGGACCATCTTCTCCAAGGAAAATAAGTTAGCACTGATAAAAGAGTAAAATTTAGAAATAATATAATGTGTCTCGTCCCCATGCATGAAAAATTATCTTTTTTACTTTTTTTTTTTTCTTTTGAGTGTGGAAGTGGGGTAGAAATTAATTATTTTCACAGAAATTTTGTACTCTAAATGATGCTAAAATTCTTCATAAAAGGGCAATAATTAAAAATAATTTTTATAAAGCAAAAATGAAAATAATAAAAATTTCGCAAATTGAATAATGAAAATAAAAAATGCGGCATGAAAACAGATCTTAGTAAATGAGTATTTTCAATCTTTGAAAAAATTTTCTCAATATGTTTGTTTATGAATATGTATAAATAAATCTTCATATTCAACTACATAGATGTTATTTGTTTTTTTTATTTCTTTTCCTTCTTTCCTTTTTTTTTTTTTTTTTTTTTTTTGTTTAACAATTAAACTGTTCCAATATAATTCGATGCAAACCAAACCCAATTTTCTATACAAATATATGTATGATTTTTTCTAAAATGACTTTTGTACTTATTTTGTAATCAATGTTTTCTAACAGCAATGTTGAAATAAACATGGATTGTAGATCAATCGCATTATACACTTTCAAAATGTTAAAAGTCTGAATTTGCAGTTGAAACAAGCAAAATAATTAGTATATTACAGAGAAAATTCAAGATCAAATAAGCAAAATCATTATTATGACCAGCGCAACAAGGAAGCGGTCTGAATAGCCTCCACACTAATTGCACTGATGGTCCGAATAGCAACGGCCATCATTAAACATATTACTGAACACATGGAAAATTTTTATAAAAAGATCATAAAACAAAGTCTTGTAAAAGGAATGTTTTTATACATCTTTTTTTAAAGAATTTTATAAATTTTAATTTCATAAAAGGATCATTTTTATCAAAGTGCAGTTTTAGGTAAAGGAAGCAAAAGGTCCTCATTTTTACCTGAATTGACCACTGTTTAATACTGCAAAAATATGTTGCTTTTTACAGGAATTTCATTAGTTCTGAAAGCACCAAATAAGTGTCCCCTAATGCTCAGTTTTAGACTCTATCCAAATAGGAGACAATTTTATATGTTATTTATTTCTTTTATAAAATTTGCCTTTGGTTTTATAAACATGAACATTGATTTGTTTTATAATAAATCACATACTGTGATTATTTGAAAACAGAAAATGAAAAGTTTTTAAAATAAATAGTGACAAACTTTATTTTACAGTAAAAAATTTCATTCTTACAAATTTAATTCTATGAATACAATTTCACATGATAGCTCAATAACAAAATTTTCTGTATCTATCTGCAGAAAACAAAATTTGTCTGTGAATTATATTTGTATTACCTGGCACTTCTTTCCAATCTGCAGAGCTTTCCATATTGTGCAGCACTCATAGCCGAGCCGTGCTGCACTATTTCTGCTACTGGGTACAATAGTCATCAATGTAAGAAATTTTTACTAATATTTTACTAAGTTTTTTCTTTTTTTCTTTTTTTTAAGTGGAGGGGAGGGAATATGTTGTGTTTTACTGTTTTCAAATTTTTTTTTCCCTTCAATTTATCATCATTTAAATTTCTATATTAAAAAGAGAGAGAGAGAATAAAAAAAGGGTAAATGGCGAAGCAAAAAATTCAAATTTTCATAAATAATATTGAAGGAATAAGTGTACATTTTTCCCTATATACGCTTTTATGATTAATATAACATTTTTTAAATAATTTACCAATGAATAATAATAACTGTTTTTCTTATTATTATTTTGCCCAGATAAATATTTCCAATTAAATAAAATATTGTTTTTTAACTATAAGTTAATTATGTGAGTAAATCAAATTCATATAATGTATAAACATAAGTAATCTGATAGTAAAATAGTCTTTTCAAAAACATTATTATTATTTTAAATAATAAAAAAATAGGGTGGAAAAAAACAGAGTAGAAGGAAAAGGGTATAAAATATTACATCCCCAGAAATTCAACATAAACATACTAACTGGACTTCAAGAAAAACAAATTTAAAGACAAGTGCTGCCATCTACAAGTACACAAGTGGTAAATGATATACTACAAGTGAATTTACATATTCATCTTCCAATGCAATAATTTTCAAGTTAATTACCCATGTTTTTGATGATGATGATGATGCTTATTGTTTTTCACGCAAAAATTAATATTGGTCATAATTCATAATTTTTTGGAATACGAATTTATTGCGAATACTGATTAGTCTGATTTTATGGTTTTTCATTCTAGAAATCTATATTAAAAATGAATCTTGGAAGGATTGCACAGCGGTTCAGTTTTTAGTCAAGATAAAATGCTTTAACTCAAAACAAAAAATCAGTTTAATACTTAAAAAAAAAAAAGCTTATTAATAAAGTCCATAGAGAAATACTTAGTAAAGATAATTAATAAAGAAAGAAAAAAGAAAAGAAAAACGCATAAAATCAGAATCTACTAAAATGGGCCGAAATCTGAAAATTTACTTGTGTACATTTTCCTTAATTTCAACTAATTAAGATTTATGTTTAATGACAAATTTGTAAATTTTTCAAGGTATCTATATTATGTCTTTAGACTAAGCTGTCAGTAGGGGTCCCTAAATGTGTTTGTCTTCTCCTCAGTTAATGCACTGAAATGCATTTTTTATAGCCCACAACATGAATTTTATTAAGATTTTAGTAATATTCTTCTATGTCCCATGAGATTTAGCTGCATTCAATAAGAATATAGTGGCGGATTTAGGGGGGGGGGCTAAAAAAAGTATTGACATTCCCAATTGAATAGTATAATTGCAAACTTTTCATTGATCTGGAATTACATCTTGAAAAATCTTAGCCCCCCCCCCCCCCCCTCCAAAAGTTAAGTTCTGGATCCACCACTGTAAGAATATAAAAACATTCAGAGTTTCCACCAGATTTTTTTTTAAAAGTAGGGGTGCAGTTAATTCTAGATTCATGAGGGCAGTTCTGGATTCTTAGGGGCATATTTAACATTTACAATCCAGACACTTATTTTAAAATTTCGATTTTACGTATAAATAGAAGAAAAAGTTTTAAATTTTAACTTTCTTTACACCTTAATTTTGCTTGTTACTGATGTATGAACGAATGTTGATTGTTATGCACAACACATTTATTTATATTTACAACATACCTTCAGTTTGAAGGTAATTTTAAATAAAAGGCAGTAAGGGTGCAACTTTTTTAGATTAAGGGCAAGAAGGGTAGGTACCATTTCTTTGGATGAGGCGGCAACTCTGTAGCAGAAACTGTGCAGCATGGCAGCGAGTTCTGCAGATTAATTTTACATCTCTGAAAAGAAGTGCTAGGTTAAAAAATAAAATATAATTCATATTCATATTATCTCTCTAGATCCAGAGCCTGACTGAGGCAGGGGCCCGGGCCTCCACATCAGAGGGGGCCCCCAAATCGAATAGAAAGTTTACTTTACGTTTCCTTCTTTAATGAACTTCTTTTAAACAAAATATCAGTACATTGTAAAATCCGGCTTAATTGAGCCACCGTAATTGTGAAAATTTAGCTGAATTCTGCCCTAATATCAGCAAGGACATGAATTTTTCGCAGCTAGATGACAAAGTTAACAATCAGAAATAAAATGGATCTATAATGGGGTGAAAAGTTTAAATACCTCCATAAAGTTTGGTTCTTCATTACTGAAGTAGTGAAGCAGAGGGGGCCCCCTGAAGAAGTTTTTGCCCCGGGCCCCAATTAGGCTAAGTCGGGCCCTGTCTATCACATTTTATTTTTTGCATATTCTTAACTTATTTGCTTTATAAATGTAAATTTTATGTATTTTGTAAGGTGCTGATAATACCTGTGATACACACCACACTGTGTCGGTCATTCCTGGCTCACAGACAGATACAGAAAATTCTGCTATTAGAATGTGCAAGGTTTTTTTTTTTTTTTTTGTCTAGATGAAGCACTCTCCTGAAACTGTCTGGGGCAAACTCTGGGCATTGTTTTCAAAACAAATAAATAGTTTAGTGAATATGAGCTTTGCTCCTTAAAATTAAGAAATAGGTATAAAAACTTGGAAATGGTTAAAATAATTTATATATTTAAAAGAGAAGAAACTATTTAAAACAAATCAAACAGACCAGAAATACAAATGACTGCTATTAAGATTATTTCACCATTAATATGAAAGGAAAGCACTAGTAAAGAAAACGGTTACATTTTCCTCATTTATTAATAAAATTGCACAATAAAACAGCCGAAATTTACTGCATTACACATCAAAATATGGCAGAGGCAGATATGCATTCAACAAATTCAGCCACTCAAGAATACATAAAGGAATTAAAAATAATTTCATTAAACTAAATTATTAATAAATGAAAAGTTAGTTTAGACTGCATTTTTCCAATACAAACGCAATGAAATTTCAAGTAATTAAAAAAAAAAAAAGTATGTATAATTTAAATGTACTGTATTTGAAAATAATTTTTTGAGTAAACTTACCATTCAGTCTTCTACTAGCTGGATAAGCAGGCAGTTCTAAGACATAAAAATACGACTAAATATAAGCGTACGTAAATTACAAAGGTGCACACAAATGTAAACATAATAAATAACACTAAGCAAATAATATTCCACATAAAATATTGAATCAAGTGATTTCTTTAATTTAAAACTAATTCTGTTAAAGCTTTAGATAACATTTTATTTCAAACTTAATATTACAATATCATTGCAGTGATCGAGAAATTAGCAAAATATTTAATTTCAATATTTTATAGCTGCGATTTTAAATGTTGCGATAACAAAGATGTTACATGTAGTCATTTCTTAATATTGTTTGTGCATAAAGCATTATAGGAATTAGCACAACTTTAATAGATTGGAATATGTTACTAAATTAAGTCATCATTAAGAGTAGTATATTTTATAGAAAAAAAAATATTTTTTCTCATGTAATGGCTTAATAAATCAGCCGGTACGAAAATAATTATGAATTCGGCTGATATATTAAAACAAAACTGCCAGACAAATTCAAATTCTCACTATAATAATCTACCATGAAATTTTCAGAAACAACGATCGCCGTTAGTGTGAAATTAATGCTTCAAAAACATTGCAGTTCTTTTATTTTTTGCATAGGAAACAAAAACATTGTTAGTCTGACGCAATGATCACTTACCAGGCTTTTGCATATCGTTTATCCTTCGCAAAAATAAAAAAATATCACATATTGTAAAAAGCCGACTACAGAAAATGAGTAACTCGCGTTTAATCCCGTTACCGTATCGCGGAAAAAAAAATAATAATAAAAATAAAACTAACTTCACAGTTAATGATTCTAAAGTGATAACCGCACATAATTATTTTATTATTTTTGTTTATTTTATAATGTATATTTAATGACTAAAAATACCTATTCATTTTTCAAATACTATGACGTCTTTTCTGTTGCTGAAAGCTGAAAGTAGAGTCCTTTTTTTAGGATCCTTACCTGAGAGTATGCCTTACCAGCACCTATCGAATAACGTAAAGCCTGTGCAGGAATTTGTGACGTCACTACTCATCGTCCCAAATATATCGCATTAGATTAAGGCGACCAAATTTTTCAAACCCAATTTGAGGACAAATCATTCCAGCATCCTCAAATTGAAGGGCCATTTGAGGACAGAACTAAATTACAGTGCCTAGAAGTACAGTGCCTTCTAGGCACTGTATCTAAATTATGCTTTATCAGGGCTATGCAAGATATATACTAAGCGACAAAAAAAAAGCCGCACTGCAGAAAAAATGACTTATACATTTTTTATTTGTAATAACTTTAAATTAATGTTTGAAACAAATAAAACTGTCTTGTTTGCATAATACCAATGGGATGAAATGATACCTACGTAGGGGAGAGGAGGGAGGTTTGGGACAGTTTCAAATAAATATTTTTTTATTCATTATCTTGCACTTATCTGTAGATGCAAATGGTTAGATAATAAACTTACATGTTTTAACTTTATAAAAAAAAATACACAGCATTTAAATATTGAATATTTTTATTACTTTTATCTAATTACAAATTACAAGAATTTTGTCCCATTCCTTCCTCATGGGTGGGAGGAGAGGGACACATAGGTGGGAGGTGTGGGACACATTTGAAAAATAAAGAAAAATCAGCGAATATCATAATGAGAAAGATCAACATTAAAAGAAAAGCAAGATTGTGCTCTACTGGTCCCACCAACCAACTGTGGTGGCATCAATTTTATGATAATATCATTTTTTTCAATTGTACTATAGTCATCCAGTTGAGGAAAATTAAAATTTCCTTTTACATCTTTTCTTAAAAATTTGACATTGTAGCTTTCAGTATCATTGTCAACACTCTCCACCCTTGCAACATAATAAACAATTGACCGTTTTGTAAGGAATTTGACAAGTACAAAATCATTTATCCCTATGTTTGGTTTGTCCTCCATCCAGTCAATTTCTTGTGCTATTTCCGTGTCATCATGCACATCATAATCAAATATTTCATCATCGGAGGTGTCATGTAATGAAATTAATGACTCTTCACTATCACTGGATTCATCTTTGGACAGTAATTTTTTTTCATTTTTTTGTTTTTTTGGCTTTGCAGAAACAGGTTTTAGTCTGCGCTTTTTGTTTTCTAGTCTGGCAGCTTCTGCTTCTTCAATTTCCTTCTTCTCAGGTGTAGCTGTTAATATCCTTGTTCGTCCTTTTTTCTTTCCTTTATTTTTCTTCAATGGATTTCTAGGTTCTGATTTTGGGAATGGCCGTATGTCTGCAGGACTGAGAGACAAAGTCTGAGATGAAGACGGCTTACTAACACCAATATTAACAGAATTGTTGGGTGGATTATGCGTTAAAGGAAGGCAATTACTGTTGTTATCATTATTTACCAGCATAGGACGGTCTGTGACGTATGATGTCAGAAACTCTTCATCTCCAAAGGGCTCACTATTAAATGGATATATTCCAGGTTTTTTAAATCCTGAAGTAATATTTTTTGGTGTGAATGATGTCTGGTATGAAATTCCGACAAGCTTTGCTATGTGGTAAATATTAATGATTTTCCCCGGATTGTTTATTAGCCAGTCATTGCAAGCTGCATTATATCGGCTTTTAAATGCGGAATACACCGATATATCTAGTGGTTGAAGCCTATGGCTGCAATGAGGTGGAAAAGTTAACATGATAACACCATTGTCTCTTGCCTTGTCGATTAATTTAACTGAAACATGGCTGTCATGGTTGTCAAGTATCAGTAAAATAGGATTTTCTTTTGAACTGTTTGTTTGACGAATTATATGATCCAGTGCCTTCAAAAATATATCTGCATTCATCCAGCCACTGGGATTGGCAAATCCAATGCTGCCGATAGGTGCTCCTTCCATAAAAATATCTTTAAAATTAACTCGCGGAAAAACAAATACAGGTGGTATGGCATTTCCAATTGCGTTAATGATGCATAATACAGTCACAAGCTCTCCACGCTCTGCTGAAGTTGCTTGTCCCACTTGTTTATTACCTTTTGCAGCAACAACTTTTGGGGGTTTATGCACTGTAGTGACTCCTGTCTCATCGCAATTATAAATCCGATCTGGTGTAAATTTATATTGTTCATATAAACCTTTTAGATTTTTATGGAAGGCTGCCACATTAGCTTTATTGAAGCTTGTACCTCTTCCAAAACTGGTAGCTTCTGGGGATCTAAGTGAAAGATTTGGATGTCTATCCATAAATCCACAGAACCAATCCTTTCCAGCCATTTCATTGGATTTCCATGAATCTGGAATGTTTAGATTCAGTGCACTTCCATATTGGTATGCCAATTTTCGAACTTGTTGCCTACTAAGTCCATAGTTCATATAACTGGATGTGACCAGATAATCGTTTAACATCATTTCTTGGTCAGTTGTGAAAACCATACCATTTACTAAATTTCTTCTAAAAACTATGTTATCTGTATCAACTGAATTCTTATATTTTTTCACATGACGGGCAAGAGCTAACTTTGAAATCTTCATGGCCACTGCAACCTCTCGAATGCTCTTTTTTTCTCTAATAACCATCTCAACACACTGCAGTATTTCCTTATTTGACATCTCTTCTGTGTCTGGGTGTTTCTTTTTCCACTTTCGTGGCATTTTCTAAAAAAACAAAAAAATAAAATATTTAATATAAAATTGAAAGTCTTATAAAATAAATTACAGGATGTAAAAACATCAAACATTTTTTTAAATTTTAATCATGCTACTTTTTTTTTTTTTTTTTTTTTTTTTTAATTTTGTGCAATATAAATAACAATGCATGCCTTAAACTTGTATTGTAAAACTTATTGTTACTAATGGCATACATTGGTAATAAATATTCTCAAAAATGACTATTGTGGTAATCATTATCAGTAAAATAGTTCTTAATTTAAAAGCAATAAAAAAAGAAACAAACAAACAAAAAAGAAAAGAAATAAAAGGTAAACAACCAATAACAAAATTATAAAAAAAAAAAAAAAAAAGATAATTTTAATCTATAGTACCAAACTATTTAATACTAGAGAATTTTTATCAAACTAAGTTCCATTACACAAGGGAGAGGTCACAATAAATTTTAGCAGAATATTTAATGGGGAGATTTTATATCATGTTTCAAATAAACTAGTAAATTATTAAAGTTTTAGTAACTATTAAATTTACTTGTAAACTATTAAGTTTTAAATAAACTAGTAAAGAGATGTAAAATATAGGTACATGAAACAGCCTCCTTGCTTTCCTGTTTATTTAAATTTAATATTCTTAGAAAAAAATCTTCAAAACAATACATAAAAGCGATTTTTTTTAAATTAAAATCAATTTTTTTAATCCTTTGAAAATTGATTATTACAACAAAATCTAATTAAATGTTTTCAATTTTAAATGTTTCATATTTTTAGTAGTAGAAGGGAGGAATGGACATGTCCCAGTCCTCCCTCCTTCAGAGTGTCCCATTCCTCCCTCTACATATTGCTTCTAAAAAATAACTTGTCACATAAACCATGATGGTTTTAGGCTTAACTAAACTGCAGATAAGCATACATTATATCTTTAAGATTACTATGATAATATGTTATGATTGTTTTATGAATTACATGAGTAGAGAAATAAAACTAAAAATATATTAAAAACTTACTCTGAAGGTAGAAAATTAAACTTGTTCCAATTATAAACTGAAGGCTGAAGCTGGATAAACTACAAACAGCAAAGAACAAGAAGCTATACTAACGCCATCTGCTGGTGAAGCTAGAAATAAAATAAAGTGATTTATTTTGCTACAATTTCAGCTGTCCCACACCTCCCACTGTCCCATTCCTCCCTCCTCTCCCCTACAGTCGGTAACAAAAGTGTCCGAACACTAGCAAAAATTCCTATGTAGAAGAAGTACACTTCATACTGTTTTGTTAAATAAATCCTTATCGAATCATGTTCTTACACTGACTAATAACAGGATTCGACAAGGATTTATTTAACAAAACCGTATGAAGTGTATTTTTTTTACATAGGAATTTTTGCTAATGTTCGGACACTTTTGTTACCGACTGTACATTTTCGATTTAATAATTCGCTTTATTGCACTTTACGAAGTACATTTTAAAAATCTGCAGAAAACTTTCTCTTTGAACATAATGCAGTAACCATACACATTGTATTCTCTTATGATTTATTATATGAAATAAACAAGTTATATTTTAATATATAAAATAAAATTATTTATTTGTTAAATCTAAGCAATTTTTTATTGAAAATATGAATTCTGCATTGGGTTAATTCCACCTTTATATGAAATTACTGCTTTAATGCGCAATGGCATAGTTTTATACAGTGTTTTAAAATAAATCTAAGAAATTTCAATAAGCCAAATATCACAAATAATTTTTTCTAGTTCTGGCAGAGTTGTAGGCTGCAAATTTCGAATCTTCTCCCCTCTCCCCCGCCTTTTTATAGACGAAACGTTTTCGAGCGGATTTGCTATTAGGACTATTTCCATGTCTGGTAAAGAAGAAATTCAACTATACCTTTTGTGGGATTTAATTTAAAGTGAAAAAAGATATGATTACTTACAGAATTATAGGTTCTCTTGGGAATGTATAGGAAATTTTGACAATTTGAAGTGAATAAACTTACCACAGACGCCGTGTAGTAAGGGGCATTATCATCTTGAAATGCTGTTTACGAAAATGTCCAAGATACCTCCAAAATAGTCGGTCAGGCACCACTTCTATAAAGACTGTGTTTAATTACGAGTTTATTGATCCCTTGAGCATAAAAATTTGCCCGACTGTTTGAAAAGTTATGCACCTCCGTACCATAATGTACGGAGAATGTGTCACTGTTTTAAAAGTGCTACTTTCATTAAGTCGGCCCTATTTTCATTGTCAGATCTGCTTGTTTTCTTTAGCTCGAAATAAGTTAAACTTGACTCATCAGAGAGAACCAGCTCAGCCCAATAATTAATTAATCATATTTTATTTTTCAGCCTAAAAGCCTGAAAGCCCTTGCTTTCCTAATTCTCTTCGCTAAGAATGGAATTTTTTCAAATTTTCTGTCATAAATGACAGAAACCTACTTTGTTTAATAGTTGCTGCACTGTAGCTAAAGAAATTATGCTGCCAAACACTTTTTCTGAATCTCTTTTATATTCTAAATGTAATACAAACCGATTTTATAAGTAATGGTTTTTTAACTTACGGTCATCTCGCTTGGATGAGCAACATGGCCGCCTAAAGCCAAATTTCCAGTTTAAACGGTCAAAAAATTTTATATCTTGCTATAAACCGTTTTACCAATATTTCGTTAACATTTAATTATTTTGCCATCTCACGTATTAAAATATTTTTTGATTTTCATTCAAAAATTAATACTTTTTGTGGCATCGTTAACTGTCTTATTTTTACCATTTTTGAAATAATTTCTAAAATTACAATTTTCCTGACAATTCCATTTTGTTTTTAACACTGGACTCAATGCTAAAGTGTATGTGGAGGACAACATAATAAAATCTGTTCGAAAATTTGCTTTTTAAACAATAAAATTGGCGGTTGTAAAAGGTAAAAAGGAAAATATCCAAGTGCGGCTTTTTTTTTTTTTTTTTTTTTTTTTTTTTTTTTTGTTGCTTAGTGTATAGTCATTGTCCGTATAGTCTTATTTTAAATAAATTTAATTTTAACATTTTAAACAGTTTTTATACAATCTGGAGGAAAAAATAGAGCTGGGACGACACTGATTATGATTGGTGTTTGCAGCTGCACGCAAGTTCACAATACCTACAGTCGGCTGCAAAATTATTCGAGCACTAGCAATAATCCTTGCCAAAAAAAAGTACACTTAATACAGCTCTGTTAAATAAATCCTTGTCGAGTCATGTTCTTAATCAGTCTAAGTACATGATTCGACAAGGATTTACTTAGCAAAACAGTCTTAAGTGTACTTTTTAAATATAGGAATTATTGGCTAGTGCTCGAATAATTTTGCAGCCGACTGTACATAGTTCGTCCATAACGATGGAATAATCCCTTCTGATTGGACGCGAGGATGCGACGCAACATCAAATCAACATTAGGTATCATAATAATTTTTTGGCCAATATTTTCAACTAAATTTTAACGAAAACATTTTCAAATATTTTCCGATATACATTTTTAGTATTATAGATCATCTGTATGAAAAGATTAATGATCAAAATCTTTTAGTGGCTATTTGTTCATATTTTAAGATGACATGTATTTTTTTTTTTTTTTATCCTGCACTTAAAAGTTAGTAATTTTTTTTTTTTTTTTTTTTACTAATATGTAGGAGTAGATATTTTTCAGATTAAAATATGTAAAATTGTCGGATTTTTTAAAATTTTATTTTATTCGAAAAAAGGTCGTATTTATACTAATTTCAGAGTAAAATCTTGTACCTAAATATCAGAATCAGAATATAAATATATGTTTGGTGTCGCTATCTACTGTGAAGAATGTGAATTATAGACTTGAAATTGAATAAATACATATGCTTATTTCTTTTAAGAATTCGAGGTAGCAATATTTTTGTAATTAAATGTGTGGCAAGCTATCAGATAATGATAAAGGAACAAAGAAAGAAAAATGAAAACTAATGTAAAATAATTATAATACATATATATTTTTAACTGTACAAAAAATCCCTCATTTTTTAAAATCAGTCAGAGAGTCCTAAGAAGGAAATTAGACTGCTAAAATTTAGGGCGAGTAATAATGCATATTAAAATCATAAAAAGAGGGTGTTAAATTTGGAGATAAGTTGATTGAAATTAATTGGAGATGGTATTTGAATGCTCTAAATATGAGTGTGTATTCATTATTAGTTCCATTTACAGAACAAAAAAGTATTTCTATCCGCCTTTCTTCCTATTTTATTGCGGCCGAGCGGTTCTGCGCTCAGAGCTGGTAGACGTGAGGTCGCGTTCGTCGACCTAGCCGTTCAGAGTTTTCCGTGGTTTCCTCTGAAACTTGCGTAAATACGGGCTAGGACCCCTTAGAAAGGCCTCCACGGAAGGCACTCCCCTCTGGCCTAGGACCCCAGTGTAGTCAATCGGCCTTAATCCCAAACACCAAACACACACCTTCCTATTTTATTTTATTTTTATTAAAATCCACTCAAATGGAGTAGAGAAACAATGATATAACTTTAAAAGTTAACATTTGTGGGTAATATCTGTAAATGTTTTCACTAAATTTCAACATGAAGTGTCGAATAAAAAACTATTCTGATGCCCAATTATTATTTGCTACTGCTTTGCTTTTGCTTCCCCGCGACCAATCACAAGCGATTATTCCATCAGTGTGGACGAACTATATAGGTATTGTGAACTTGCCAGCTTCTTTTGCTAGCTGCACATTATATATATATATATATATATATATATAAAGGCGGTCCTTAAATTTCGTTCACAAACTTAATGTACAGTCGGTAACAAAAGTGTCCGAACATTAGCAAAAATTTCTATGTAAAAAAGAACACTTCATACGGTTTTGTTAAATAAATCCTTGTCGAATCCTGTTCTTAGTCAGTCTAAGAACATGATTCAATAAAGATTTATTTAACAAAACCGTATGAAGTGTATTTTTTTTACATAGGAATTTTTGCTAGTGTTCGGACACTTTTGTTACCGACTGTACTAGTCTGTTAGACCATGGTAAACAAGTTTTACATAGGAAGTTTTATTCAAAAATGCGAACTGTCGCACTAAAGTGTTAAGTTCACAGATATATAACAACGAGAAGCATGGAGCAGGATTACGTCAGGTGTCGATTTTGCAGAAGGATTCATCAATTCAGCAATGAGTTTATGAGGCATCGACTGGAATTGGAACATTTGCCCTATGCAGCGGGTTTTTGGACACAACTTTCTGAGTAAAACTTATTCCCCATGGTTTCACACACCAGCAAGTAGTAAAGTTAACGAAGTTTTGGCACACACTTTTTCCCTATGTGTATATATATACGTATGGGGATATATTATATTATATGGAATCATATAATGAAATAATTTGGGAAAGAAAGAATTCGGGACAGACAACAATTACAGTTTTTCATTCATAATCAATAAAATACACTATAGATTAGTAAATATTTGGAGGGGGGGGGAATAGATTACTGAAGATATATATTTTTTTTCTGTTAATCTATAGTACAATCATTTTTCCAGCTGAACTTTACAATGCGGTGTGGTAGTTTCTTTTCACATAATGTAAAACTGTTAACAACTGTTATCATGCATCAGTTCTTAAATCTTTACAATTTTCTGTTAGGTTATTAATCGTTGAATTAACCTCCTGAAATCAAGAAATACATTACAGAAAATTCCAAAATCAGAAAAAAAAATTCTATGCACAAACACTTACCCCGCTTCTAGAAAATAATTAGGCAGTAACAATTTAAACATTCTTAAGCAAAATATTTAAATTTATGTTTTGAAAAATAATACTCACACTTTAAAAAGCTATATTTTATTTTAGATTAATATAACAGATTTTTCAAAATATAATATAAATATTTATAAAAAATTTTATTTTTCAGAAGAATGTAGGAGTTTAAGGAGATCTTTGTCGTTTAACAATTTGTTATGAAACTCAACGCATGAATAATCTACATTCACTTTTACACAAACTAGCGATCTTAAAGTTGATACTGATAATGAAGTTTTTTAATTCGTCCACACATTATTAATAATTGAGAACACCCTTTCAGTAGGTGCATCAGACCCAGGCAGGCATATAATAGCTTCCACCAATTTAAGCATATTTTTATAAGGAAGGTCATTCTTTCTTAAAGAAGAAAATATTTCGCACCAACGTTTTTCAGTTTCCATGCTTTCATTATTCCACCGAGATGTTATTTCTTTTGACATATAATCCTTTAAGTAAGCAAATTCTTCATGTAAGCGATTTCATCTTTAGCTTTCAGTACTTGCATTAACTTTATCAATGTAGTCTAAACTTTTATAATTGTAGTTGTTTGTCCTTCTACTTCTTTTATCGAATTATAAAAAAAGAGGTTTGTTTTTGTAGAAAACATAACCACACTTGTGCATATTCATTCTCAAAAAAGCGTTTAAGGATTAAAGGGCAGTTGCTGAGTGACAGAAAGTAAGCTTTTAAAGGCAAGAACATTTCCCTTAATCTGTTTACAGCAGGAAGTAGGGCAAGACATCTTATCTTGTTTTACTGTAACCCAGAACTTGTCGATATTCAACATCAACAAAGTTACAGAAGTCTTTCAAGGTTTGTACTCGCACAGTGTAAATATGAAAAAATGGATAAATTTTCACAATAATTGATTCTATATCAATTGGAACGTTATCTGTAGCAGCATTTACAGCATTATTTATAAGGTGAGCAGCACATCCAATACCGACTAGTTTTTTACCAAGTTAAGTCTGCATTTTTTAAAATACATTATTGGTTCCTTTGCGCATTGCACCACCGAAATTGGTGTTTGTATTATCTGCACAGTATCCAAGCAATTTAGATGATAAATTAAACTTCTTTACATTCTCCAATAAATAATTTACAATAACGTCTGCTGTTTCACATCGTAGATTTTCCACTTGCAAAACTTTTACACATAATCCTTGCTCTTCCAGAAAATATCTCACTGAAATAGGAAACAGTTTGACTGTTCCATGATTTGAAGTATCACAATAAATAGAAATGAATGATACTTTATCAAGATCATTCTTAATTTTTCATAGCTAATTTAGCAAAAACGTTATCCATAATAGCTTCTGAGCAGGATATGTCTATGAATTTAGCAGGATATGTCTATGCCGACTTATTTCTTTTAGAAAAGGGAAATAGAAAATGCACATCATTATTACTTTGATTTTTATATCATATTAAGTTAGATTATTTATGATTACTGAGGAACAAATAGAATAGCATTAATAAAATGTTTATTTTTTTGTTTTTTAACTTTGTATGCTAGAGGGGGGGGGGGTTAAAGAATGAGAAATGGACATGTCTGAGAAGGAAATTTTACGTAGAAAATTTCATGAATTTGAACCATAAAATTTAAAACAAAATTTCGATCTTTATTATGGTTAAGATATTCTTTTATAAGGTGAATATTTAGTGAAAATTCAAGCACTGCATCATAAGAGAAATGTTTTATAAAGTCGTACATTTTAAAAATTTGAATACAAAATGATAATAAAAATAGTTGAAATGTAATATGATATACTACCGATTTGGACCTATGAGACTTCATGCATTTTAGTAAGTATTAGTAAATTGGTCGAACAATTTTTACAAACTTTTCTGCCTTATACATGATATCGGATCGCATTGCCGTCATTATTACCTTCTTCTCTATTTGGAAAACTATTTCTTAATTTCAAGATATGGTTCATTTTGCGATTTAAATCCTACATTATTCATCATAAAAAAAAAAGAAAAAAAAAACGCCGGATGTTTATTTGCACAGGTTAAGCGGCGTGAAGTTTCTCTTTGCATTTCCAGATTTGGCGAAAATCGCACTGCCTGGCGAAAAATTGTGAATTTGTGCTGTACGCACCAACATAATGGAGGTACGCGCTCCGGCACATGTCTAATTTAGGGCTACTAGAGAATACGAGCTGAATCATCCGACATATTTAGTCCTTAGGCTTGCTGTTATTGACCCTGTGCCCGTTTTGCATGTAAACGTGCTCCTATTTTGGATGCTATTTTTTATTGTTTTATTCATTTCATTTAGTTTAAAATTCATCATGTGGGGTTGTTCTGCTATAAGTTGTACTAATAGTATCCGAAAAGGAAATAGAGTGTTCAAATTCCTGGCGGAAATAACGAGAAGAAACAGATTATCAATTGGCGTCGAGATGATTGGGTGCCAAGACCTCATGATCAATTTTGCTGTGTAAGTCATTCTTTATATAATATTAATTTCAACATAAAAATTCCAGTTATATGAATATTTGAACCATAAAATAATGCTGTATTATAATTAAATTATTGCATTTATGTCCATTATTTATGTTTAAATAGCATTTTATTTTGTATTGTATGTAGTTTGTATTGTTTACGCTGGCGAGTTTTTAGATCGCCAAATTTAAAATCTGTTTATGATTACTAATGAACTTCGGTTGCTTTTATTTCATTGTACGTATACCAAGCTTACAATTTCTAAACATTTTCGTCTTCTTTTTTTAGAAATTAGTACAGTCGGTAACAAAAGTGTCCGAACACTAGCAAAAATTCCTATGTAAAAAAAGTACAATTCATACGGTTCTGTTAAATAAATCCTTATCGAATCATGTTCTTAGACTGACTAAGAGGATTCGACAAGGATTTATTTAACAAAACCGTATGAAGTGTACTTTTTTTACATAGGAATTTTTGCTAGTGTTCGGACACTTTTGTTACCGACTGTAAGTAAAAAATACACAATATATAACGTTCATTAAGAACTTTCTTAAGTTCAATTTTTAAAGCTGAAAATTCAGTTATGATTTCTTAAAAAAAAACACACACACACACTATATATATGTATGTATTATATATATATATATATATGTGTGTATATATATATATAAGTATTATATATATATATATATGTATATATATGTGTGTGTGTCATTGCAAATGTTTGTGTTATGATTGATTGTAATGATTAGATCTTTTTGAATAATGTCACCCCTCCCCTTTTTTTTCTGTTTATTTAGAAAGGTTGAAAAATGGAAAAATACATATTTGTAAAAAAATTTCCTTTAGTATAGAATCAATATTAGAGGTTGTGTAGTTTTCCTAAATACATATATAAACCTTAACTATCATTTTAACTTCATTTACAATTTGTGTAAAATAACATGTTTTAAATTTCTTTCTCAAATTTTAGTGAAATTTATATGCAATATAAAAATAATTTTATCCTTTTCTGCCTACCCCCGACCCCATTTTGTATGAAGTACATATAGTACAAAATAAAATGCTATTTAAACATACATAATATGCATAAATGCATTAATTTAATTCTAGTATAATATTTTATGGTTCAAATATTCATGGAACTAGAATTTTTATGTTAAAATTAATATTATATAAAGAATAATTTACACTTCAATTGATTGAGTGCCAATTTAGTTTATTTTGATTTTAATCTATACTCAATAGAAGAAAGTGCTGAATCCGCAAAAGTTCTCAACTTCCGATTTTTGACGGATTTACACATTTTGAGAAATCTAAAACACGATTTGACCTTTTTATAGAAAATGTCTGTCTGTGTGTGTGGAGGGAGTGGGGTGAAATTTCGTGGCGAATATGTCTCAAAAATTACTACAGAGAATTCCATATAAATTTATATGCAGATGCACCTTCACCTAAATTAGCATCTATCAGCTTTTGGTGCCAACCACTCAATAGGTGGCGCTGCTATACATCGATTTCTGCAGATCAGGGGAAGACTATATCTCAGGTTCTATAGCGTATCATAAAAAAAAAAAAAAAAAAACTTGATATGTCAGAATGGCCACTATGAGATATTATGCCAATTCAATTAGGATGCTTATCGGCCAATAGGTGGCTATGCTATACTGGAAATGTACTCGATAACGGGAAAGGTATAGCTCAAGTTCTAAGGCATGTAACTGTACGAAACATGATATATGAGATAACCATTATAAAAACGCATTTTTAAGATATTATTTATAGACAATAAAACTGCAAAAGACCAAAACAGAATAGCTGCGTCTCCTGTCAGGTAATATACACTCAAGTCATCATTCATACCTCACATTTCAAATTTAGTGCATTTTTACTTTCTTCTATTTTCAATATTGGATTCGTAAAAATTTTCGACCTCGGGTTTTTGATGGATCTACACGTTTTGAGAGCTGTAGAATACGAATTGACCATTTTTAGAAAATGTCTGTGTCTGTCTGTCTGTCCGTCTGTCTGTGTGTGTGTGACAAAATTTTGGGGCAACTGTATCTCAGGAACTACAGCACAGAATTTCATACAAATTGGTATGTAGTTGCACCTTGACATAAATTAGTGCCTATCAACATTTGATAAAAATTATCTTACAGGTTGCGTTGCCATCCCGCTTTTTCTAAATTTTTAACATGGTGGTATAGGACAAAATTTTGTATAAATGTGCATAAAGAGAACTTTTTTTAATAATCATTATGAAATTTACCAGAATTATTTATAATAGAGATAGTCAACTGGGAAAAAAATTTTGTATGTGTAGGAGCCTTGCCTCCCCCCCTGGGGGGGGAAGACCCCTCAAGGGCAGTAAGTTTTCCTGTATCTTTCAAAAGAGCTCGCCAGCACCTTTAAAACGAATGGTTGAACCATAAATCTGCGATAATTTAAAATGAAGTTATCGATTTTTTTCATTTTTAACATTTTTAATTTATTTATTTATTTATTTATTTTTTTATGTAACATTGACAATAAAATTGACTTTTTTTGGATATTTAGTGTTATACTATTCCTCTAATATGGAAATCGTCTGCATTATCATGGAAGATAATTTTTTTAAATAATAATTTTAATAAATTAGTTTTACTGAGTGAATTTGTATAGGAAAAAATCTGGAGTGACTCCACTCGACTTTCCGAACATTGAGTAACTAACAGTTTTGTAGATAAAGTAAAGAAAGAGTAATTGCTAAATAAACAAAAGAGAGAAAACCATAATAGAGTGTTTGAGTATTTTTCTCCATATATCACACGAGATTTTATTTAACGCTACTGAACTTTGAGCCCTTAGATCATAATGATAAAGAATTTTTCGTTGTGTCCCTGTAAAAATCTATAAAATTCACCAAAATGCTTATAGTTAGAGCAACAGTCATTTATAATATTCATACAAATTTTCAGCTCAATTGAATAAGGCGTTTAGACGCTATGGCACTTTTAAAAATTTAGTCTCATAGGCCATAATGATAAAGAATTTTTCTTTGTGTCCCTTTAAAAAAACTGTAAGTGCTAGATTCACCAAAATCTATACAGTTGGTGCAAATGTGACCTATAACATGTGTACAAATGTTTTGCTCAGATTAATAAGGCGTTTAGACGCTATCACACTTTTAAAAAGTTGGCCCCATAGGCCATAATGATAAAGAATTTTTCTTTGTGTCCCTGTAAAAAAACTATAAGTGCTAGATTCTCCAAAATCTATACAGATTGAGTATCTGTGACCTATAATATGTGTATAAAGGTTTTTGCTCAATTGAATAAGGCGTTTAGATGCTATCGCACTTTTAAGATTTTGGTCCCATAGGCCATAATGATAAAGAATTTTTCTTTGTGTCCCTGTAAAAAAACTATAAGTGCTAGATTCACCAAAATCTATAGGGTTCGTACTATGGTGACTTACAATATACGTACCAACTTTCAGCTTGTTCGAACAAAGCGTTTAGACGCTAGCGTGTTCACTCACAGACATACACACATACATACACACATACACACACACATACATACATCATCTCAAAAATAGTGGAAACGGACTCAGGGGACCTCGAAACGTATAGAAACATCAAAATCTCCAATTCGGATTTTTGACATGATTACAATACTTTCCTCACTATAGTGTTCGGAAAGTAAAAAAAAGAAAGTCATGTGGTGGCCGCAACATACTAATTACAACATGGAAGCCGATTTACATCCTTCAGATACTCAGTGGTGGTGATGGTGGTGGTGGGGTGTGCACACAAATTAATGTATCATTTTCTTTCCTAATAATTCTGTAGATTTATACAATACAGAAACCGAAATATAACATTTCCATCCACCGTGGGAATTGCAGCAAGCATAGTAGCACCACCTACCGCCTATATGCACCCTGCACCCAAATTGAATTGCCATATTGTTTCATAATGACCCTATCGCATATTGTTTTGTGAAGATGAGATAAATCCTTTATTGTAAATAGGAGAAATAGCAGCGTCATCTTTTGAGAGATTTGCACCAAAAGATGGGCACCAGTTTATGTCAAGATGAAAGTGAATATGAACTTTTATGAATGTTTATGCCTTAGATTTTGAGCTAGCAGTCCCACAAAATTTTTTTCGCATACACATAGAGAGATTTTTTTCTAAAAATATCAAAATCGGTTCTCTATCTCTAAAAATATATGAATCTATAAAAAACCCAGAAGTTAAAAATTTTTAGGGATCCAGTATGTTCTTTAAAAAATGCTTGTATGACAAGAGATTTAAGAAAATTTTCTTTTGTAAGAGAAAACTGCTCTCTTCTCTTTCTCTAATTTGGCTACTTCCGCCTGCACAGAAATTATTTAAAGCATTTATAAAAGAAATTTTATCCTAAAACTAATATGAGTTTTGCATTTTTAACTTGATTTAAGCCACACATTACAAGTAAAACTGCTTTTACTTTTTTCTGCATTTAATAAAAAAAAAAGTATTGCTATCATAAAAATTTTCGACTTACTTTTTTTGATGGATTTACATATTTTGAGTGTTCCAGGACAATATTTGAATATTTTGAGAAGATATCTGTCCTGTCCATTGCGCTTTGTTTGTGCGTGTAATAAAAAATTTGTGGCGATTGTATCTCAGGAACTACAGCACAGTATTTCATGTAGTTGCATCTTGGTATAGATTAGTGCCTATCAACTTTTGTTGAAAATTACCCAACAGAAAGCGTTATCATCCCGCTTTTCTAAATATTTAATGTGGCAGTATGGGACAAAATTTCGTATAAACGAGCTAATTCAGAAGTATTCTTAAGTAATCCTTATGATATTAAATAGAATTATTTTTAATATTAATAATCAATTAGAAAACATTTTGGTACATATAGGAGTCTTCCTTTTATTTCAGTAGTGCAAATTTTCAATATGAGTATCTTTCAAAAGAACTCATCGATACCTTTAAAACGAATAGTTGAACCACAGCTCTGTGATAATTTAAAACAAAGTTATTGATTTCTTTTATTAGAGGGAAGAAAAAAGCATTTTCTGAAATTTTGTTTCTAGACTATAAAATTGACTTTTTTGGATCCTTAATATTATACTTCTTTGTGATAAGAATTGTCTGCATTCATAATGTAAAATAATTTTCATGAGCAATAATTTCAAAAAATAATTTCTATTGCGTGGATTTGGATAAGAAAAAAAAAAAAACAGAAAAAAGTTTTGTGATGGTCACAACATCTAATACTGTTATGGGTGATTCATAGACTTCTTAAAACTTGAAATGGTTATATAAAAATTCTCGTTTTAACATATGCATTTAAAAATAAAGAAATTGTGCTTGTCGAATTCCGAATATTAGTAACAAATATATAAACTAGACGATTTACCTTTTATTTGCAAATTGCAAAATGAAAACAAAAGTTATTTATAAATTCGCCAAAAGAGCGCTTAAGTCGCCAAGAAGATGGCGGCTGATGATTTGGCCCGTATATGCAGCGGCTCTAGTCCAACGAGATAAATAAAGTAGAGTGATAAATGGTAACTCTGACATGATCCAACATGAGTCATGTGACATGAACGCTCTATGCGTTGGTTCCCTTGGTAACAGTTTATTTTTGATAAATTTCTATGGCAACGGTTTGGAGATTGTTCTTCACAAATGTCATAACCGCCAATGTTTTTGTTTACTTATGTAGTTTAATACCACGGAGTAAGAAATAACTGGAGGGGAAACTAGAGTAAAATGTGTGTTATCTAATTATTTGAGTAAAAGATGGCGCCACTCTCGGCTGATGTCCGATCATTCCCATTCCGTAATGCTTTTCAATGGGAAAAATGCTTATAATTTTATTTTTTTAACGAAAAGAATGATTTTTGAGAAAATCGGCGAAAAATGAATTTGAATATTTAGGGTTTTCTTAACAGCATTAAGTTTTTACAAGCGGCATAGGACACTTGTTATTTTAAAAGAGCCAATTTTTACAGGCTTTCGTCAAGATCATAATTAAAGGGACATTTAAAGGGCCACAGGGACATTTAAAAGGACTAGGGAGGGAAATGATATCTATAATAAAGTAAAATGTAGATTGAAAAGAAATGTATCTTATATAATAGATTTTCGTCGCAATTTCAATTTTAATTTATAAGCAATTTATAAATAAGTAGAAGAAGAAATTTATTTTATTTAATATTATTATTATTTTCTTATTGTTAATATAGTTCTTAGTTGCGTATGATTCTATACATTATTTAAATATCTTAATACTCGTAGTATAAATGTATTTTATGAATATAGTTTGTCATTATTACATTTAGCTGCACAAAGTGGATTTTTTTTTTTTTTTTTTTTTTTTTAATATAATATATGATTTAGTTTCTATAAAATTAATTTATAAAAATAACTAATTATTTTAAAGTAATATATATAATTAATTCAGTTTATAAATATTAAGTTATAAAGTAATAATTTATTTTTCACCTTATAATATATTAATCTTCACACATTTCTAAGTGGCGTGATACTGCTTTTGAAGCTGGTAGATTGGAAGTGCTGGGTTCAATCTTAGGTTGTGCTTGTCGAATAGCCGTTCGAAGTTTTCCGTGGTTTCTCTGAAACTCAGGTAAATATGTGTTGGGATCCCTTAGAAAGTCCCCGCTTTTCACTCCTTGGGTTATGCGTTGAGGACACATAACTGAGTCACAGAAACCTTGTGCAGTTAATTGCCTTAACACTAAAACATATTATTTCGTCTAAAGATATATTTTTAAAGAATTTTGTTTTTTACCTGCCGCACGATTGACCGAATGGCAATGTTCTCAAAGTTGTTTGACGGGAAGTGCTGGGTTTCATACCAAGTCGCGTTCACGAACCTATCGCACGGTGTTTTCTGTGGTTTTCTCCGAAGCTCGCAGGAATACAATGTAAATATACTGAAAAAAAAAAAAAAAAAAAAAAAAAACTACTATGGAGGGCAGGTATTTACTCAGGTCTAACACCTGATTGGCCTAAGACTCTAAAATTGCATTCCATCTTAAATTAAAAATATCCATTGCTTTTATGTAGACTTTTTTTTAAAAGAATGCATTTCATATTTCATTGGGATTAAATAATAATAATAATATAATGCAATAAAAATTATATAATATATTTAATATATGTATATATATATATATATATATATATATATATATATATATATATATATATATTGCTTATATAAATTATTTGAAATTGAATATCCCTTTGAGATTAATTTTCATTTTGACAACAGCTTACACAAAACTGGCTTTTTTAAAATAACAAGCCTCGCATACTTCTTGTAAAAAAAATATATGTTGTTAAGTAAACCCAGTATAATCAAATTCATTATTCGTGAATTTCTCAAAAATCATTCTTTTTGTTAAAAAACTTTTTATATGGACATTTTTGCAAGTGAAAAGCATTACAGAACGAAGACAATAGGGCACCTGCCGTAAACAGTGTTTTTCTTTAATATGGTGTTCTTTTCAAGCTGATAGACGGGAAATGTCGAGTTTAATTCCAAGTCGCGCTCGCGGACCTAGCCGATAGGAGTTTTCCGTGATTTTCTCCGCAACTTGCATAACTACTGGCTAGGATCCCACAAGGAGACGCACTGAGGGCATTCTAATCTGGCCTAAATCCCAAGTGCTGTCAATTAGCTTTACAATCCCAACATCACGCCACGAAAGAGGTCTGAAATTTACTTTTTCAAACAGTTTACATATAGTAAAATTGCATTTGACAATCAAAAATTTTTAATACTTTTACGTAGATTTTTTTTTATCATTATACATGTAATTAATTTCATATTTCATTGGGATAAATATATATATATGTATATATATATATATATAATAAAAATTATAAAAAGTGCTTTTTAAAATTCCTTTTAATTTTCCTTTTGATGACAGCTTATACAAAACTGGCTTTTTTAAAATAACAAGTATCACCACATACTTCTTGTAAAAAATATATGTTGTTAAGAAAACTCTGTGTAATCGAATTCATTTTTCGTTCACTTTCTCAAAAATCATTATTTTCGTTAAAGAAAGTTATTAAATGAACACTTTTACAATTGAAAAGCATTACGGAACGAAGATAATTGGACATCTACCGACGAGTGGCGCCATCTATATTACCCAAAAGTATATTGCAGTTTTTCAAGGTTTCGTCCATTGGAGTTTCCCCTCCAGTTATTTCTTACTCCGTGTTTAATACATGAAGATAGAGGGTTACTCTAGCTTCTTGGTTTAACACGTTCACGCCGGCGCATTCCTCTCAAAAGTACCCGCACCGGCATGAACGTGTTAATATTCTTTTGTTCTAAATCATTTTGATTTTGATTTTACTTCTTTTTTATTTCATCTAGTCGAAATTTAACCGACAACATACAAACGGAACGCTTGCAACTTCGATGACATAAATTCCGCAAGTTTTTTGCAAATACAGTTGGCAGCAAAAGTATCCGAGCACTAGCAAAAATTCCTATGTAAAAAATGTACACTGAATGCAGTTTTGTTAAATAAATCCTTGTCCTTGTCGAATCCTGTTCTTAGTCTAAGAACACGATTCGACAAGGATATATTTAACAAAACAGTGTTAAGGTATCTTGCCTACTTTAAAATGACCATTTTTGACAAAAATATCGATTATCTGTTTTTTATTTAGTTTTAAAGAATAGACTTTTAGCTTTCCAAAACACCTTTACTTTTGTTGGTACGCTAATTAGAACCGAAGTTATAGCCAATTAAGTAAACCGGAAGTGAGATTCTTTAAGACAGGAAGTTTTGCCGTTTTTTCAGAAAAAGGGCATTCAAATGCCTCTGAAAAAATTGATTGAAAAAAAAATTGACAAGTCAAAAAATTAAAGTTGTTGCACTGCGACATAAATAAATGTTTGTCTTATAAATGTGTGAAATTTTGAAGGTATAAATTTTAAAAAAAAACTTAAGTAAATTTCAAAGTTAAATCTTTAAATGCGTTTTCTGAAAAACTACATTTTTCGATTTTTGTGTATGCGATAAACCCGATTTCTCCAAAAGTTTTCAAGATATTTCTATGAAATTTTTTCACAGTATATAACAAATTTGCAGTTACGCAATGAACTAAAAGCTAAGTTCTGTGTACTATTTTGAAGATTTTACATGTGTTTATTTTCTAAAAAACATATTTTTTTCGGAAAAATCTGTATTTTTCTCTGTTAGTTACCATATTTCAGTCAATTTTAAGAACTTCTCTTAACTTTTAGTTCAATGCACAGATAAGGGTCATATCATTATGTATTTCAATGGATATTGAATTATATTAATTTTTATTGAGTATATGAGGTTTGGCGTAAACGTGAAATTTTGCTCATTTTTTACACAAAATCACCTACTTCTTTGCAAAATAAAGAAATATTTGTTTAAAATGTACTATTTTTCATCATTCTATGTTCGTTTGTAACTAAAAATATAATTACTTAATGCATAGTCTGCTTTTTCCGAAAAAAGGGCTCCGTAAGTAGGCAGATACCTTAAGTGTGCTTTTTTTACATGGGAATTTTTGCTAGTGCTCGGATACTTTTGCTGCCGACTGTAGTCATACAATTGGAACGCTTGCAAACGGCTGCAGACGGCTTTGCAAATGGAAGTCTTTCATTTGTATGTACCCCAAAATGCTTAAGAATAGTTGAAAAATTATTATTTGTTGTTAAGTTTAGCTCTTTAAAAGTTTTACTTTTCTTTTATAAACACTTTTGAACTTTGTTGGGAAAAGATGAAAAAAAAAGGTATTTTATTATTTATTAAAATGTGAAATATGTGAAAAATTATTTTAAAAACAAATTAGTATTTCGGTCATAGGACTGTCATATGTTAGCTAATAATAAAGATAACTTGCCGAACTGAAATTTTAAATGCCAAAATAGCGATAAAGGGCCAAATATAGCAACCTATTGGTTCATCTCACGTGATTCATCTTGAACCACGGAAAGCTAATCCTTCATCCATTGAATCAGCTTCAGCACTCTAATTTATTTATCTCGTTGCTCAGTCTAATTTAAACACATGACAAGCGAAAAGGGAGAATTTCGTTGCTAATAGTAAATATAATGTGCAATTGAATTTGACTGAATGCAAAACTTGCAAGACATTGACGAGTAAATTTCTGTAACTATAGAAACAGAAAGAAAAAATGATCAAAATGAATTTCAACTTGCGCTACTTAGATTAAAATGGCTGTTGCTATCCGCGTTTGTAATGATCGATAGACGGCGCTTTGTGAACTGCAGTTGTTAGTAAACATTATAGCCACGTGTGTTCCATTAGTGTTCTTTTTGTTATTCTACTTAATATTCGTAGTATAATTTCTCCGCCATTACATTATGGAAAATTGATTGCTTTTGGAAAAAATACTTCAGTTTATTCAAAGTTCGATCGGAAGTAGATTTTTAACTGAAGTTGAACAAATATTAATTTCAAATCATCTGATTAATTCTTTACTTCCATTAGCCGAAGCAACTGAAATTTTAAATTTGTCATTTGGAAATAAATGGAAGCTCAATTCTGGATTTCTTGATCCTTTGGAGTTACACTGTGGCACACAAAAGTATGTGTTATCCTTTTTTACCGTATTTATTCATTTTTATTCAATAAATATATGTGAAACTAAATATCGGCAAGCAATGGCGGCTGTATGGAATTCGAATTCAACCATGTTTATTGTAATTTCACCTTAGCCCACCAGAGGGCGAGGATTTCATTACAATCGCGGATATTAAACTTCTTGTTGAAAAAAAAATTTTTTCCTCGTGAATATTTTATCGTAATAAGTTTTATTGTAGTTTTAAATAACAACAAGAAATACTAATAATTTATTTTACTTTCAAAAAAAATTCTGTATTTTTAGCTTGTGAGTGTGAGTGTGAGTATTGCTTTTACTTTTTACTATGCTTAATTAATCTTTTTTTTTTTTCATGTTAAATTAAGCAAGCTATCTGGTATAAAAATATTTCTTAAATACTTATGCAAAATAAATCAATTAAGTGCATGTTCAAGGTGTTAAATGTTTTTCGGATAAAGGCTAAATTATTTCCAAAAAATTACCTTGAGTTTTCTACTTAATTAATTGCATCATGTCATTCGAAATAATTATGGGAAAAGTAGATTTTTTTAGTAGCATTTAGCGAAATTTTATGATGATGAAAAAACTTTTTTCAGTATTCACTGAAATTAAAGTTCGGTTAGACTATATTTGAGGGTGCCCCTTGATTCTCGCCAAGTTGTGATCGCGGTAAATATATTAAGGTTAGCCTATTTATATGTATAGGTTATATGTATATAGTTATACGTATATAGTGTATATGTATAGGTTATATGTATATAGTGTTACAGGTTATTAACAAAAATGCGCCAAACAATTTCGCCAAGGGGGCACTCTCAAATATATTTTTACCAAGAAATTAAATTTCAAATAGTTGTAAGTAATGTATATGCATTTAGGTCATAAGACTTTCATAAATAATAATAATAATAATGAAACGGTATTGATTGCATGTATTTATATCATAAGGTTTCTCTCAATTTTACATTTCTAGTGCCTTTTTCGAATACAAGAAAAAGAAATTCAAATTGAAATGCATTTATGATTTTGACTACGTATGAAGTTTTCGAATTATTTGTTTGATATTTTATTTTAACACTAGTTTTTTTAAATATTCTTAAGAAATTTTAAAAACTAAATTTAAAAATATTTCAAATTGCATATAGGCTAGTCATTCATGATTAGGCTCAAGGCAAATTTTTTGTGGTACTTTATTCCCAGTCATGAAAGAGAGAGAAAATTTCCAGCATTTGTGTATCATCGCATCGCTAACAAGGAAACATTCAAAAGGTGTCGTCTTCAAAAAATATTGAAAAAATATATATGATTCTACTTTTCATAAAACACCAGAAAGTGAAAAAATTATCGGCTGAAATGAATTACAGCGACGACAAAAAATTATCAAAATTAAGCATTTTTGGCGATTTAGCGCTGTTAGGCGCTAAGTTCGCTAGCTCCGAAATTGCCGTGTAGGAATAGAACCGTGGGTACTTACGTATTATCGCAACCAGGTTGGCGCGATTTGTAAGTTTGAGTAAGAAAGTTAAGTTATTAGTATTAATTAAGTTATTATTATTATTATTATTAGTTATTATTATTATTGTTATTATAAGTATATTATTATTATTATTATAAGTATATTATTATTATTAGTTATTATTATTATTAGTTAAGTTATTAGTATTAGTAAAAGTATTTCACGGCATTCAATCTAACCAGTAAGCAAAATAATTTCTTTACGAAAAACCACGTATAACACGTAGGGTTGCCGTAAGTAGGGTCGCCAAATTTGGCGATTTATGCGAATTTTGGCCTGGTTGCGATAATACGTAAGTACCGAACCATGTTTTGCTTCTCCGCCAAGTACTCAAAATCAATCGCCTAACAGTGTGAAATCGCTAAATATGCTTAATTTTGGTGTAATTTTTTGTGGTCGCTGTAATTCATTTCAGCCGATAATTATTTCACTTTTTGGTGTTTTATGAAGAGCAGAATCACATATATTTTTTGAAGACGAAACCTTTTGAATGTTTACTTGTAAGGCAAAAACAAAAATAAGTCGCCAAATTTGATTTTCTTTTCTTTGCATGCTAAATTTTATATTCTTACCAATCATTTAGAAAAAAAAAAAAATTAATTTCAGTGTTGCATTTTTAGTAGCCTTTGAGGATATATCGCAATACTGGGAAGAGTTTGGCACTTTTTAAAAGATTTTTGTGGCCCAAGTCGCAAACTTTCGCCTTAATTTTGAAATATTCTAACTGGCATTGCCAAAACATAATAATATATAGTTTCCGTATCTCATCAGACAATGAGATTAGAAATTCCATATTTGGTATATCCCTAATAAGGATTTTCTCGCCAAGGTCGCCAAAAAATCGCCAAGAAGGGAAAAATCGCCAAATCCATTACCTGCCTTATTGGAGCTTTCCATTGCATTTGTAAGGGAAAATTAGGCTATTTTAACCCTAAAACGACTAGAAATGCATAAAATTAGCATTTTATCAACTTACTAAGCCTCTTTGAAAGAATTTATACAAAAATAAATGCAATTATTTACAATTCCGTAACAATATAAACGCACATATATAATTGCACTTTCTGTAACGAAAATACAGAGATGGATAAAGAACATCTTCTCAAATGCTCTTTGTTGAATGAAGAAAACCTATATGATGACCGATATTGGCATGCCACGGAGATGATGATGCTGACATTTAGTGACTGAATTCTTTTATAATTCATGTATTTATACGCAATTTTTACCATGTTTTTATTAACTTCTATTCTTGTTTGTATGTTTGTTTGTTTGTCCGGTACAAATCTTGCAACAAAATTTTAACTAACTTCCCTACTAGCTAGACGTTTGAAACTTTCACAGTAGCTCAGAACCCGATGACAACACAATACTTCGAAGTCCGATTTTCGAATAGTTTTCTTATAATTAATTAAAATATGAAAATAATAACCTCCTAATACCTTATAAATAGCCATTAAAATATTATCTATAATTTAATTGTTGCCCCCCCCCCCAAAAAAAATAAATAAATAAATAAATAAATAAATAAATAAAATAAAATAAAAAATTACGATTTCATTTCTTTTCTTTTTTTCTCTCTTTTTTTTTTTTGACATAAAAATAAATACATTTAATTAAACGTGAGCGCTACAAAATTGTAAAAAGTTAAATTATGCATCTCACAAAAATTGACGTCACTATCAATTTAAAGATTTCATACTGTTGCGTAATTGGGAGTTCGTAAGTTGTCCGAGAACGAGAGGCGAAACTTACAAAAATTCAGGAGCTTTATTTACAGAAAGTTCCACAAGGATACAGGTCTATAAACTGAATATCAGCTTAAATTCCACCAAAAAACACAGCTTAAAGAAACAGCTGTCAACAGCAAATCCACAGTACAAACTGTAAAGCAATAACACTTAAAGCAAATCTCATTCAAAGAGGCTCAGAACTCCTTCAATAGCACTGGAAGCATTGACGAAACTGATTGAGAACTGATCTGGTTTTGGCGCGCTGGAGCTACTTTTCTACATCTCTGCCGAACCCAGAATGTTCGAGAATTTTCCCGTAACTCCTTAACCAATCACATTAGAACGTCCATCTTTGGTATATCGATAATAAGGATTTTCTCGCCAAAAGTCGCCAAGGTCAAAAACTAGCCAAATTTGGCGCCAAATCTATTACCTGTCTATTGAAGCTTTTTAATGCGTTTTAAATGGAAGATTAAGCTATTTTAACGCGAAAAAGAGCTAGAAATGCAGAAAATTGACATTTTTATCGGCTGACTAAGCCTCTTTGAAGGAATTTATGTAAAAATAAATGCAATTATTTACAATTTCGTAACAGTACGCACTGATAAAGTGCTAATGTAGTTAGTTCTATAGCTATGATTCTACAGAAAATTTAAAAACATGGTTTATAAAAAGTTCTTTATCTTATAATAATAAATAATGAAATAGTTTTTTTTTTTTTTTAATCATTTCTTAACGAAGTTTAAAAGTATTTATAAAGAATAGTTAAACATTTAAAAGAGCTAAATTTAACAACAAATAATAATTTATGAACAATTTTTAAATATTTTGTAGGCTAAATTTCGTCTACACAAAATAATTATAAGACAAAAAAAAAAAAAAAAAAACTTTTCACATACCATGTTTTTAAATTTTCTGATAAATCATAAATAAAATACGCGAGGATAAAAAATAATATTTAAGCAATATTTAAGCACGTGGACTCAGTTCAGTAAAATAATAATAAAAATGAAAAAAAAAAAAAGTTGGTTTTAAAAATAAAATATTAATCCTTTTTGAACAACGTATATTAGCATCGTGAACTACATTAGCACTTATCAATGTGTACAAAATTTTTAACGTGATAATGACGCCCATTTTTGCGCCCATAATTTAACTTTTTTAGAATTTTTTAATGTTTAAGTTGAATTAAATGTATTCACATTTAGGTCGAATGAAAATGAACTCGTATTTTTTTTTTTTTTTTTTTTTTTTTCTACTTTCCGAACACTATAGAGAGGAAAGTATTGTAATCATGTCAAAAATCCGAATTTGAGATTTTGGTGTTTCTATACGTTTCGAGATCCCCTGAGTCCGTTTTCACTATTTTTACTATGATATATGTATGTGTGTGTGTATGTATGTGTGTGTATTTATGTATGTGTGTATTTATGTGTGTGTGTATGTCTGTGATTGAACACGCTAGCGTCTAAACGCTTTGTTCGAATACGCTGAAAGTTGGTACGTATGTTGTAAGTCACCATAGTACGAACCATGGGCGTAGCGAGGGGGGTGCATTTGCACCCCCCTAGATCACAGACATGAAAATGAAAATTTGCATTACATACGGTGTCTGGCAAAAGTTTTGAAATGGTGTTTTTCTGTCCTAAAATTTTATTTAAAAAAAAATTTCTTAATAATGTAAATTAGTAATTTGTCCCTCTCAAAATGCGAAATCATATTTAATTTTTGTCAAAATACACTAATTATGACTATTGGGGGAAAAAAATCTAACGTCAGAAGCATAAGCGTAGAGTTATATGGGAGCCCCCCTCCAATAATTTCTATGATTGTGCTCCCCTCTTTTTCTCTAAAAGAAGCAAAATTTAAAACTTCAAATCAGCATATATAATTATGATCATCAGTGCCTAACTCTGTCATGCTTTAGGCTTAAGAGATTTCCTTGGACTCCGTCTGTGTGTGAACCCAAGTTCTCACCTAATAGTCATACTTTAGTTAATTTTAAAAAATCTAATTGTCCGATCGATAAGCTGTTTAATCCGACGGATTCAGAAAAATTGCCCCTTTTATTCGGTACCTTATTTTAACGAATTTTTTATTAGATTTTTTAAAAGTAGTTAAAATATGTAAACAACAGCTTTAAAAAAGACATTTAATCTTTTAAATGTTGCCTTTTTTTTTTTTTTTTTCTTCAGCATAAAATAAAATATGCTTTCGTGCGAAAGAAAAAAAAAATTATAAAATATTTAATTTGCGTCCATGATGATCTAAAAAATGACGTCTATGAAATAATAATAATAATTTTTATTTTTAAAGGTAACGAAGCGATAAATAATGTTCGAAAATTTCGCACGGTCTTGCTAGAAAATTATTTGAAGTGAGAAATAAATAAAATGAAATGATTATTTTTCAACGGGCGCCTTAGTCGCCCTACAAGTAATTAGTTGTCTATATAAATAAAGAAAAGAGTTTGTCGGGAGCATATCCGAGTGGACCACTTCTATTTTTGATTGGTCTAGATTTAACTACTTTAGTGATGAAAGTCGGTCATTTTTTTTTTTTTTTTTTTTTTAGTAAAAATTGATGAATTTTTTAAAAGATACTGCATAGATGTTACACTTTTTAAAAGAGCTATAAAAATTGTTCATTTTTTGTGTGGACACTATTTATATCAAGTTATTAAAGATATTACGTTGCAAAGTTTTAAGTAATTAAAATATGAAAATAAATATTAGTCATAATTTAATAGTTGCAAAAAAAAAAAAGAAGAAAAGAAAAGAAAAGAAAAAAAAAAAAAAGAGTTCATTTTTTTTTTGCGATATAAAAATAAATACATTTAATTAAATGTGAACGTTAAAAAATTGTAAAAAATCAAATTATGCATCGCACAAAAATTGACGTCATTATCACTTTAAAATTTTCTACACATTGATAAAGTGCTAATGTAGTTCTATCGCTATAAGATTCAACAGAAAATTTAAAAACATGGTATATAATTTTTTTTTTTTTTTTTTTTTTTTTTTTTAAATCTTATAATTATTTATAATTTTGTTGTCATCTCGGTGATGAGTTGATATAGGTCTCACATATGCATAAGTAAACATTTTGGCGAGAAACGTCGGAGCTACTTCAGTACTAAATTTTAAATTCCGCCAAGAGGCCCAAACTCTTGCAATGGTTGTGCACAATTTTTCTCATTTTTATATTGAATGTTTTGTAATGCGAGTGGAAAAAAAAGGAAAAGCATTTTTTTTTTTAATTTGTCTAATTACACAAAATATCTCCATGTAAAATATTATGCGTTTTCTTTTCTGTTTATTATAAAAAAAAAAAAAGTCTAATGCAGTTTTCCCTATATTATTGACATTTCTATAAATTAAATTAAATTATCCAGTACCAAGACTTTGTGGTGAAGAAGACTGCCGAAGTCAGCGAGGGACCGAAGCGAAGTTTTTAAGCAATCTCAATATATTTCCTTTTTCGTTTTAATTTGTAGAACGGTATAAAAATATTGTTTATTTTTTTTAATTCATTTAAATATAGCGACTAGCAAAGCGGGCAAAGCCTGCTAGTTAATAATATATATATAAATAAATAAATAAATAAATAAATAAACAAATAAATAAATTAAAAAAAAAAAAAAATAGCATTTTTAACGCAACTTTTTTTTTGCTTCGGTTAGTTATTTTTCCTGTAAATTTGGCATTTTAAGAATCGTTTATTGTAAAAAAACTAAGAAAAGTTGCTTCCTATGCTATTTTTCATGAAAAATAAGCGATAAAGACACACACATGAAAAAAAAAAAGACATTCTTTATCTATCACAACAAAACAGCAATAAATTACATCTACGAGACCCTAGGGCATGGTTTAAGTTTTAACAATGAATTAAATTCCAAAGGAACAACGAGCAATATGTATGAGTTATATTCTATTTTTTTTTTTTTTTAAATCAATATGTCATTGCTCTTGCTTATATGTTATTTATTTCTTATACGAGTAACATGGCCCTTAAAATTATTTACTTTTTATTTATTTGAGTGTAATATTATATTATAATGTTCAAATTTCATTATAGGTTGAGCTATTTTTTTCTTTCATAAAATTAAATGAATCCAAGAAAAATAGCCTATGGGTAGGAAGAAAAAAATGTAAAGCAGTATTACAATAATTGTTTTGGTTGCATTCTTGATATTTTATAAAGTTTAAAATTGCCTTAAACAAGTATTTTCCATCTTCAGTGAGAGGACAAATGTTTATCGTATGTGGAATTGTTATATTACAGAAAAATTTTGATCATCAAATAAATCTTAAATAAATAACTGTACTTGGTATTGGTGAACTTTAGTCAGACACCTATCCCATATTTGTTCCCATAAATTTCTACAATAGATCATGGTATACTTAAAATAAGAGCAATGAACTCAGCCGATGGTCAGGCTTGGCTGGAAACTAAAATGCGTCACCCACTAGGCTACCTTTCCCTTCCTTTCAATGGATTTCCTTTATCTTAATTTTCTGCATAATTTTACTGATGCGGTTTCGTACTTTAGTTTTCATTAGTTTCCATCTAGGTAATGCAAGATTATGCGGAACATCACCCTGTTCTTTTCATTGTCAGTTTTTAAAATAGAATGTTGATATTCAATAATATTCATACCAGTATCACCAGTGAAATTTTAAATCTAGACCGACTTGTTTATGATGAAAGTAACCCTTATATTTTCAAAATATCCCTTATTTTGTCCGGGTCCATTAGTTGTCAAACTGAATGCTATATAACATGTGCCAATAAATCACCAAATATTTATCCCATAAATCTGTGGGAAAATAACAGATTCAGGACACCAACCACTTGTTCAATAAAAAAAAAAAAAAAAAAAGTTCAAAGTAACATACCTATACATGATAGAGATTTAGAATATCGGATTTAAAATTTCTGCTAATATTTGTTATTGTTTTATGCTAACATGATGATGATTCAGACTCAGAGAGACATATATTTTAGACACATCAATTTCTAAAAAATATGTTTTTCGGTTTAAGAGGACCTCATATCTTATAAATATACCAAAAATCCTATGTCAAAAATTAGGCACAAAAACAATACTTTCTCTATCATATATATATAAGAGAAAGTAAAAAAATAACTTAACACAAAATAATAACCAAATATGTTTAGAATATATTGTTAAACTATAACAATGTAAAATCCAGAGAAAAAATAAATTATCAGGCAGTATTAAAAAAAAAACTAGTATGCTGTGGCCACCACAAGACTTTCTTCTATATTTTCCTATACAAATTCACGCAGTAACAAAAAAAAAAAAAAAAAAAAATACGATTTTTTTTTCAAAGTTTTTTTTCGTTAAAAAAAAAAAAAAAAAAAAAATCGATAACTTTGTTTTAAATTATCGCATATTTATAGTTCAACAATTCGTTTTAAAGATATTAACGAGACCTTTTGAAAGATACCCATCTTGAAAATTTACCCCCCCCCCCGGGGGGTACTTTCCCCTGGGGGGGGAAGCGATGACCGAGATTTTTTTCCTAATTAACTACTACTATTATCAATAATTCATATTAGTTTCACAATCACAGGTTAAGAATAACTCCCATTATGTACATTTATACGAAATTTTATCGTATACTGCCATGTTAAAAATTTAGAAAAAATACGATCACAGCACCACCTGTTGAGTGACTAATCCCCAAATCTAATCAGCCCCAGTTTATGTCAGGGGCCAACTAAATACCAAGTCTGGTAAAATTTCGTAAAAAAAAAAAAAAAAAAAAAAAAAAAATACGAATTTTTTTTCTAAGTTACTTTTTGTTAAAAGTAAAAAAAATCGATAACTTTGTTTTAAATTATCACAGATTTATAGTTCAACCATTCGTTTTAAAGGTATTGACGAGACCTTTCGAAAGATACCCATCTTGAAAATTTACTCCCCTCGAGGGGGGACTTCCCCCCCAGGGGGGTTCACGAGGCTCCTACGCATACAAAATTTTTTCCCCAGTTGACTACCTCTATTATAAATAATTCTTGTAAATTTCATAATAATTACTAAAAAATAATTCTCTTTATGCACATTTATACAAAATTTTGTCCTATATCACCATGTTAAAAATTTAGAAAAAGCGGGATGGCAACGCAACCTGTAAGACAATTTTTACCAAAAGTTGATAGGCACTAATTTATATCAAGGTGCAACTACATACTAATTTGTATGAAATTCTGTGCAGTAGTTCCTGAGATACAGTTGCCACAAAATTTTGTCACACACACACACACACACACAGACAGACTGACAGACAGACAGACAGACATTTTCTAAAAAGGGTCAAATCGTGTTCTACAGCTCTCAAAACGTGTAAATCCATCAAAAACCCGAGGTCGAAAATTTTTACGAATCCAATACTTTCTCTATATTACATATAGAAGAAAGTAATAATTTTTTTTTTTTTTTTTGTTTAATTCAAATAATTTTCAGGAAATTTTAATACATTTAATATTGTTTATTTTAATACACATGTGTGTAATTTTTTATGAAATTCTAAAACAACTAGTATATAACCCCGTCAAAAATGACGGAATGTGAACGATAAATCTTGAAAACAATGTTTAGATCATGATGGTTACCACGTGATCATTTAAATGTACTTTCAATTTTTGTTTATAAATCAAATGTGTTTCGATATTTTATAATTTTCGTTCTTTGTGAGGTCTAACTGTAATAGAGACAGTGTCCGGAGATGAGAGAAGTCATGTAGAGCCACACCAGATTGTAAAAACGTGAGAAAAATTGCAACTTTGGCCTTTATCATGGTTTTGTGAGGTCTAACTGGAACGTTTCCTGCTGCAATCTTTAAGAGACAGTGTCCGGAGATGAGAGAAGTCGTGTAGAGCCGCACCAGATTGTAAAAACGTGAGAAAAATGGAGGCTTTGGCCTTTATCACGGTTCTGTGAGTTCTAATTGCAACGTTTCCGGCTGCAATCTTTAAGAGACAGTGTCCGGAGATGAGAGAAGCAGAGCTGCCAACCTAATCCGGCAAATTGTTAGTACCGCCTCTTTTTCTACACCACTTAATTTTTAGAGAAATTCTCTTCAAATGTATCTACAATGAATTAAGAAGAAAAATACTCTAAAAATTAAGTGGTGAAGAAAAAGGGGCGGTACTAACAATTTGCCGGATTAGGTTGGAAGCTCTGGAGAAGTCGTGTAGAACCGCACCAGATTTTAAAAACGTGAGAAAAATGTCGGCTTTGGTCTTTCTCATGGTTCTGTGAAGTCTAACTGCAACGATTCCGGATGCAATCGTTAAGAGACAGTGTCCGGAGTTAAGTGAAGTCGTGTTGAGCTGCACCAGATTGTAAAAACGTGAGAAAAATGGCGGCTTTAGCCTTTCTTACGGTTTTGTGAGGTCTAACTGCAATAGAGACAGTGTCCGGAGATGAGAGAAGTCGTGTAGAGCCGCACCAGATTGTAAAAACGTGAGAAAAATGGAGGCTTTGGTCTTTCTCACTGTTCTGTGAGGCCTAACTGCAACGTTTCCGGCTGCAATCTTTAAGAGACAGTGTCCGGAGATGAGAGAAGTCGTGTAGAGCCGCACAAGATTGTAAAAACGTGAGAAAAATGGCAGCTTTGGGCTTTCTCACGGTTTTGTGAGGTCTAACTGCAATAGAGACAGTGCCCGGAGATGAGAGAAGTCGTGTAACGCCGCACCAGATTTTAAAACAATATACAGTATATAATTATTAACACATCACATTAGCAGTTAATTGTGTGATACATTATTTGTATCATACAAGGATGGAAAGCGTTTGCTGACGATGACGCGAATTCAATGATTTTTCTTCACCCAAAAGTTTTCACTTCAAATGGAAAGCGTTAGCTAACGATGACGGGAGTTCAATGATTTTTGTTCATCCAAAAGTGCTCAACGCGCCTAAAGAAGTTTTCACTTCAAAAATTTTACCCGATCAATAAATATGAATGACAATAAAAAAACTGCTGGTTGACAAAAAATATAGGCCAGACAACACAACAGCAACAACACATCCCAGTTTTCCATTAAGTGCTCTATACGCAAGCGAAGTATGACGTCACTGAGCGTCCGTGTATATAAGAAAATGATTTCCTATGTTAATCGCCCATTGGATTTTTTGTAAAAAATTATTAAAAATCGAGGAAAATTATTTCCCGATTTTAATCCCCATATTTGGGTATATATATGTATTAGTTATCATGTGCATATGTTAGATTGAGTTATTTTGCTGTCAAATTGACAAAATTTTAATTTTAAATTTCAAAACTCTGTTGTCTTTGGCGTTTTTGTATTTGGCGATCAAAAACGTACTACGAAAATATACATGCCAGATGTATATTTTCGTAATATGTGTTGTGCGAAATATTGTTTCATATTATTCCTTACTCTCTTAATATAAATTTTTAAAATAACCATGATTTTTGAAAGGAATTAAATTATATTCGCCAGATAATTTGGCGATATATATATATATTTTTTTTCTGCCAAGGATGACCGATATCAAATCTATTCCGCTGCAACATATTAGTATCTTATATCAGATACTTTATTTAGACATTTGAAAACAAATTTCACTTCAAATTATGATAGAATATTTATCATTTTCCTTTTAATTAGTATATTAGTTGGATATTTATTGTGTAATATCATCCTTTGAAATGAAATGTTTATGTTTTCAATGGAATATGGAAGTTTTTTTGTTTTTTTTTATCTAGAGTTTTGAAATTTAAAATTCAAATTTTATCAATTTTAGAACAAAAACAACTTAATCTAACGCATGCACATGATAACTAATACATATCTAAACCTAAATATGGGGATTAAAATCGGGAAATAATTTCCATTGATTTTTAATAATTTTTTACGAAAAATCCATTGGGCGTTTAATATAGGAAATATTTTTCTTGTATCCCCGAACGGCCAGTGACGTCATCACTTCGCTTGCGTATTAAAAGTCCTCATAATAAGAAAAAACGATTCACTTCATTTTACCAAAATACTTTTTTTTAAGACTATCGTAGATCCTGTTTTCAAATTTTCTAACTAACTATCCAATAACTACACACACTCCATGCTAACCCAAATTCACCTCTACTCGATCCGCGTTTGTAATGATCGATAGATGGCACTTTCTCAACTGCAGTTGTTAGTAAATTATAATAGCCACGTGCATTTATTATTGTTCTTTCTTGTTGTTCTATCATTGTGTCAGCGTGAAAGCTATCAGTGGTGTGATAATTTCACCTTAGCACACCAGAGGGCGAGCATTTCATTACAATCGCGGATACCTCCAACCAGCTATCTCACCCTCAACATCGCCAAAATATCCAGGATCCAGCTAGGGACTTTCTCATTCTCAACCGAACATTTTACCTTGACTCGACATTATCACATTAGACTACTCTAATTTCAATACTCATTTCAACTGGTGACTTTTACTTGCCCAACCAAACATTCTATCCCAACTATCATTTTACACTAATTTCAAAACTAAAATCAACTGGCGGCATTTACGTACTAAACTCGGCGCCAATCATACCTTACAATGTAAACAAACAATAAAGTTTGATAAAAATATTTAAAGGCTTTAATACCTTTTTACAAATATTTTAAGATTTTTAAGGCTTTAATATGTTTTAGAAATATAATGAAACAGTCAAAGAGTCGTTCATTCGGAATTAAAAAGTTGTCCATTTGGAATTTGTATTTTCTGAATGGCAACAGTTTTGGTTTGTTTTTATTTGGTCTTGCTTTGTTTATAATCATGAAGTTACATAATTCTATTTATAGGTTCATGTTTATAATAGTCAGTGATCCGCTATACTTAATTTAGACATTTAAACATTACAATTGAATAGTTTTTCAAGGTTTTATAGGAAATAAGAATATGTGCGATACAAAACATGTATGAAAATGATATGTATGTTTCCTAAGTTGAATTAAACAAACGGAAAAAAAAATGGCTGCCAAAAGTTTCTGTTTTGAAGCGGTACTAACCGGATTCGTTCATGACAGATGAGGATCATTATATATATTAATATAATATGCAATGAAGATTCATAAAGTCCAAAATTTTCACAAGTTCGAGCTGGGCCCCTCCAATAATTTGGAAAACTCTACTACGCCTATGGTCAGAAGGAAAATCGACAACTTGCAAATTTTAAAATATATGTGCAAATTGCCTAGAAAATAAATATGATAATAAAATTTTATTTCAATTAGAAAATTTTCTGGAAAATCCCCCAATTTTCAATCGAATTTAAATATTTTTGGACACTGAACTTATCCCTATTTATAACTACTTTTTAATGTTTGTTACAATCGGACTAAAATTTGAAATTCATAAAAAAAAAAAAAAAAAAAAAAACTAATTTTTCAAAAATTTTTATACTCTAGTCTAATAAACCATGTGATTTATTTTAAATCTTGAAAGTGAAGTTGAATACTTGTAAACTATAACATTTTAAAATGTTAAAGCAAATTTTGCCTGTGAAGAAAAAAAAATCGCATTTCAATTAAACGTATTAAACATATTTTTATCACTTATCTAAAAAAAACTAAATCAGCTTTCCTAAGAAAAAAAAAAAAAAAAAAAACGCATTGAAATCGGTCTATTCATTTGGAAGCTACTGTGGCTCAGACAGACAAACACAGGCTTAAAACTTAAAATATCTGCTTTTTTGGGGGAAGGAGGAGGGGTCAGGGATGTTAAAAAATGGATATTTTAAGAAAAAACTTTTGTCAAGCCTAATGGTCACACGCCTAATACACACGCCATAATGGTCACCATTACCAAGAACAACTATTTCTCTGTTGTCGCCAAAAATATTTTTTTACATACAACTTTGAGCCTGAAAATTTTTGCACCCCCCTAAATCGGATGCTGGCTACGCCCATGGTACGAACCCTATAGATTTTGGTGAATCTAGCACTTATAGTTTTTTTTACAGAGACACCAGGAAAAATCCTTTATCATTATGGCCTATGGGGCCAAATTTTTAAAAGTGCGATAGCGTCTAAACGCTTTATTAATTTGAGCAAAAAATTTGTACACATGTTATAGGTCATAGTTGCACGAACTCTATAGATTTTGGTGAATTTAGCACTTACAGTTTTTTTTACAGTGACACAAAGAAAAATTCTTTATCATTATGGCCTATTAGACCAAATTTTTAAAAGTGCGATAGCATCTAAACGCCTTATTAAATTGAGCTGAAAATTTATATGAATATTATAAATCACTGTTGCACCAACTATAAGCATTTTGGTGAATCTAGCATTTATAGGTTTTTACAGGTACACAACGAAAAATTCTTTATCATTATGATCTATGGGCTCAAAGCTCAGTAGCGTTCAATAAAACATCGTGTAATATATGGAGAAAAATACTCAAACACTCTATTATGGTTTTCTCTCTTTTGTTTGTTTAGCAACTCCTCTTTCTTTACTTTATCTACAAAACTGTTAATTACTCAAAGTTTGGAAAATCGAGTGGAGTCACTTCAATTTTTTTTTTTTTTTTTCAACAATTTAATTATACATAATATTTTAAGGGCTATTTTATTGCTATCAAGAGCTGATTATTTTCATATTTTAATTAATTATAAGAAAACTATTCGAAAATCTGACTTCGAAGTATTGTGTTGTCACCGGGTTCTGAGCTACTGTGAAAGTTTAAAATGTGTAGCTAGTAGGGAAGTTAGTTAAAAATAGATTGCAAGATTTGTACCGGACAAACAAACAAACAAACAACAATCGATTGCGGATATTTTTGAATTTGTAAAATTATTAGGAGGTGCGGGAAGGGGGTGGAGCGGTAAGGGGGCTATGGGCAAAAACAAAAAGAAATGCAGTTAGGCCGTTCAAAATTGGTACAGATTGGTTTTAGAGGCCTGCATGTCGAATGGGGATATTTTCGAAAGTGTAACGTTATTAGGAGGGACGGGAGGGGCAAAAAAAAAAAAAAAAAGAGTTAGATAATTCAAAATTGGTACATAGAGGTTTTCGATACTTACAAATCGATTGCGGATATTTTCGAATTTTTAAAATTACTGGGAAGGGGGGGGGGAGTGGTGGGGCAAAAAAATAAAAATAGAGATAGATCGTTCAAAACTGGTGCATAGAGGTTTTTGATATTTACAAATCGATTGCGGATATTTTCGAATTTGTAAAATTATTAGGATAGACGGGAGGGGGGGGGCGAAGGGGTAAAATAACAGAAATAAGAGTTAGAGCATTTTGGGAATTTTTTCCGAAGGCAGCGAGGACCCAGTGCGACATTTTTCCTAATCAGATTTTGTTTCGCTTTTTTTTTTTTTTTTTTTTTTCACGTGATAAAAATTAATGCAATTTTGAGAATTCAGTAATTATAGTGATTCATTTAAAAATAGGGTCCAGCGAAGCGGGCGAAGCCTGCTAGTATGTTATATAAACTGATATGTTTTAATGGAGTGTATCAAGGGTAAGATACATTTAGTAAGAAATAAAAATTAAGAAATAAATGATTCACATACCTTAAAAAATAATGTAGCTTTGGTATCGCATATTTTTCGTGGCAGTGCATATTTATAGAGCTAAACACATTTAGATTATTATAATAATTTGCACTGTTCATTTCTTTGAATGAAAATACAAAATAACATAATGGTATGAAATAACATTAGTGTTAGTCAATTGTTTATTTAATTTAATTTTTATTTTAAAGAAAATGTTAAACTAATATCGTAAAACATATTTTTAATTTTCTTATACAAAATCAAGCATTGCAAATCATTTATTGGAACAACTATAGTATTTCCCCACAACTGGATTTGGCGATTATGGCTAAATCATAAATCTAAAAATCGTAAGCTAAATCATAAATAATAAAATCATAATCTGAAATAAACAGCATGCAGGCTGCCATATTATACTGCAAAGAATCCAAAACAACATCGTTATCGTTCAAAACGATGCCAAAGAAGAATAGCTAAATCCAGTTGTGGGGAAATACTATAGTTATACCAATTCAATTTAAAATGTAGAAATATAGTCAAGTTTGTTTAAGCGATGCTCCCACATGTACAAAATTTTAATCCTGATTGACTCTTACTATTAACTATATATGTTACCGTTAAAGCTCGAAATCCGTTAATGTGCAGATTACCTAGCTAATCTGCAGATTAACTAAAAGGACCCGTTAAAGTGTGGAATCAAGAGCTTTCCGCATTTTATCTAGGTAATCTGCAGATTAGCGGCTTCTGTGTCGTTAAAGTTCAAATGTTTGTTTCGAGCCTTAGTTTTTTTTACATTCGCTATGACGTCAAACAGTCATGTGATACAGATACGCGAATGACCTTCGAACACAAACCAAAACTTTCATCCTTTCCGCTCCGCTTCACTAGCGCTTCAATGTTAAGCTCGATCCCTACGAAGTGGATCATTCTATTTAATTTGCAGGTAAATCGGTAGACAGAGGGATGGGAACCTTTCCTTGCGATTGCGCGCGCGAGGTGTGAGGGTTTACGATTTTGATTTGGATCGTGGTTGTTGCTTATTGCTTGATTCTTTCTTGACAATTTTAAGTTCATCTTGACTCCTGTCAAAGATTTGATTGACGAGATAATTTTTTTTTTCATTTATCGCAAAAAAAGCTCTGGGGCTAGTGTTGTCGGATGATCGAAAGTAAATTTCTCCAAACAGTTCTCAAATTTCTTCAAGTCAAAGTGATATATATACATTTTTTTTTTTTTTTTTTTTTTTCAAAAGAAATTTCAAACTGAATTTTTTTTTTTTTTTTTTAAGTTTAAAAATATTTACCAAATTTAAGCTCACATATATATTGAGAAAACAATAAATTTAATTTATGATTTTTTTATTATTATCCTTTTTTTGGAAGTACCTATGTCGCAACATGAAGGTTAAAATCTCAGTTCTTGACATTTCAAATTCTACTATCTAAATCAGATTGACAATATTTTTTATGAAATTGTGGTTATTGGTGTTTTTGAATACGCTTACAAAGATGTACAATTAAAAATTTTCACTGCACACATCACACACTCAACTGCATTTTTACTTTCTTCTATATGTAATATAGAGAAAGTATTGGATTCGCGAAAATTTTCGACCTCCGTTTTCTGACGGATCTACACGTTTTGGGATATCCTGAACACGAATTCATAGTTTTTAAAAAATGTCTGTCTGTCTGTCTGTGGTTTATTGTTTTCACCGTATCTCACGAAACAATGAATGAAATTCAACCAAACTTGGTATATAGTTGGACCCTGGAGGGGCATTGTGCTAATTAGATTTGGGAATCAATCGCCCAGCAGGTGGCGCTGTGATCGCAAAATTTCATACTTTCACCCTATCTCACGAACCAATGAATGAAATTGAACCAAACTTGGTATATAGTTGGACCCTGACATGGAATGGTGCTGATTAGATTTGGGAATCAATCGCCCAGCAGATGACGCTGTGATCGCATTTTATGTAAACTTTTAACATTGCAGTATAGGACAAAATTTCGTATAAATGTACATAATGAGTGTTATTTTAAACTTGTGAGTGTAAAATTAATATGAATTATTGATAACAGTAGTAGTTAACTAGGGAAAAAAATTTTGTGCATGTGGGGGCACCGGTTCCCCCCCCCTAGGGGGGAAGTACCCCCCCCCCCCCCCCGGGAAGTAAATTTTCAAGATGGGTATCTTTCGAAAGGTCTCGTTGATAATAGTAATAGTTAACTAGGAAAAATATTTTTTGCATGTGGGGGCATCGGTTCCCCCCCCAACTGAGGGGGGAAGTACCCTCCCGGGGGGGCAAAGTTTCAAGATGGGTATATTTTGAAAGGTCTCGTCAATACCTTTAAAACGAATGGTTGAACCATAAATATGTGATAATTTAAAACAAAGTTATCGATTTTTTTTTACTTTTAACGAAAAAAAACTTAGAAAAAAAATCTGGAGTGACTCCACTCGACTTTCCGAACATTGAGTAATTAACAGTTTTGTAGATAAAGTAAAAAAAGAGTACTTGTTAAACAAACAAAAGAGAGAAAACCATAATAGAGTGTTTGAGTATTTTTCTCCATCTATTACACGTTGTTTTATTTAACGCTACTGAACTTTGAACCCATAGATCATAATGACAAAGAAATTTTCGTTGTGTCCCTGTAAAAACCTATAAATGTTAGATTCACCAAAATGCTTATAGTTAGTGCAACAGTGATTTATAATACTCATATAAATTTTCAGCTGAATTCAATAAGGCGTTTAGATGCTATCGTACTTTTAAAAATTTAGTCCCATAGGCCATAATGATAAAGAATTTTTCTTTGTGTCCCTGTAAAAAAACTGTAAGTGCTAGATTCACCAAAATCTATACAGTTAGTTCAACTGTGATCTATAACATGTGTACAATTTTTTTGCTCGGATTAATAAGGCGTTTAGACACTATCACATTTTTAAAAATTTGGCCCCATAGGCATAATGATAAAGAATTTTTCTTTGTGTCCCTGTAAAAAAACTATAAGTGCTAGATTCTCCAAAATCTATACAGATTGAGTATTTGTGATCTATAATATGCGTATAAAATGTTTGCTCAATTGAATAAGGCGTTTAGATGCTATCGCACTTTTAAGATTTTGCTCCCATAGGCCATAATGATAAAGAATTTTTCTTTGTGTCCCTGTAAAAAAACTATAAGTGCTAGATTCACCAAAATCTATAGGGTTCGTACTATGGTGACTTACAATATGCGTACCAACTTTCAGGTTAATCGAACGAAGCGTTTAGACGCTAGCGTGTTCACCCACAGACATACACACATACACACACACACACATACACACATACACACATACACACACACATACATACATCATCGTAAAAATAGTGAAAACGGACTCAGGGGACCTCAAAACGTATAGAAACATCAAAATCTCGAATTCGGATTTTTGACATGATTACAATACTTTCCTCACTATAGTGTTCGGAAAGTAAAAATCGTTTTTTTTTTTTTTTGTTTGTTTTTTTTTAAACGAAATTTAACCAAACTTGATATTTATTTGGTCCCCGACATAAACTGGTACTGATTACATTTGGTGATCAATAGCTCAACAGGTGGCGCTTTGATCTCATGTTTTCTAAATTTTTAACATGGCAGTATAGGACAAAATTTCGTATAAATGTACATAATGAGAGTTATTTTTGACTTGTGTTTGTAAAATTAATATAATTTATTAATAATAGTAACAGTTAACTAGGAAAAAATTTCTGTGCATGTGGGGGGGAACGCTTACCCCCCTGGGAGTGAAGTACCCCCCTCCCCCCAGTGGGGTAAATTTTGAAGATGGGTATCTTTCGAAAGATCTCGTCAATATCTTTAAAATGAATGGTTGAACTATAAATCTGTGATAATTTAAAACAAAGTTATCGATTTTTTTTTTTTACTTTTAACAAAAAAAAAGAGAAAAAACATCGTATTTTTTTTTTTTTTTTTAAATATTGTTACTGATTGAATATGTATTACTTTCAACAACAAAAAAAAAAAACTTAGGAAAAAAAAAAAACATATATATATATATATATATTTTTTTTTTTTAATATTGTTACTAATTGAATATGTATAGGAAAATTTAGAAGAATGTCTTGTGGTGGCCACAACATACTAGTTTTTTTAATATTGTTACTGATTGAATATGTATAGGAAAATATAGAAGAAAGTCTTGTGGTGGCCACAAGAATTGTGACTGGGGAGTAAACATTTTTTAAGTTTTCCTGAATTTCTTTGTACAAGGAAATCAACTTGCACTGCAAAATATAGGAAATAAATATAGTTCAAATTTCTTCAAAACATGCTTTAAATCATCTATATACTTATAGTTGCAACTTTTGAAAAAGATAAGGATTGAAAAGTGTGAATTGATTAAATAAAAATTACAAGAAAATACAGTTCTCACTCGCTTTTTTTTTTTTTTTTAATGCCCTGTTTGTCAAAAGAAAGGAACAATTTGTACTTGTTTATGTTGACATAGAATGTTTTACATTCATTGCATGTATTGTAGCTAATGTAGCTAATAACAATTAAAAAAAAAAAAAAAAAAAAAAAACTTGCACTATATTTTTAATCATACAGTGCATTGTTTTCAATCAATGCTCCAATTCAATGCGCAATTGTTTTCAATCATATGATGAAAATAATATTTTAAGTGCAATTATATTAAAGTAATAATGCAGTAAACTGATTTTATTCCAGTAAATAATCTTAAAGCATTACATTAAAACAAACTTGTTTTGAGGTACACCATCTTTTCACTAATTAAAACTAAGTTCTACATTACCCTCCTTTTGTTGCATTAAGTATAATTTAATGTAAGGTTTATTCACTTTTTTTTTTTTTTTTTTTTTTAACATGAATGTAAATAGAAACAAAATAAAGTCATTTTCGTTTATTAATATAATATTAATTATCTTATACTTGCTATTTAGTAATATTTGGAAAAGCTTTCATAAATATTGCTGTTAAAATTTACCAAGTACATGAGGATTTTGTCAATTTTTACCTGAATTGCCTGAATTTAGATTCTCATAGATATATAAGGGGAGGGGGAGAAAAAGAAGAAACTATTTTCGTGCATATGTTAAGAGGTTAAAAAAAAAAAAAAAAAAAAAAAAACTGAGTCCGAAATTGAAATTTATCGTAATTCTATTGAACCTAACCTGAATCTCTTCTCCGACCGTCCTATTAGCTCAGTGCATTTGCATTTATCTCCAAAAATAAGTAATAATAATAATAAAAAAAAAAACGAAGTCCGAAATCGCAATCTATCGTATCTCCCCTTCTGCTTCCTATCCCTCCGTTTACGGTCTGTCTTACCTGCAAATTAAATAGAATGATCCACTTCGTAGGGATCGAGCTTAACATTGAAGCGCTAGTCTCCGCTTCCGCTATGATAATTGGTAAAAGCAAAACGTGGAGCATCGAAGAGATGATTATTATAGGATTCTTATTATGACCAACACAGAACTTAAACTAACGAGTAAGTTATAATTGTTTTAATTTTGATTTTATTTCTTTTCTTTTTTAATTCTGTCAATATAAGTTTGATAAGGGTCTGCACTGCATTTTATTATTGAAATCTGACCTTAAATAAACGCTCTATCTCCTGAAACTTAATTTTGAATTATGAATATTAAATTTTACAACACAGTAATTATTTCCTCCCGAAATAAAACTATTAAAACACAACTTTTTAAAACTAATTTATTTAAAAATTGATTTAAATTACTATACTTACTGAAAAAAAAGTATTAATTTTTAACTCTGAAAAATATGGCATTCAATATATATGAAATTTTTACGCATTTTTTTGCATTTCATTACATTTTGTTGTTTTTGTTGTTTCTTTCAATTTCAAGTTTCCTTTATATATTTTATATATCATGATTACATTTTTATTTTTATTTTGTTCGCTTTTTCAGATAATTTCGATGTAGTTTATCACATAAAATGTGTTAATAAAGATTTTTTTTTTTTTTTTTTTGTAAAATTAATATATTTGCTAAACTTGTACAGATACATGTATGCTGCAAAATATAGTTTAATAAAGCATTGGAAAACAGTCATTTTAATTTTCATGCGTTCTAAAAATTATTAAAGTAACTTTAATTATTTGAAGTACTTCTTAAATAATGATTCTGAATTGTCTAATTTAATATTTCTTTATAAAATTAAAAATTGGTGCATAACATTAAAAAAAAAAAAAAAAAAAATAGTAATAGCAATGTAAGTTGTTAATAAAACTTTTTTTTTTTTTTTTTTAAATGGTTAAATATTTTTATTTTGAAAAGAAATCGTTACTGTATTACAATTCTAACATTCATTTATAAAATAGAATTTACTGAAAGCTGTTAAAGTTCTGATATTTCATAATTAAAAATGCATAACGTCTTCAAACTTATATTGACAGATTAAAAAAGATGAAATAAATAAAAAAATTAAAACAAATATAACTTTAAAACACATAAAAATTAAAACACATACATATTAAAATAAGTAAATAAAGAAAGAAAAGGAAAGGAAATACTTTTTTTTTCCCCGAATGAAAAAAACAAATACAATACAGCGTGTTGTAAAATTACAACACCAGCGATCTTATTTTCACTTTAACGAGTGCCTAGTAGGTAATGTGCAGATTATCTAGGTAATTCGCAGATTACCTAGGCAATTTGAGAAATGAAACAATTTTCCTCACTTTAACGGATTGGACTAGTTAATGTGCAGATTACCTAGCTAATCTGCAGATTAACTGATTTCTGCACTTTAGCGGTAACATATACACTAGAAAAGCCCCGGTTCGTGAACGAACCGAATTCCAAATGCGGGAAAAATATCAAAATCAAACTCGAAATGTACAAAAATCGGCCTGATGCTGTTTGCGTGCCAATAGATCAAAGTTTATAAATAATCTATAAAAAAAGAGAGTTAATTTGAACACGTGTCATTTGTTAATTATATTAAAAAAACACTTTAAACACACGTAAAATTAAATATATTTTAATTATTTAAATGATGTTAAAAAAAATTATCCGAAGCTTTTTGCTTTAATAGTAAAGCATCATCAGGGATTTTTATTATTTGTTTCTATAATGAGCAGTTTTTAAATAATTTTTCTTTTCACAGTCAACAGTTAAGTCTTTCAATAACGTGCAGCAAAGTCAATTAAGGTCAATTTGAAGTCCGGTAAAGGTTGGATCAAGGAGCTAAGAAAAATATTGAAATATCACACGAGGCTATTGTAGGAGAAAAAAAAAAAAAAAAAAAAGTACATCATGAATTAGCAGAAATAAACTAGTATCTATTTTATAATATTGTGCCAAATTATTGGCAAACTTGCAGCATCTTTGGAATTTATTGTATTTTTGCATTTAATTATATTAATAGCTTCCGAAATGTAAAGTTCTTGGATAGTAGATGTGCTGTAATAATTTTGGCTTTATCCAATATAGGGTTAACGTTTTCTTTGGCATAAATGAAGTCGACTAGAGTAGAACTATTTCCTTCTTTGATATTTCGTATATGTTCTTGTATTCTTTTATTTAAAGTCTTTTTAGTCTGTCCGATGTAATAGAAAAGTTCTTTATTGTTTTCGATGGGAATTTGATAGACTCCTCCAGTGGGTACATTTAAGCCGCGATCATGAAGGATTAATTGTTTAATAGTTATAACTATTAAACAAGTAACCCTTCATGACAAAAATGACATTTCGCCATATTCACCAAAAATAAATCGCCAAATAATCCAATTGTGGGGAAATACTATAGTTGTTCCAACGTGAATCGCGCCAGCGAAAGTCGCATTCAATATAATAACTAGTATGTTGTGGCCACCACATAACTTTCTTCTATATTTTCCTATACAAATTCACTCAGTAAAAATAATTTATTAAAAATATTATTTAAAAAAATTGTCTTCCATGATAATGCAGACGATTTCCATATTAGAGAAGTAGTATAACACTAAATATCCAAAACAAAAATCAATTTTATTGTCAATATTACATTAATTTTTTTTTTTTTTACAAATTTTTACAAATATGGCGGTGTCCTCGAATTTCGAGAACAAAAAATAAATAAATAAGTTTCAAATTTCGCCAGGGGGTTATATACAGAAACGGTTCCTTCTCTTTAGCACAGGTTTTAATACAACAGGTCGACATGTGTACTTTTTCTTTCAATCTACGATTTTACGCTGTACCTTTTTTAGTGTTCTACCTTAAATATTCCAGGATACCTGCCAATATCCAGTTTTACCATTCAATTTCCTAACTAAAATTAGATAGAAACAGCAGACGATTGTATGGAAACCGTTTCGAGAGAAAAGAAAACATTTGCTACTCATTAAGTCACATGTTTTTGAAGTGAGATTAAAAATTGCAGATTTCAATTTTTTTCAAATTTTCTCTCACGAACACAAAAATTAATATAAAGCCTGACCAACACAAGACCAACTTGCAGTTCAAATTTCATTAATTTTGGTTAATAAATAAAAAAGTTACTTTTTTTTCCAAATTAAATTTTATTTTAGCTTCGAAAATATTTATGTGATATGATACATTAAGAATTTGGGTTTTAAAAGTTTTTTTTAAATATATTATTTACTTTTATTACCCGATCACCATTGTTGACGATACTTTATGAATGAACTGTATATCAATATAATAATTACTATTCTTGAAGTTATTACTTCACAAAACATTTAATTAAAGTATTATGTACATATTTACAATTAATAGATGACGTATTATTAACGTATTTCAAATTATGTTGACACCATAGTCAACTCAAACCATAAAAAAGGTGAACCATGTCACCGAACAAGATGTACAAGACAGTAAGTTACCATTTAGACGAAAAACAATACAACAACTACCGCTAAAAGCGGGAAGGCAGGTGAACACGAGATACGCGCCAAGGTTGGCGCATTATAGCCAAACTAAGGTGAGCGGCAACAACCGTAGATAATGGAAACATTGTTTTTTTTTTTTTTTTTTGAACTATTTATAAATATCATGATGTCTGTAAAGGCAGTACAGCGTAAACATGACGTTTTACGTGGAAAAATTACCAAAGATCGAATAAATAAATTAATTATGTAATTTCCTTATTGTTTCTTAAAAGAAATTAAATGTTTAATTTTCTTTTTTTAAATAATATAAATTTTAGATAATCTTTTATTTGTAAATACGTTTAAAAATATTTTTTTTGTCTATTTAGATATCAATGGATTCTTCAAACTGCACGATTTGTCTCGAGTCCATAAATGAAGATGAATTTTTTTTACCCTGTGGGCATTTGTACCACAAAAGATGTTTACAAGAGTTATATATCCAATTGACTAATAAAGAAAATTTAGTATGCTCCATATGCCGCACAAAGTGTTACTATCCAAACTTAGAAGAGGATTTATTCTATGTTCCCAATTCTCCTCTTCCGGAATTAAATGATGAGACGTTTGATGAATCCTTGCCTACAATTACTGAAGCTGCAACGACTTCAAGATCTACGGATGATTCTCGTCATCAGCGAAAAAGAAAAAGAAATATTAAAAACAATATTCAAAGTAAAAAACTTTCTATGAATATCGAGAAAAAAATGACACAGCTCAATATTTTATGCAATAATATTAATACAGACTTTACTAATTTACACCAAATAGACAATAACGTACAAACGAGTGAGGCGTATACAATGTATTTAAATATACATAAGCAAATGATAGATTTCATCCAACATTATAAAAATATGTGTTAATGATGATCAAGTTAGACAATATTTTTATTCTTATTGTAATGGTGGTATGGATATCATTATTCTTATTGTGATGGCTAATATGGATTTTTAAAATGTTGTAAAAGATTTCATGATAATAAATTCTTATACCCGTTCGTTCACTGATTTTTTTTTTTTTTTTTTAGTTTCTAGTATTTGATTTAGTTACTAAAAAAATACATTTTTTGATGTAACAATTCAAATTCTAAAGAAATACTATAATACATAGAAATAATGAAATTATAACAACTACTCGGTATTGGCCGAATACTTAGTCCAAATTTGGCCGAGTACTGAGTATATACCGAGTACTTGGTACAGCTCTAATAATAAGCCATAATAGTTTTATTTTATTTCGTTCTTCCGTATTCAATAGAAGAAAGTATTGGATTCGTAAAAATTTTCGACTTCAGTTTTCGACGGATTTGCACATTTTGAGAGGTCTAGAATACGATTTGATTATTTTTAGAAAATGTCTGTCTATCTGTCCGTCTATGTGTGTGTGTAACAAAAATTTTCTGGAAACTGTACCTCCGGAACTACTGCTCAAAATTACATATAAATTTATATGCAGATGCAAATTGACCTAATTTAGTGCCAATCAACATTAGGTGTCAACTACTCAACAGGTAGCGCTGCTATGCAACAATTTCCACAATTTAAGGGGAGGCTATATCTCAGGATCTATTTCGTATAAGCAAACAAAACTAGTATGTATGAAGGCCATTATAAGACATGCTGGTGCAAATTGAATGCTTATCGGCCAACAGGTGTCGCTGCGATATCTACAATTTAAGGGAAGCTATAACTGAGGAACTACTGCACAGAAATGCATATAACTTTATATGTAGATCCAATTTGACCTAAATTAGTGCCTACCAGCTTTTGGTGTCAACCACTCAACAGGTGGTGCTGCTATACAGTGATTTTCGCAATTTAAGGGGAAATTCTATAATCTCAGGATCTATTGCGTACAATCAAAGGAAATTTATTATGTAAGAAGGCCATTATGAGACCTTATACCAGTTCAATTTAAATGCTTATCGGCCAACAGGTGCTGCTGCTATACAGCAATTTCCGTAATTTAAGCAAAGGCTGTAGCTCAGGAGCTACTGCACAGAATTACATATAAATTTACATGTAGATGCACCTTGACCTAAATTAGCACCTATAAACTTTTAATGTCAACTTATCAACAGGTGGTGCTGCTACACAGCGATTTTTGCAGTTTAAGAAAAGGCTATATCTCAAGTTCTATTGCGTATCATCAAACAAAACTTGATATATGTGAAGGCCATTATGAGACATTATGCTGATTCAAGTTGGATGCTTATAGTGCAATAGATGGCGCTGCTATACTAGAAATTTCCTCGATAACGGAAAGGTTATATCTCAACTTGTGTGGCATATAACTATGCAAAACTGTGAGAAAACCATTATAAAAAAGCATTTTTAAAGATGTTGTTTATGGACAGCAAAATGGTCTTTCTCTGGATATTTAGTGATAGTTTTCTTTAAGATGAAAATCATTTGCATTCATTTTGTTAGATAATTTTAATAAATAATAGTTTTAATAATTTTTTTGTCCTTAGTGAATTTATATAGGAAAACATAGAAGAAAGTCTTGTGATGGCCACAACATACTTGTTTTTAATTAAAAGAAATGAATTGCAGGAATCTACATCTCTAAAGGAAGATCTTCTGACCAGAGCCTCCTTAACTAAATGCCTGACGAGCGCGGCGAATTCTAATGTTAAACCAGGCAACATTTAGAAAACAAAACTTCCGCTAGGTGACAGCACCTACACACAGCAACAATTTTCTTCTGTTTCATAGATACATTATATTTTTCATCTAAAAATTTAGCTATTAATTTCAATTTTAAGCCCAATATTGCTTTTTTTTTTTTTTTTTTGGAAAAAATAAAGTGAAAGATCTTTATCGTAAATATTTTCAATGAAGTATTCAAATATTTAAAAAATATTGGGTTTAATTTCCTTCGAAAGTGGATAGGACCATTAGCTTTTCAACTAATGCAATTACTTTAAATTTTATTGATAGGAAATACATGAAACGTATCAAATAAATAACACCTTTTTTATATTATTAATTAAAAAACAAAATTTAAAATTAAATAAGCAAAAACATTGCAGGTCTATCACGTCATTAAATTACTTTATATATATACTGACTTGCTTGCTCACTCAGCAATGTCGAGTCAAACTAATGGAGACACAAATGTGGAATTTCATGAGATTATTTCTTTAGTGACGTGATTTAAGAAGCTATTTTTTGAAGTTTCCCCGCAAACGGAAGGACAAAAGTTGTGTCTCGCATTTCTCACCACACCTTAAAGAAAGAAAACAAGGGAAAAAAAAAAACAAATATTAACACGTTAATCGCCATGTCAGTCATATGTGCCTGACGCATTTTTAACTAGGAAATAACCCTAAAAGGAATATGATATACGCCGAGTAATTATTAACACGTTAATCGCCATGTCAGTCATATGTGCCTGACGCATTTTTAACTAAATTGTCTAATAAAGTTACCATGGCCCATGTGAAACTTTTTCTCATATTATCGTGGCGATTAACGTGTTAAAAAACCGGACATCCGGCATATTAACCGGATATCCGGTGGTTTTGACCCGGATATTGAAAAATCAGCCAGATATGTTGGATACCGGATATCCTGTCCATCCCTATTTGTAACATATTTTGCCTTGGCATTAACTCTGGGAATCTTTGACAATGCATTATAACAAAAATTTTTCCTTGTCATCTTCAAAAGTTTCACTTTCAAAAAATTAGATTCTGGACAGGCATTCTGGGCTTTTATGTCAATAATTCATTATAATGGATCAAAAGTTTTATTTATTTTTGGTACAGGATAACTTATATTATTTCTTCTGGGGATTCCCTTTTTAAAATTTAATTCTGAACTGAAAATGAAATTCAATGAGCTTTTTGCATACAACAATAAAAACATGACATAAATTTGAAATCGCATATAATCTGTATTGATAAGTATAAAGGATTTAAGTCCAAAAATGTCGATTTTGAGTTAAGTACATACTCAGAAAAAAATTCTCTATCGATTGGTATAAAGGATTTAAATCCATGTCATTTAGTCTTTGAGAAAATCCATTGGTAAAAAAAGGTTCAAGTCAGAAATTCAGCATTCATGTATGGTATAAAATATTTAATTAAAATTTTTCCTGTTATTAAATGAAGGTTGACAATCACTGAATGGTATAAAGGGTATAAGTCTACGAAATGGCCTTTTTCCTAATCGGTTCTTCCGTTTACTTTTTAGTTAGTTTAACTTTATTTTCGTCTCCTGAAAAATCAAGAATATGGACTTAAATTCTTTATACTTATCAGTACAGATATACGAGTGTTCCATAATTCTGTAGACATTTTAAAAGAAAAAAAAAAAAAAGAAGGAATCGGCAGAATTGAATGCAGTTTGCAAAAAAATATTTCTGTGAATTTTTTTTTTTTTTTTTTTTTTTTTGGGGGGGGTGGGGGGGGGGGTGTAAAGGAAAAAAAAGTTCAAATTTTTGTCAATAGAGGGCACTGCACAGACGCATAATGAGAACATTGAAATCAGAGTCCTATAAATTACATAGTTTTACGATGAACAGCTCATTTCTTATTTTTCTTTCCTACTTGTGCACACACAAAATTTTAATTATGATGCTGACTTGGTGGATAAAGTGTTATTGGTGAAGATGTTTTACCTCAGCTAAAAATCACCAACTGAAGCAACAATTAGTGGTGGTGTAACTCATTTGCAAACTGTAATTTGTGGTGATGGCAGACACATAAAATAGTAGTTATATGCTGGTAAACATTTGAATGTAAATAAATATATTTATTCATAAAAAAAAAAAAGAAAAAGAAGAAGAAGAAAAGCATTTTAACTACATATATTATCAAAATAACCTTACCTATGCTTTTATTTTTACCTTAGTACTTTCAAGAGGTGACCCCTCCCTTCTTCAGTGGTACTGTAGTGGGAGCTTTATCTTCATAGAGAAGGTCATTCTGATAATATATGTAGTAGTAGTAAATATATATGATTTTTCATGGAAATATGTGATTTATTAATGTACAGTGCCCTCAATCGACAAAAATTTTAACTGTTATTTATTTACCAAAATAATAATAACTTCAAGAAAATAACTTTTTTACAAACCATGTTCAAATCTACTAATTCCTTCAATTTTTATGAATTTTTAAAATGTCTACAGACTTACGGGTATGGGACACCCAGTATATATAAATATAGTTTATAATTGTCTGATATATATATATATATATATATATATATTTAAATTCTTCTTCTTTGCCTGCTTGTAGTGTGGGCTTTTGTAAGTAAGTTGTACTGGACTTTACCGATTAACATTAATGGCAGATGCATTAAAATTTGTGAAGGAGAAGCCTTAGTCAAAAAGCTAACAATTACACTATCTTTAACCATCAAAACACTTTTACTGTCAAAAAACAGATAAATAAAACCGAAGTTGAAATTGAAAACATGTTTAAACTCAATTTTTTTTAATAATGATTTATTACAAAGAAAATACATCTTTATATACTGAATAAAAGCCTCAACATTTTCTAATTTTCTTCAGATACTAACAAGGGAAGTATGAATCAATGAAATTGCTATTAAAATCAAACTAAGCTTAAATTAGAGAGCATGGTCAAAAACATAGGGTAAAGTGCAACATCCCCCCCCCCCTCCCTATGGATCAAGATATGATCGTAGAAGTTTTAGCTGTTTCTATAAAAACTAACAAAACACAAGTTGTTGTAAGAAAAAGTAGTGCAGTGGTAGCATGTTTGACTCGTGTCTAAGAGGTTCTGAAAAGACTGAGTTCCGGCAAAGGCGTTCCGTATTTTAATTTTTTATTAACATTTTTAATTGTATACCGATTAATAAAATATTAACCAGAAATTAAAAAAAAATATATATAAATATATAATTAAGACTCAGTAGAATAAAAGTAACAGATGATAAGATAATATGTCACCGAAAACCAAATTATCAGCAATTTACATATTTTAATCAAAACTGAATTTATTCACAACAGAGTTACCATAACATAATTCCTTGATTATTAACTGAAAAACATTGAGCTATGTGATATTGAATATAAAGTGAACCAAAATGGATTTAAAATTGAAAAATCAAGATAAAAAGATCTAATGAACTAATTGAAAACACTTTAAAACCAGTACTTTAAATGAAAAATAATTGGAAAGGCTCCTATCTTGCTTGCGAACCAATAATTAGAATTGAAAAAAGTGAAAATCAATAAAAAATCAGAACGAAAAACTCTTGAGTTATCACAATTACTGTCTGTCACATGTTTAAATTCCCTGTAAGAAAAAATACGAGATGAGTTGTCCACAGCACAGCAATAACCAGTGGCAGCTCGTGCACCGAAAATTGGTGAAGAGGCACACAGTATTTTACGCTGTATTCATATATAGAATATAAATTTACATTTAAATAAGTATTTTTGATTAATTTTAGTTAAGATCATGCTTAGTAAAAATTATGATTAAAAATACATATTATTTTTGAGCTCTTAACCTATTTTTGGTTCACGAGCCGCCACTGGCAACAACAGAAAAATGATTACGGCAAGTAATCACAGAGACAATAAATTTAGTCTAATATATCAGTAGAGAAAGAGTGAAATGATTGTGGTATAAGGTGACTAAGAGAGATATCTGCCATCTAGTGAGAATTATTATTTTAGATTTTAGAGATTTGTATTAATACTCTTAAAAAGTTAGTATAGATATTATTTCTATTTTGTTAATTTAATTGTTTATTTTTAATTAAATCTTAATAACTACTTTAGCTAAGGAAGAATTAATTTGAGGCATTTTTAATTTACTATTAAAATTCAGAAATTTACTAAATTATTACTAACTTTAATAAAGGCATTGTTATTATTTATTATTTATTTATTAGTTATTTAAATTGATTTTTTAATTTTTTTCATTAAATTTTTTAATGCTCTTTAATTTTATTCAAAATCATTTCACTGTCTCAAAATTTACTTATTTCATTCTATTATAATGAATTAGTTATGTTTGATGAATAGTAGCATAGCTAACAACACATAATATTAAGGAAAAAAAGAAAAATTGAAGGGGAAAAAAGTTAAATTGTTAAAATAAAATTTAAAAGTAGTAAATGCAACAATCCTCTTATATATATAAGAAAATCATATTTAAAATTACAAATAGTTTCTAATTTATAACGACTACGATTAAAAACCCGCGTTTGTAATGATCGATAGATGGCGCTTTCTCAACTGGAGTTGTTAGTAAATATAATAGCCACGTGTATTTATTATTGTTCTTTCTCCGCCATTACATCATGGAAAATTGATTGCATAATAGGATGCAATGAAAATTATTGCGTTTTATTATTTAATAATTCCACTGTATTTTAACTGCATCTACATGTTATCTTACAACAAAGGTACATTAAAAAATAAATAAATAAAAATAAAGGTACAACTATAGAGTTGGTCCATAACTGGATTTGGAGATTTTTCTTTGGCACCGTTTTGAACGATAACGATGCCTTTTTAGATTCTTTGCAATAAAATACGCTTTTGTTTACGCTTGGAATCCATCGCAACCATTTGCAAAAACGACATTTCGCCATAATCACCAAATGCACTTGTGGACCAATACTATAGTTGTTCCATGACATCCATGAAATGTGATCGTTTTGCTTTTGCTCATTAGCGAAGGAACCAATCAGCTTTATCTAAAATAGTGTTACAAAATTGTAAATAATTGTGTTTATTTTTGTATAAATTCTCTCAAAGAGGCTTAGTAAGTTGATAAAGTGGTAATTTTGTGCATTTCTAGTCGTTTTAGCGTTGAAATAGCCTTAATTTCCCTTAAAAACGCATTAAAAAGCCCCGATAAGGCAGGTAATGGATTTGGCGCCAAATTTGGCGACATTTTCCCACCTTGGCGATTTTTTTGGCGACCTTGGCGAGAAAATCCTTATTAGGGATATACCAAATATGGAAGCTGTAAGTTGATTGGTTGACCACTTTCTAGAGTTTTCTCGAAAAATCTGGGTTCCATGGAACAGTATATAAGAAGTGCTTTCTTGCCAAGGCAGTCAGTTCAGTTCAGTCTGTGATCAGAGTCAGTCAGCTTGCATTGAGCCTCTTCGAAAGAGACTTGATTTAAGTGTTATTGCTATACAGTTTGTACTGTGGATTTGCTGTTGACAGCTGTTGTTTAAGCTGTGTTTACTGGTCGAATTGAAGCTGATACTTGGTTTATAGGCCTGTATTTTTCTGGAACTTTCTGTGAATAAATTACTGAATTTTTTTGTACGTTTGGCGCTTTCATTCTTGGACAACTCACGAACCCCCAAGTACGCAACATTTCTGGTGTCAGAAGCGGGATTGTCTGTGAATGGTGATAACGAGAGCTATGGAGCAAGAAATGAAGAAGCTCCTGGAAGGTCTAACTGCCCAGATGAATGAGTTGAAATCTGGATTGATAGAGAAAATAGAAACCGGACAAAAAGAATTAAAAGACGGCTTGACTGAAGAGATGAATGAAATGAAAGCAGGACAGGAAAAGATGGAAACCGGATTGATCGAAAGAATGAAAGAAGGACAAAGAGAGATGAAAGAAAGTATGGGTGAAGTTCAGGAAGAAATTAAATCTAATCAAGATGAGATGAAGAGAGAGCTTTCAACGGTGAAAGAATCAATCAAGGGTAAATTAACAGTGATGGAAAATAGAATGGATGGAATAGAAGAGAAAGTTATAAAGATAGAAGAAAATTTTGAAGAGAAAGTTTTGAAAATAGAAGAAAGTTTTAAAGAGAAAGCTATGAAGATAGAAGAAAATGTTATGAAGGTTGAAGAGAGTGTTACGAGGATAGAACGGAGTTTCCAGGAGAAAGTTAAAGAAAATTTTGATCAGGAACTGAAAGGAAGGTTTTCAGAGATAGAAGGTAAACTGAAGAGAATAGAAGAAGATCTGGAGAGAAAAGTGGAAGAAAAGTTAGAATCCATGCCCCAGGAAACTGAAAAGAAAGAAGAATCCAGAATCAGGAATCTATTAAGCTATCCACCTACGACGGCAGTTCCTCCTGGCATGTATATAAGACACAGTTTTCCATCGTAGCTGAAGCTAACGGCTGGGACTCTACCGCCAAGTCAGTCCACTTAGCAGCAGCATTACGGGGAGATGCAGCCGAGATACTGAGAAATGTTTCTAAAGAAGAAAGGAACGACTTCGAGGCCCTGACTAGAGCACTGGAGCTACGGTTCGGAGAGAAGTGTTCTAAGGACTATAGTCGCCTCTAGCTAAAATCCCGTTACCAGAAAACGGGCGAAAGTTTGCAAGAGCTGGCAGCGGACATTCAGAGATTGTCACACCTAGCATTCTCAGACTGTCAAGCTGACACTCGTAACGACTTAGCTCTTCAGTACTTTATCGATGCTATTCGGGATCCAGAAATTCAAAAAGCGCTGAGACTCTCCAACATCAGAGACATAGAATCAGCTTTAGGCTATGCACTTAGGATAGAGGCAGCCCAACAAGCCTCCCGTAAAGACCGCCATACCATAAGAGCAGTCTCATTAAATGATACGCCTGCTGATGAGAATGAAATGAAGAGAAGTTTCGCAGAGATCTTCAAGAGATTGCGCAGCCTGGAAAATAATATAGGAATAAAGGATCGGAAGATAAAGTGCTAGGGCTGTGGAGGGGATGGTCATGTGAAGAGGAACTGCCCCGTACGACCAACTATAGGAAATCACCCGGCTTCACCATCACTGCAGGGAAACTAAGAGGAGGCTATCTCGCGGGGCGGAGGTTGCCTAAAATTAAAGAGCCCCAATTTACAGTATTTCATGTTTCATCGATGAGTGGCGGCGATAATGGACTTCACGTCTATGGCCAAGTCAACACCACCACCTGCCGGATGATTCTGGACACAGGAGCCAACGTGACCATCATTAGAACGGATTTGGCTCAAGAACTAAAAGAGAAGATCATCTGGACTCCGCCCTGCGTTAAACTCCAGACTGTGACCGGAGACGAAATCAAAATATATGGAAAAATGAACTTGACCATCACATTTGGAAATGCCAGTTACCATCATATGGCATATGTGGCTGATATAAGAGATCCTTTAATCATTGGAATTGATTTCCTGAGAAAATTTAACTTTAAATTGGACTTTAAGAATAATGAACTGCATTCGAGTTCGGAAGATATAGATGTGTTCAGCACTGAAAATCAAGACATTCAGACAATTTGCCAGATAACAGCCAAGTCTGAAATTTCCATCCCTCCACACACAGAGACAATAGTTTCAGGAACACCTCCCACAAAGCAATACTTCTGCTATGGACTGATTGAATACCCGAATACAGACAATAGCCCAAGAGGAGTTCTGGTAGCTTCATCTCTAGTTGATCTCTCAAAGAGTACTACTATTCCCGTGAGAGTCGCAAACATCAGCGATAAGGTCCGAACAGTGAAGAAAGATGAGGTGTTAGCAACCTGCACTCCTGTTACATGCATCAACCGCCCCACGCATTCAACCGAATCCAAGTCTTCTGAACAATTAATAACGGAATTACTCAAGAATGCAGAGTTAGGAAAGGAACAGAGATGTGCTGCGGAGAAGCTACTCCAAGAATTTAAAGACCTTTTTTCTCGAACACCTGAAGACGTTGGGAGAACGAACATCACCCAGCACAGAATTGATACAGGAAATCATCCTCCAATCAAACAACATCCAAGAAGACTTCCATTTGCTAAACAGGAAGAGATCACTGAACTTCTAAATGAAATGCAGCACAATGACGTCATCGAGCCATCAACGAGTCCTTGGGCCTCTCCCATAGTACTGGTGCGAAAAAAGGATGGTTCAACAAGATTTTGTGTGGATTATCGTCGTTTGAATGACATCATGAAGAAAGACATTTACCCTCTTCCAAGAATTGACGACACGTTAGACACACTTGCTGGCAATAAATGGTTCTCGACTTTGGATCTGAAGAGCGGTTACTGGCAAGTAGAATTACATCCTGATGATCGTGAGAAGACTGCATTCACCACGGGACAAGGACTGTGGCAATTTAAAGTTATGCCGTTCGGATTATGCAATGCACCTGCCACCTTCGAACGCCTGATGGAGACAGTGCTAAAAGGACTTTCCTATGAAGCCTGTCTGGTGTATTTGGATGATATTATCATTGTGGGGCGCACCTTTGAAGACCATTTACGAAACATCCGAAAGGTGCTGGAGAAACCTCAAATTGAATCCAGGCAAGTGTAACTTGTTCCGTCGTGAAGTGAGCTACCTCGGCCATATCATCTCTGCCGAAGGTGTGAGAACTGATCCTGAGAAGATCTCTGCAGTCGAGAACTGGAGTCGCTGAAAATGTACACCAACTACGAAGTTTCCTGGGGTTATGCACTTACTACAGGAAGTTTGTCAAGGGTTTCTCAAATATTGCCAGACCACTCCACAAGCTGACGGATGCCAAACAGAAGTTCCTGTGGACAGATGAATGTGAAAATGCGTTCAAGCGACTTAAAGATGCCTTAACATCATCGCCTGTCTTGACGTATCCACAGCCCGACAGACAGTTCATACTCGATACAGATGCCAGCCATGAAAGTGTCGGTGCTGTTTTGTCGCAGGAAATTGATGGTCAAGAACATGTCATTGCCTATTGGAGTAAATGCCTGTCTAAACCAGAGCGAAATTACTGTACCACCAGGAAAGAGCTACTCGCCATCGTAAAAGCTATAGAACATTTCCATCATTACCTCTATGGCAGAAGATTCCTGCTCCGGACTGACCATGCATCTTTAACGTGGTTGCTTCAGTGTTATTGCTATACAGTTTGTACTGTGGATATGCTATTGACAGCTGTTGTTTAAGCTGTGTTTACTGGTCGAATTGAAGCTGATACTTGGTTTATAGACCTGTATTTTTCTGGAACTTTCTGTGAGTAAATTACTGAATTTTTTTGTACGTCTGGCGCTTTCATTCTCGGACAACTCACAAACCCCCAAGTTCGCAACAATATTTTATAATTAAAACAAAATTAAATGTATTATTACTTGCGAAATCCTCAGGTGCGAAATGTTTAGAACAAACAGTCATACTTGACGATACTTCTTTCCCAATTCATAAACGTCTAATCCATTCAGACTTTCTACTAACTAAAGCTTTTTTTTTTTCATTAGCGGAGGCAACTGGAATTTTAAATTTGTCATTTGGAAACAAATGGAAGCTTAATTCCGGATTTCTTGATCCATTGTAGTTACACTGTAGCACACAGCAGCATGTGTTATCTTTTTTGCCGGATTTATTTATCCTATCGAATATACAGCAGCAGCAAGCAATGGTGTCTCGACGAAAGCGTGAAAGCTATCCGTCCAGTTTTATTGTTAATTTCACCTTCGCCCACCAGAGGGCCAGCATTTCATTACAATCGCGGATAGAAAATTAATAAAAGTATAAACATTTTTTACAATGAGAACAAGAAATAAGAAATTTTATCACAATATTGAACATCACAAACATTTTGTTAAATATTTGGCTTTTTGTCGAGCTTACTAGATTTGTAATATTCATATTTTCCCACTTTCGAAATTTTTTAAATTACCAAATAATTAAAAATTAGTGAAGTCATTGAGAAAAATGACTTGAGCTCAATTTTATTTTCAGTTCCTCCAACACCACCAAATTTGACAGTTGTTTAATAAAATGCCCGCCGCTTATTAAAATCACATTCATCCTGAGCCAAAGTGATTTTATTAAGCGGCTGATTTTTATATCTGGCGAACATTTCTGGACACAAGTAAAAGGTATTACCTTCCTGGAAAGAAATTTCAAAAGATAATGAGTAATGGAATTAATAAACAGTATTAATTAATTTTTGAAACATAGATTAATTGTTCTTTCAATATAATGAATTAAACACATCCCAAGTTCCGATGAATTTTTCTTTGAGGAAAATTTTTATTACTTTGCCAAAAGTTCACATTATTCTTTAAATTTAAAATCCTTACATTTTAACTTCTTGCTTCTCAGTTATTTCAAAATAATTATTAAAAATTGTCTTTTAATAATTAGAATTTTAAAAAAAATTACCACTTGTGGATCAAATCAAATTTATACATTATCGCGTTTTGAAGAATACGTTCTTTGAAATTGTTGGTGACAAGTGATGGGGCATGTTTAATTTGTAATTATGTTGCAAGTGAAAAATTTTCAACAAAGAGAGATAACAGGGATTGCTGTGTTTTCTTTTCTTTTTTATTAAAAAAAAAACAAACTGTGTAAATAAAACAATGTGTTAGGTGTGCATAAATGACATTTTTGCTACTGAAAAGATATTTTTTTAGTTTATTAACCGGTGGTTTTAAAATAGTTTGTATTGATTTGATTCCGGTCCTGGGAATTTGATCACATTAAGCAGCTGATTTTTATTAGCCAGTGAATTTATTAAGCGGATGTTACTGTATTTGAAATAAAAGTTCAATGTGATGTCGAATAGTTGTGCAATAGCTGTTGTTCATTCAGTAATTTTCATGCAAAAATTTGCACAAATAACACAATTAAGAGCAGACGATCAACACTTGTTATTAGTGATGTTAATAAAAAATAATAATGAAAAATTTACATAACACAAGTACAAATCGTTAATGAAATTTTATCTAATCGTAATATAAAAGTATTTCCTTTTAAATTCATTTCTTTTAACTAAAAAATAAAATAAATATAACATTTAAAATTTCCATGCTAAAAAAAGAAAAATATATATATATAATAATGATTATCTATTAAGCATAGTAGAAGCCAAGCAACAGATACAAGATCACTGAAACACCAATGACCAATAAGATTAAAAATTTCTTTCAGAAAATGAGAATTTTTTTTTTTTTTAAATCAGTGGATGAAATACACTAATTTAAAGAAACCAGATTCCCTCAAAATAATAAAACAATTTAATTTAATCAAAAATGTATTTTCGTAAGTTGAAATTAAAAAAGAAAAACTCCCTTGATGGGATTCACACACGAGCAAATACACTGCCACTGCATCATACTTTCTTGCTACAGTTTTGTTGATTTTTATAGAAGCAGCTAAAACTTCTAGGGTCATATCAAGAGCCATGGCACGTTGTGTAAGTTTTTGACCATGCTCTTTAATTTAAGCTTGGTTTGATCTTAATAGAAATTTTACTGATTTATACTTCCTTTGTAAGAGAAAATCCTTGGCAAAAAAAAAAAAAAAACTTTTCATATATATTCTAAAATTCCACTAATTTGTGTTATTACAAATACAAATTTTGATTAGCCCTAGAATGGAGGTGCCGGTGTACAGAGTACGCCAATGCAATCTTTTGGGCTGTCATTTTTTTCGGATATTCTTTTTCTGATATCATTTTTATCCATCTTTCCTGCTTTTTTTTTTCTGATATTCATCTTCTTATATCATTTTTACTATGACAAAATACTTTATTAATGTAATGTATTAGGTTAAATAGTTTCAAACATGATGCAGAGGCTTGAAAAACGACCTGGGATACTTTATACGCCGCTCCTCTAAAATTGTACCATACATCCGCTGCTCCAACTGAGGATTAAATATTAAATATATGAAGATAGATTAAATATTTTAAACATATGAAAATTTAATTCACTGAAAATGAACAGAAAATTTAAATAAAATCCTAAATTATCTCATCAAAATTCTGTTGCATATAGTTTAGCTTTAAGGATGACTGATTATAATTCCTAATTCAGTTGCATATAGTTTAGCTTTAAGGATGGCTGATTATAATTCCTAACAGCAACTGACTTGCCCATTTCTGTCCTTAAAAAGGACTTTTACCAATTGAACAAAATATAGGGACGAAATTAAACTTTAAAAACATTTAAAATACCTTAAAATCCTTTAACTGAGCAGCATTACGATATATTTTGACACGCTAGTTGCGGTCGTCATCAGGTTGATAACTTGCTGCTCTATTGACCGTCTTGTCATCAGCTCCTTTATCCTCTAACATCATTATGACGTCAGCACGAAAGAAGAGAATAAAGAAGGCGATGACAAGATGGTCAATAGAGCAGAAAGTTATCAACCTGATGACGACCGCAACTAGCGCGTCGAAATATATCGTAATGCTGCTCAGTTAAAGGATTTTAAGGTATTTTAAATGTTTTTAAAGGACTTTTACCTTTTTGCTTAATCTACAACAATGGTATTATAAAAATAATTCCTTTAAAAAATGTATTTAATTAAAAATACACTTCCAGAAGCTTTCATCCATTGGCAGTAATATAGCTGAAATATTTTATGCAGCTCTATATATGATTGATTTATTTTATACATAACATGGTTTACTCAAATTTAATTTGGTATTAAAAATGTACTAGCAACTTGTTAAAAGTATACTTGCTGCATCTTATTATAATTAGTATATTTAGAAGTAGTTTTGGCTACCTTCTATATGTAACAGAAGATATGAAAATGTACATTGACTTTATGTGCCCAGAATTCTTGACTTAATAATATTACTTCCATTATCTGACTACGGTAGGTAATGGAAGTAGTGTACTCAGTCCAAAAATTCGATGAGTTTTCACCTGATTTACATGTTTTAAGGTCCCCAGAGTTCAAAAAAGTATTTTTTGGTAATTGGTCAGTTGCAGAATCTGCTGACTATCACATCTCCAAAACTATTGAAGATTGAAATACAATGGGACAAGCCTGGTGTACAGATGAATTTTCCAAATTTTGGTGAAAACTGAAAAACTGGGACATCACAACTGTAAGTCAGTACCTCAAAAACGGCTCTAATGATTTTCTTCAAAGTTGCTATATAAACACTATTAGATGTCCTTTTGAATGACACAGTTGGTCAGTTCAGGAAAATTCACAGGCATCCTGTATAAATAACTCAATTTCGTGTCGTGCAAGTGCGTTTCTTTAAAAACAGCTGCATGGATTTTATTCAAACTCGCCATATTAACTCCCTTTTAAATATCCTTTTATATGTAATTATTGTTTTCTGGTCAATAATTGTGTATGCCAAGTTCAGGTAAAAGTGACTATCTCAAAAACAGCTCTGATTTTCTTGAAAAATGTTATAATCAATTTTAGATATCCTTATGTATTGTACGGTTATTAGAGGAAAATTAACAGTCATCCTGATTATGTAGTCAGTATTAGATCACAGAAATTGGTGTTTCAAAAAATAACTACTTTTTTTTTTTTTTTTAACTCGCTATATAAATTCTGTTTTATATGTCTTAACACATGCATCAAGTTTCTCTTACCGGAAAATATTTAGGTGTCTACTTCGTTAGGTCAGTTTTATGTCATCTTCTCATATTATCTCCAAAAAATGCATATAATACCTATAACAGTGGGTAATGGAAGTCATGTGGTTGTTTCACACTAGATTTTTTTTATTATGCTGTCTGTATTTAAAAAGAAAGTGTTTTTATTAGCCTGACCACAAGTGTCCAATACTTTAATAAACAAATGCAGTCTGTATTTCAGAACATAAAAAAAAAAAAAAAAAAAAAAAAAAAAGAAAGAAAAATTAGGTTTCAAGAGATCGGATTGAAAATAATTTATATAACAGAATTCTAGTTTAAAGTAAAATAAAGTTATAAGCAGAAAAATATTAAACTGTGGTGCACAAAATAAAAACCAATTTAGATTATATATTACTGCCTTTCTTATTTTAAAATAGTTTACACTGCACTTTTGTGTATTATATACTGAAAATAATTTAATAGTTTCAGATTACTTTTTGTTGCAACAAATTATATTACAAAAACCATAATTAACACTAGAACATTTTCACTTTGTTGAAACCTTGAATGGGTCTGTTGCAAAAGTACGTACACATTATTCTTGAAATTTTGATAGTGACCTATCATTGTCACTGCTATGGAATGAAAATCCATCAAATCATTTAGAATCAGGTTTAAGATCATGGTAGGGTGCGGGGCTGCTGCAAAGAAGATATTACAAGACTCTACGGGCCTGGACACTGATACGATGACATCGCGCTAAGTGACTGTACTCGCAGATGCATTCTGCTTGCTTGATTCATAGTGTTTGTTACCGTACTTTTTCCTTTCTTTCCGCCGATACTCATTTTAATAACAATTATATACAATCTATATAAATCATGAGTATCCTACCAATATATTCTCTCTTACAGAAAATTTAGAAATAATGTCTCTTCAACCTTTTATTTTAATGACAACAACAATATACATTCAGAAAATAATTTTCCAGTTTGCTGTGAGTATTTTGTGTTATCGCTGGTCAAAATATTGATCCCCCCCCCCCCCCAATTATAAAGTATTTTTTAATAATTCCCAACAGAGCTGAAAAAATGTTTATGACTTCAGTTCATCTGTCTGTGTTCTAATTTTTGTAGACATTTTTGAACTGATATAATCTATTCAGGTTCACAATAACATGTTTCCTATTAACCCTTGGCATGTGGTGCCAGTGATTTCGACAGGCAAAAGAACTTTTTACATGAAATTTCATTTACACAACAATTTCTAAAATACTATTTTTAACAGATAAATTATTATCCCACTCAATTACATTACCACCACTAATTGTAAAATGCAATGTTTGATATTTATAAATCCCGAAAACTAATGAAACATGTTTTTATTAAAAAATAGTGTAAGACTAACACAGTAAATACAAAATAATCTCCCCGTACGCAGAGAGTTAAAAGTAGTATAAAAACTAGAACTAATAATCTATGAACACAGTCTCACAAAAGGATTCCAATACACTAAAGTCTAAAATATATTTTAGAATAGTTTTATATCCTTTATAACGCACAAAAAATGACGAAATTAATATGCATTTTCCAGATGTCTACAAGCATGTCTCCTAAAAAAAGATGTCCTAGCAAAAACATTAATGCTAATTGTACCTCATGCTGAATGAGGTACAATTAGCATTAATGTTTTTCTTACAGAGGCCTCACAAAATATTCATATACTTTGGTTGTGTTAGTGGTAATTGCTCAAAAGGCATTTGCAGCAGCAATTCTGAATTATTTATACTATTATAAAGTTTCAACTTCCAGTTTTAAATGGATTTATATGGTTTGAAAATTCCAGAATACGACTGTTTTCAAAAAATGTCAGTCAGTTAGTGCGTTTGTGTGACAAAAATTTTGTGACAGTTTTCATTCAATAACTGATGTACAAAATTTCCTATAAATTTATGTGTGTTACACATTGATGTAAATAAGAACTTGTTAACTTTTGTAGCAAATTGTCCAGCAGGTGGTGCTACTATACTGTAATTTCGCCAATTTAAGGGATGGCTATATCTCATCTTCTGTTGTGGGTAAATGAAAAACTTAATATGTGAGATAACCAATATAAAAAATTATGTAATTCCATTTGGGTGCTCATTGACTTACGGGTGGCACTGCTATGTAACAATTTACATGGTGAATAAGAAACCTAATTCTCAACTTCTAAGGCATAAATACATTAAACTTGATATGTGAGATAATCATTATGAAAATAAATGCCGACTGAATTTGGGTGTATAATGGCCAAAATGTGGCACTGTTAGTATGCTATATCTCAGCATCTGTTGATTAAAACTGTGCCCAATTCCATATTTAAAATGTTTATTGTGAGAAGCTAAGATTAAATTTTTGTTTATGTTAAACAGTATGTAGCGCTATTCTATAGAATGATATAGAAGAATTTTTGTGATAGCCCCAACATAATATCTGCTTCACGAAATGTTAATTTTAAAGAATAAAGTAAGGTAAAGACACCACTGCTTGTCACCCTTAACATCTGCACCAGTGCTCATCAACTTCACAAAAGACATGTTAAAATAAGCGTTTAATAACATTTATGAATTTGAAACCACCAGCACTAGATTCCTCAGAACCGGAGAATCTAGCTTCAGCAGATTCAAATCCATAGATGTTAACACGTTGAGTGCCACGCAAAATCTTAATAAAATCCATTATAATTCTTCCTGTAATAAATAAAAATTAAGTAAATTTTCTATAATTACTTAAAACAATGTAATATTTTTAGTTTTATATCATATTTTACACTGTCAACTACTGATGGTTGATGTGGCTTTATATCATATTTGAAACTGTCAGCCACCAATGGCCAAGTATCTCTTAACACTCAACGTGTTAATTAAAGGTTATTTTAGCATGTCTTTTGTGAGGTGACGAACACTTGTGCAGATTTTAAAGGGTGACAAGCACTAGTGTCTTTACCTTAAGTAAAATATTAAGTGCATATCAAAAATATTTTTATAAATACAATATACTGCAAAGTTTAATAAACTAATAATGAAATTAACTGATTGATTACAATGTGTTTAATAGTATGATTATAATTTTAAGAATAGTTGACAACTCAAAAAAGAAGAAACTGAAATTATAATGAAAAAAGAAAGTTTGCATAGTAATACAAAGTAAATGCAACAAGCCTTCTGCTTTTTTTTTTTTTTAATTTCACAATCCCACGCAACCATCCAGCCATACAACATCACCCCACCTCCATAATCAAATATATATTAAGTCTTCTCTTAACACGTTGAGTGCCAAGTCAGTCATTGGTAGCTGACACTGAACTTTCTGTTTAGGCCGTGTTAACCACCAGTGGCTAACAGTGTAAAATATTATATAAACCCGTCAACCATCAGTGGCTGATAGCGCAAAATATGATATAAAGCCGCGTCAACCATTGGTAGCTGACAGTGTAAAATATGATATAAAACTAAAAAATTTAAATTGTTTTAATTGCTGCAAATTTATTTAAAATTTACTTGCCCATTAAGGCATTTTAATGAAACGCAATAAACATAATGCACTTCTAAGCAGTGTGCATGGCCTGATGAGGATTTCCTTAAGAATTCGTGTGGCGCTTAACGTGTTAAATATCCGCAGAAGTTTGAGCATTTTGAAGATCATGAATTCATGAAAAAATATAAAGTGAGAAAATACAATTTAAATATTTCAAATCCGTAAAAAAATATATTAGAGGGCTCCATTAATTACATGAGGTGTTCAGGGGGAAGGGGGGGGGGTCGAGCTGAATCTTACCCAATCTCACGTGGGGAGGAGGGGGTTCTCGGCAAATATCACGTAATTTTTTTCCCGCAAAAAACAGCGTAAAATTGCGAGAAAATTGAGTTAAATTCAAGTAAAACATGTTTCTTGACTTAGATACGGCAAAATTTGACACAATAACATTTATCATGGCTATACGAATGCGGCGCGAAGCAGCACAGTAGCCTTTCAATTGTTTGAGGTGCCACCAGCCAACCATACGCAATCTATGCAATCTTAAAAACTAGTCTTCAATAAAAATAATAAAGCAAATTGTGTTTTTTGGAATAAATCCAACACATTTACAGTAAAAGTATGAATTTTGAAAAATTTCACGTGAGATTAGGGGAGGAGGAAGGGGGGATCAAAAAATCGTCAAAACCGCCTCACGTAATTAATGAATGCCCCCTTATTGGACATTGCCTAATATAGATTAATTAATAAATAGTAAATGAAAATATAAGCTTTACATGAAACCTTTTATAGTGCTAAGTCCCCTTAAGAAAGGGAAAAAAAAAGTGTTTCGAGTGAGTGTCAGTAGAATTAATGGGTGCTACCATATCAAATGACCTTTAGCAAGGTGTCTTGTGATGGATAGAACAGACATGCAGGCCTAAAATGAAGGTACTGTTTGTGCCTAGATACTGGAAAATGCAACTGGCAATGGAAATTATGTACTTGGTATCTATAACCAGTATGTATATTTAATGTTTTTCAGTTTCTACAGACAAATGTAAATACTTCACAACTTTGTAATATAGGAAAAAGTTTTATATGCATATTTTTTCTTAATCCTTTCACTATATTAGCAGGAAGTACCGAGACTCCAGTGGTGATTCTATCTTATGATCATATATCAGTTTTATGTTACTCACAAGTTTTAAATATAAAAATATATATACATTTTAAAAATGTATATCAATATATCTGAATTACTTTGTATCTCCCTGTAAAATATTTATTTAAAAAAAAAAGTGACTTTGCAAACAAAAGAAAAATATATAATTTATAAAAATTAAATATATATAGAATACAGAACTATAATATATGCTATTTTTCTCCCCTCACAAATATTTTCAATTGAATATGATTTTCTATGAAATTAAATACAAACTGATTATTTTTATATTAACGTATTTATCTACTATTATTGTATTCATTTTTTTTTTTTTTTTCTCAAGGTCAAGCAATGCATAAAATGAAATATAAAGATTATGTATTAATAATACAGTTTATCAGGCTAGGCATAGTATTTTTTTGTAATAATGTTTATTTTTTTTAATCAATTATTTTACAAGTCCCTCCACTGAGACGAATTTTTAAATATTTGGACAGTTGAATGCGTTTTGTTAATTCATTCATAAATAAAAAGTTTTGAAATTCATAAAACAAGATATAAATAACAAACATGCAAGAATTATATAAAACAAACCCTATAAATTCAATATAAAAATTTTATTACAATATTTTTCCAGCAACAAAAATATGACAACTGTACTATAAGTGAAATAAATGACAAAAAAAAAAAAAAAGCAACTGGAAAAATTATTCAAAACATTCACTATAAGCTTCACTAACTGAAAAATATTTCATTCTGTATGATACATATCATAGGTATAATAAACATAATAAATAATTACAAAATAATGAAGATCAAATGTCAAAACTAATTTTTTTTTTTTTTTCTTTTTCAGGAATCGCCCCCCTCCCGCTCCAAACAATTATGGTATGTGTCTGAGCATATTAAGAATGAATGTACAGTTTAATTTCATTTTTTTTCCACTAAAACCATTTTGCACATTTAAGCATGGAAAATTCAGAAATTTTTATTTGCAAGCACACATTTATTTACATGCTGATGGAACGCTCCCACATGATTTAAATTTTCTAGTCAATAATTTTTTTTTAATCAAATTACTAGCTATCATTCATAGTGCCCCTGTTCCCCCTTTATCTACAATATATGCAGAAACAAAAGGCACAATATTTAAGTATCTTTTGCAATCTGTGTGCTAATACATGTGTGAAGTCAAATAGATATAGTTATGTAAGTTATTTAAAGCCAATTTTAATTGCATTTACTATTACCTTGCGTTCAACACAATCAACAAATTCTGCAGCTTCCACATGGAAGAGTGGAGGGAAAACAACAAGGTAGTGTAAAGCATTTAATGTACAAAAAGACTGCTGAATCCGTTTTCTTCTTTTTTTCTTATCATAAACTTCCAGTCCACTTGGGCAAAAAAAACTGACAGGCAAGAGACTTGCCTGGCAACAAACAATAGTTGTTATAACTCATAATATGTGCACTGATGCTAGAATGCAGAGCCCTCTGGTGGTTGACTTAGCCTTTGATTTTCCTTTAAAGTCATCGCTCTGCGAAGCTCTTGAAGGACAGTCTTAATTGAGTAATTTCTCTGCCAACGACTTAAAACAGGCAAGCTTCTTTTATCCACCTGCACAGGTGAAAAGTAAAATTAGAATGATAAATAAATTTAAATAAATAGCACATAAGAATCAAATTCCTTTTAAAAAAAGTTGAAAACGAAGAGGAAATTACCTCCTTATTTTAAGCGGTAATTAATTAAATTGATTCAAATTAGAGGTAAAATATATACAGTGAAATACGTTTAACACAAAAACGCTTAACATGAAAAATCAGCTAACACGAAATGATATAGCGGTCCAGACAGTGTACTATGCTATTTAATACATTTTTATTTCTTTAAACAAAAATCGTTTAACACGAAAAAAACTCGCTTTTGATCTTCAGTGACATGTTTGCTACAACAGAGATGCCAACATTTTAATTTATTCCGGAGCCTTTTTAACTCCGCCTTTATTTCCATACCACATTTTTCTTATGTGGAAAGAATTGAAGATTATCATGGTAATGTTGTTCTTAGCCGTGAAAAAGCAAGAGTAATATTTCCTTATTTTATCATAGTTATATATTGTAGGAAAATAGACTGTAAATAAAGTGGTGCGGGTTAAAGGCAGGGATAAAAATGCTCCAGAATAAATTGTAATGTTGGCAACTATGCTACGATATGTTGCCGTCGATGATCATGTGTGTACAGCACTGATAATGAGATTTTTGACATCGTTCATAATTAAAATGATTCCACTTATGTAAATTTTTATGACAAATCTGACAACTGAATCAATGATGCAGTTCCTGTCCCCTCTGCTTCAGAAATGAAGAAAGTAATGAGTATCCGCAGTTATTTAGATCGCATTCGAATTGAGAGATGAATAAAACAATGGATGATCTCAATCAATTTTTGAACAATATAGTGCTGAAAAAGACACTTTAGTAAAAGATATCTGAATTTTTTTTTTCCAAAAAACAATAATATTTATACTTAATTTTTATCCTAATGGATGCAAATTAGTAGTAGTTTTACAGGAAATGAAAATAAAAATTGACGACATGGAAAACATTGGAGAATTTTGTACTTTTTCTACAAATCTTTTTACACGAAATTCTTTTAACACGAAAAAATATTTCGGTCCCCTTAGTTTCGTGTTAAAGGTTTTTTACTGTATAATGAATATGATGCATAAATGCTACCATTTAACCCTTATTATGAAACAGACAAATATTACATTTAAAACACATATTTTTAGTTACTGATAATAAGTCTTACTGACGATAACATCGATTTAATAATTTGTTTTTCTCTAAAAAAAAAAAACTATTTCTCATCGATAATTCCTGCTGCAAATCCATTCACATAACATATTTAAAATTTATATTTTTATGGTGGCAAAAAAAGAATTAATGTAATGTTTCTGAATTTCAAAAATATTACACTTTCATAAAAGTAAATCTTAATAAACTCATTGAGAAAACACCCTACTTAATGCATAATACTAAAATGATTTTTGGCCACAAGTAATTTTATTTAATAGAAATACTTTATAAATTTTTGGACAGCTTTCTACCATAAAATAACTTTTTATTTGAAAACCATAATAGTCGACAACATGAAAATGCACCCAGCACTACAGATACTGATGACGATTTAACTTCTTCAACTTTTTCAAGCACATTTCCCTTTAAAACAGAACTTTCAGCAAAAACTTTTGCGGGCAGTCTAATCAGGTCGAGAATAATTCACATGTATCATTTTATAAAGATTACAGCCACCATTTAAATTTTGTGACTGTGTCCAAAGAGCCCATTACACAGATGAACCTTGAAAATTAAGCCCAATTGTGTGAGTGTTCACACATGTCCTTTAAAAGTTTATTTATTCAAATTTTATAAATAACCAAAAAGAGAGATTAATATAGTTCAGAGCTGTACCAAGTACTCGTTATATACTCGGTACTCTGCCAGTTTGACGAGTACTCGGTACTCGGCCAAATATGGACTAAGTATTCGGCCAATACCGAGTAGTTGTAAGAATTTCATTATTTTTATGTTTTTTTGAAAGAAATGTATTCATAAGAGTTGTTTTCTAATAACTAAGCTAAAAAAATATGAAAATATAAACATAGTCATTAAACTTTTGCTGCAAACAGCTTTCTGCAGTTACAACGGGCAAGTAGATTGCCACTAAACTCGATATAGAGACGATTCATGATTTGAGCTTATCCATTTTAGTTACAAGAATTTAAGTATAACCATCTTGTATGTGTGTAATATGCAATTTTTTTTTTTTTTTTTTAACAAAAACTTTGTACATAAAATTGTATCTATAAAACAGACAAAAATAAAATATTTTAGAAAAAAGAACCCCTTATATAATACTACTATAGTAGATAAAACTTTAGTTACGTATTTGTGCAAATAAAAGTAAGACATTTTTAAAACTGTAAAATAAAGATTGATTTTTAATTTAAAAAATAATAATTATGAAAAAGGTAAATACACTAAAATGTTATTAAAAATATATTATCAAATTTGTTGTTCTGCAAATTATGGCCCGAAACCACCTACCTTTTTACTCTTCTAGAATTTGAAGATTAATGAAGTCTATCATGTTTGAAATGATGATAAAATATTTATTTTAATGTTCTCATTTCATATGTAAATTTCATGCATCTTAAATTAAGCCTATAAAGAACTTTTATATTCTCTAAGAATTATCTGAGAATGATTCGCATCTGAAAAAGACTATATAATAAAGAATGAAGTTATCAGTTATTATGGTTTTAATAATCCACTAAGCTGGAAGTATCAAATATAACAATGAACCTAATTGTGTATATACACTACAAAAGTTCTGAAACGTTTCATGTAAACATGCTGTTTGCCATTTAACTTAATTTTGTGTTCAAAAAGCCTTTTTTAAATTTCAAGATGTGCAAAATTCTTCATATACGTCAATTTCAATTATTCTTTCTTACAACTACTCGGTACTCGGCTACTCGGTACTCGGCCGAGTAGTAAAAGGCCGAGTACTCGGTACTCGGCCAAAGTGCTACTCGGTGCAGCACTAAAATAGTTAATAAAAAAAACATCTTTTTAAATTTATGTAATTCAAGTAATTAAATAGAATTTCCCGTTTTCTTTTCAAATAAAAAATGTTTCATTAAATAGCGTTTCTTTGTCTTTCAATAGTAACAAGCACAATGTTCTCTGAATAAAATAAAGCAATTTCTATATTGGGGTTTTTGAAAAGTAACTTTGTTTATACTTCTTCAACGAAAGAATCATTTTCGCTATAATTATTTATTTTGAGAATGTATTTCAAAATTCGTTAACAGCTTATTTCTAGTATATGTATTTAGTAATAAAACAAAAAAATAGGAATCTCAGTTCGTTTTAGTCCGTTGCTTTGATTGACACCTGGCGCATTTTTTTAATGCCAAATTGGTCTGAGTTTAGTAACGACAATTTATATTCAAACATTTTGTATTAAAATATTCTAAAGACAAAGAATTAGCTTGGCATTCTTTTGGCTGAATTTTAACGATGCCAACTTTTTCGGTTAGAACTTTTTGACTCTGAGACTGGCAGAGCTCATATAGACTTCGCTTTTTGACTCTGCTTGCAAAAGACGTGATTTTTATTGGTCTCCTCCTCTCCCTCTCTGTCTAAATAACTGCAGTGGAACTTTGTTGTCATTTTTTCAAAAACAGATTGATGGAGAACAAAATTATTTTGTGCTAAAGGACATAATTCTTCGAATGATATATAAATAAAACTCATAAAGATGGATTATGTGCTGTTTATTCAGACGTAAGTTCCTCTACATTATTTTCTTCCTAAGTACGATCCGGCTTTTTTGAAAACAGAACCTGGCTCTAATTTTCTCCGTCTTACCAATAGACAGATCAACTTCAAACAAAAATTAGACATTTAAAGTTGGAATTCCAACAAATGTCATTGTAAGCAGTCTAATGATGTCTTGAACAGTTTATGTGCACCATTTACAGTTGCCGTTTATATTTCTGGGTGCACCCACTATACCAGATGAACTTTGAAAGGGATTGGAAATTGATGATTGCAGTGAAGCACATAATAAAAGTTTTTAAAGAATCAATCACTGCAGCTAGAAAGGACAGATAGAATTTGGTAGAGCTGATTAAAAGTAATAAGTTAAAACTAATTTCTAAAGTAATTTTCATTTTGTTTACAGGCATGAGAGTACAGAAAATTTAAAAAAGAGGAAACACGCGTGTTCATAAAATTAATTTCAAATGAAAAATAACATGCACGGGAAAAACTATACAAATGTGTTCATAAAATTTATTTCAAATGAAAAATAATGCACACAGGAAAAACTACACAAAATATTTTAAAAGTGACTAATTAAACTAAAAGAATAACACAACACAATAAAACATGTGTTTAAAAAAAAAAAACATTAGCTAGCAATCAACATTTAATAACATTGACTGGTGGTGGAAAATGGGAAAGGGGAAGGGGGGTAAAAAAGCAGTTCATGAGTGAGAAATATTAAACACAATTCTACTTCTTTATTGGTTCTTGAATATCATAAAGTAAGTTTAAAATTAATATTGACATTTTTGTTGTGGATGGATAAACATTCAAAAATAAAAGGCTTCCCCTTCCCACAGAATGTTTGATTGGCAATGGTTAGAGATGAAAAAAAAAAAAAAAAGAAAAGGGGGCGGGGAGGACAAAAAAATTACATGAGTGAGAAATATTGAATAATTCTGTTGTTTTATGTTATAGAATCTGATAAAGCACGTTTAAAATTAATATTGACATTTATATTTTGGATGGAGAATCTAAAGTCTTTCGTGGAGCGTTTGAACACTGATCGTTATTGGAGTTTGATTTTAACAAAATAAAAAACCGCAAAATTAACGAAAATCACAAAAAAAGCGGAAAATCGCAGATCCGCGGAAAATTCTCATGCCTATGTTTATCGCGAGTTTTCTGCATTTAAAAAGATAATATTTAGGTGATGTCATATTGGGCTTAGTTGGAAAAGGTTAATACACTGACACCAATTGGCATTAACCATCTAACTGCCTTGAAAAAATAAAAATTTTATATATTATCATTTTTATATACAATTGAAATTCTTCATACACACATCAATTATTTTTTTCTTATAACTACTTGGCCTCAGGCTTGGCATGGTATTTAGCATGTAATGATTTTTACCGTCTTGGCCAAAACATGTTTTTCCCATGGTTTTTACCACCTTCAAAAAATAAATTCCATTCCTTTTTTTTTTTTTTTTTTCATTTTTCACAAAAACTTTCGGGACATACTTTAATATTTTTATTTCTCATTTTCCCAATATTATTTACTATGAAATATCTATTCTTTGAGCTGTTTCTAAGAACATTATTTTGAAAAAAAAAAAAAAAAAATTAAAGCAATGTTGAGAACACGAATATTGTTTAAAACTATTTGATCAGTTTAATGAACTAATGTTTATTTAAGCTTCCAAATAACCTTAGTTAAATAACTTTACTAGCTTCTTTAGTTTTACCATAGTACTTTTTGGAGGAGGCCCCCCCTTTTTTTGTGGTGGTGTAGTGGGAACTTTCTCTTCGGCTGACCTCTTCTGAGCTGCGCTCTAAAATCAGACACCAGTTTCAATCGATGTTTTGTGTTGGCTCTTTGAACATTACATGGTGAATTACACATTGCCATTACATATTGGCAATGAGACAGCACAAAACATCGATCGAAACTGATGTTGGATATCACAGCACAGCTCAGAAGAGGTCAGCAGAGGAGAAAGCTCCCACTACAAAACCACAGAAGGGAGGAGTCCATCCCGAAAGCATTATGGTAAAACTAAAGAAGCTTAGGTAAAGTTATTTCCGATAATATATATAGTTAAAGCTTTCTTTTTTAAATGAATAAAATAAAAATTTGAGTTGATTTAACATGCTCTAAAGATATGGAAGTTTCAACACCAAGAAAATTTTAAACATTCAAAATATTTTTTAAAGCATATAATTCCAGCTATTTCCTTATATAGCCCTTAATATCTGAATATTTTCATGTGACTCTGTAAATATTGATGCTAATTGTACTATATATAATGGAAAGCAATCTTCTGCATATATGAATAACATATTTCAGTTTCATTAAGATTTGTGCAAAGTTATTAAAATATGATTTATAAAAATGCCTCTCATAGAATGCAATGTTTTAGAATGCTTTCATGCGTCCCTGTACACAAACCAGTAGTGGTATTTACTCCATTTTCAATAGAGAACATCCCACAGTGAATTTGAATGACACACTACAATTTCATTGATATAAGTAAATGTATTAAAATTTGATTTATAGAAATACCTCTCGTAGAATGAAATGCTTTGGAACACTTTCAGGTGTCCTCGTACACAAACCAGTAACGGTACCTACTCCATTTTCAATGGGGAACATCTGATAGTGAACTTTAATAACATATCAGTTTCAAGAAGAAACTGTTTTATATTTTTGGAAGTTAAGAGTGCAGACAGACAGATAAGATTGAAGTAAAACACTTTCATCTTTGTTGAAAAGTGTAAAAAGGTAATGTAATGCTAGTAAAAAACATGCATTTTTTAGATTCTTGAGAGCCCCTTTGAATTCTTAAGGACACATTTAACATTTAAAATCCAGATACTTAATTTCAAAATTCAGTAACAAGTATGCATACAAGAATTTTTTTTTTTTTTAATTTTAACATTTTTTAGTTTTGCTTGATTTTCATGATTCAACATATGAATGAATGTTAAATCATCATGCTTATAATAGTATTACTTATATTTACAGCATTTACCTTAAGTTTGAAGATTATTTTCTATAAAAGGCAATAAGGTTGGATTTTTAGATGAGAGGCAAGAAGAGTACTGTTTTTCAGACATGGTACAAGCTTACAGAAAAAAAGGCTGAACTTCTCACGACCCCCCCCCCCCCTCAAAAGTGGTATCAGGCAACTGACACAATATAAATTTTTCAATAATAAAAATAATGTTAAATCTGATTGCATACATGTACACACAATAAACAAAATCGGAACAATAAATCTTATATTGAATATCATATTAATTATAATTAAAATAGTTGTAAGTGCTTAAAAAACAGACAAACTTATTACATATACTTGAAAATAAGTTTATTCTATAGAAGCATTGTTTGCTGGGGCAATTGATTAGCAAAATAATGTAGTTCAAGTTCATTAGGAAAATGCAGTTGAAGTGCTATTTCTTTTTCATTTTCTCCAAGTTTGAATTTGACATTTCTTGAAAGCCAATCACATAGAAATTGCTAATAATATATTGCACAAATTCAGGCTGACCCCCCCCCCCCCCACACGCACACGTCCAAAAAGTTTTAATGCGGATTTGCATTGATCCCAAAAATAATAATTTTCAAGCTTAAAATGGCTGAAAAGTAACATGTCTGGTTTTTTCAACCAAAAGGGAAGGCAGGATGCAGCAACTGACTGCATGGGGAAAGTGATGTATATACACATACAACTAACTACAAAAGTTCCGAAACACTTCATGTAAACATGCTGTTTGACATTTTATCATTTTTGATAAAATGTCAAACAGCATGTTCACATGATATTGACATTTTTGACATCACATTTTGGGTACAAAATGTGATATTTTAATTGCAAGATGGGGAAATTCTTCATACATACATCAATTATTATTATTTTTTTTTTTTTTTTTACCTTATAACTACTTGGCCTCAGGGTTGGCATGGTATTTACCATGTAATGGTTTTTACCACCTTCAAAAAAAAAAAAAAAAAAGTTCCATTCCTATATATATATATATATATATATTTTTTTTTTTTAATTTCATTTTTCACAAAAACTTTCAGGACATACTTTAAAATTTTTATTTCTCTTTTTCCCAATATTATTTATTATGAAATTTCCATTCTTTCAGCTATTTCTAAGAACATTATTTAAGAAAAAAAAAAAATAAATAAAGCAATGTTGAGAACACGAAAATTGTTTTAAATTATATGATCAGTTTAATGAACTAATGTTTTAAAATATTTGCCATAGATACTGTTTCATACTAGAAAATGAAGCACAAAAATACTGGTTTCAATATAAAATATTTAATTTGGTAATAACATAAATTATTAAGAAATCTCAACAGCTGTTTCAAAAGAAATATAGGTGCTTTCTTCTTCAGGAATCATAATTAAGCAACAGATGCACCTCATTAAAAACAAGATCAGCTTTTCTTTCTTTGATAAAATGAGATAAATATGCTAGTTTTCTCCTCAAGATAAAATCATATTAAATTGAGATTTATTTTACAACTAGCATACAACTACCCCAGTGGCAGAACTTTTTGTAGCTTTTAAAATTTCATAATCTGTCTGCAAAATTTGCGTGTAATCAGGGGTGAAAAGGGCTTACACTCAAAAAGCCTGAAAGCTGATTGGGGGGAAGCTTAACATCAGTGGTGATCTCGTGCAACAATACACAAATACAATAAATAATAAAAGTATTAGTTTTGATGCAGAAATTTTTTTTAAGTGAATTGTTATTCGAAAGTTGCAGACAAATTTTTTTTTATCAGTGCAAACAAAAACTGTCCGCAAGCCGTTTTTCTGTGTCCACGACTATGTCGCCATGTCGTGGCGTTTCTGCCACTGGGACAACTACTATAACTGACTGATAAATTATTAACTAATTAATACTTTGTGATATTAGTATCAATTATCATAGCACTCTAACTATTGTACACACTTTTTCTTTATGTTATTATTAAAATTTGTGGCAATTCAAATTCATCTTCTACACAAAAACAAATATTTTAGATAAAGTGGAGTGGAAGGTTGACTTTTATACCAACTATCTGAAAAATACCATAGCTGGAAATCAAACATGGGCCCTTCGCTTAACGTGCGATTGCTCTATCACTGAGCTACTCTGGCTGATAACCAGCTCGGCATTTCCCACATAATATTCATTGCTAGGTCACTGTGTCTGCAAACTCAGATGAACCAGGTGAGAATATTACAATGTGCCACAAGTCTTTTTACACAGGTCTGAAAATAAGTTAATAAACCATCAAACTATACCCACTTACATCAAATTAATATTGGAAAAAAAATATATATGTATTACATAATTTTTCTCAGCTTCAAATGATATAGAACAGAGTTCAAAATTAACAGTGGTCCATTGTCTAGGACCACAAAAATATTCAACAGATCAGCAAAATATAAATTCTAGTGGTCCTCCAGACCAGTGAAGCTTTTCACTTTTATAGTTTTTTAATTTTCTACAAAATTACCTGTAAATTGTTACAGATTCGTGAATTATAATAACAATAGTAAGTGCCTACATTATAATTGTCACTATCACCTATTCTCTGTAATTTTTTATTTAATTTCACATTAATACTTTTTTAATACATACTTTATGGTAAGAATGTGACATTTAGCTCGTTTATTAATGCTTAAATCTTTGATTTATATAAGACTCCATTTGTAATTTTTAATTTAAAAAAAAAAAAAAAAATTATACAGTAACCGCGGCTTATTAAAATCAGCAGTTTAATCTGATCAAATTGCCAGGACCGGAATCAAATTAATACAAACTACATTTAAAACCGCCGCTTAATAAAATCATCATTGCTGGTTAATAAATTCAAAAAATTGTTTTCAGCAGCAAAAAAGGCATTTATGCACGCTTAACAAATTTTTATTTACACTGATTTTCTTTTTTTTTTCTTTTTGTGACGAAGAAAATAAAATACAATCCCTCTGTTATCTCTCTTTGTCGAATATTTTACACTTGTAGCTGCAGCATAATTAAAAATTAAACACGCACCATCATATGTCTTGATGACAATTTCAAGGAATGTATTCTTCAAAGTGCGGTAGTATAATGTTACAAATTTGATTTGGTTCGCAAACGATATATATATTTTTAAATTTTAATAATTAAAAGACAAATTCTAATCCTTATTTTGAAATAGCTAAGAAGCTAGAGGTTTAAACAGAAAGATATTAATTTTAAAGAAACGTGGGAATTTTTGTCAAAATAATGATTTTCCTCAAAGGAAAGCGCACCAGAACTTAGTATGTGTTTAATTTAGTTATTTTTAAGGAACAATTAATCTGTCAAAAATTAATATTGTTTACTAATTCCATTATTCGCTACTTTTGAAGTTTCTTTACAAATTCTGGGAAGTAATGCCCTTTTCTTGAGTGCAGAATCGTTTGCTGGATATAAAAATCAGCCGCTTAATAAAATCACTTTGGCTCAGAACGAATATGATTTTAATAAGCGGCGGGTACTGTATATATATATCATATTTTATTTTTTTTTAATATAATGGGTAAACAAAACAGTGAAATCTTAAAATTACTGGCTCTGCAGACCAGTGACTCATTTTTCTTAATTTCTATCCCTGCAGAAACAAAGTAAAATTTGTATAGTCCTGTGAAATACTTACAATCCCAGAGCTTTCACTAACTCCAGTCATCTTTATCTTTGATATAAATCTAACATTAGGGGGTTCATCAGGATACTGACTTCCGCATTCAACTTTCAAACTATAAATCCTGTTTTCATATGGTGTCTGAAAATAAAAAGCATTCATTAAACTACACAACTACAATTTAAAGATGTAATGAATATTGACCCACTATACGATATTCGTCCAAGTGGTGAATACCAATAGTCGAATTTTGTTTGATATTTGACTGAATAAATTCAATTTTTCAACTGTGCTTTAAATATATTTAAGAAAGAATATTCAGACATGGTACAAGCTTACAGAAAAAAAGGCTGAACTTTTCACCCCCCCCCCCCCTCTCTCTCTCTCACAAAAGTGGTATCAGGCAACTGACACAATATAAATTTTTTCAATAATAAAAATAATGTTAAATCTGATTGCATACCATACATGTACACACAATCAACAAAATCAGAACAATAAATTAAAATAGTTGTAAGTGCTTAAAAAACAGACAAAATTATTACATATACTTGAAAATAAGTTTATTCTATAGAAGCATTTGTTTGCTGGGGCAATTGTTTTGCAAAATAATATAGTTCAAGTTCATTAGGAAAATGCAATTGAAGTGCTATTTCTTTTTCTTTTTCTCCAAGCTTGAATTTAACATTTCTTGAAAGCCAATCACATAGAAATTGCTAATAATATACTGCAAAAATTCAGGCTGCCCCCCCCCTTCCCTACACATGTCCAAAAAGTTTTAATGCAGATTTGCAGTGATCCCAAGAATAATAATTTTCAAGCTTAAAAAGGCTGAATTTAGCCTTAAGGCTGAAAAGTTATATGTCTAAATATCGCAGAGTTACATTTCACTGCACTAAATATTAGAAAATTTAACATTTACTCAACTTAAATTTATATAAAGAAAAATGTTTTCTTGTTGCAAATTTATTATCACATATGTATTTTTAATCAAGCATTGGGACTTTTTACATTAACCCTTTGCTGGCCCTAATGATCTAAAGGACTCTAAGCAGTGTTGCCAAATTTAGAGACTCTTTTATTCAATATCACCAATAATTTTAAGGGGTGATATGTGATTGACATAATGGACAAATAACCTACGAAGTAATTAGGCAACTGTTACAGTTAAAATTTAGTGGTGGATATTAAATTTAAAAAAAATTTCATTTGGCAACACTGACCAGAGGGGTGAAATTAAATTGGACTGGCAAAGGGTTAAAAGTGCAACAATATACAGTCTGTTAAACAGATGTCTGAACGCTATTTGAATCTTAAAACTTGTTCATTATGAATACTCTTAATAATATCAATTTATCGATAATATGCAGCATAGATATATATTTAGTAATTATAAAAATAGATAAAACATAACAATTATACATTTAATGAATATCTTTAGATACTTAGAGAAACAAGCTATATGATACATAAAAAATATGTAATGATTAAAAATGGTTTATAGGTATAAAAAATCATTTATCATCGTAAAGTCTGAAATTATGATGCAAGAACAATATTTTTTTTAGCATTTTCAAGAGGTGTGTTCCGTTTGGTTTCATATCTATTATCAGCTTCTCAGAAAATAAATGCTCACTGTATATTGTACTTGCAAGAGCCGAAAGATATTTTCATCAGGGTTGTAAAAAACCCGGATTTTTTGTAAAAAACCCAGCCCAGGTGGGTTTTATGGGTAGAAAACCCAGGTCTTTTGGGCAAAATGGAGGAAAATAGAATTTCTTTTTCCAAAAAGTTAATAATGTATAGTATATATGTTATTTTGTTTTATATGAGAACATATATAGTTTAGCAAACACTAAACAAGCATTTTTGATCAATAAAACTGATAATACTGTACATGTATCGTTTTAACATGTTTACACATAATCATCAGAAAACAATGATATCTGAATTTTAATTGTATAAAAATGCAAAGTTCAAAAAAACTAAGGTACAAACATTTTTTTTTTTTTTTATTTAAATTTTTATTCTATAAAAACTTATGTACAAAAAGAACAAAATTTGTAATGTGCAGTAAGTTTGCCTGATGTTACTTTTATTAAAACAAAAGTAGTTCTTTCTTTTATTATCTTATACTTACATATTTCATCCAGTTTCACTTAATCTCAAATCATATAATACATACCTATATATGTACTTTTTTAATTTAGTTATCAATATAGGTGGACACAAACAAAAATTAAATAGTATTTGCCTTAAACATTCTTCTAATTGATACACTCATTATCAGAGCATCTTGTATAAGCTACTTTATAGCTTTAAGCTATTTTATTTGTACTTCCCCTGAATTACAGAGGTTCAAACTACACGATTTTAGAGTAATTCTTTTGAAAAAGAATAAATTATATATATTAGTTGATGTAAATTATTTCCAAATATGTCATTTATTTCATAAAATAGAGAGTTATGATCAAAGGCAAAACTTATATTAAAAACTACTGAACGCTATTTTTAAAATCACCTTATACTTAAGGTGAAGCATAAGGTGACTTTAAAAATGGTTTTTAGTAGCTTTAAATGTAAATTTTAAGTAATCATTTTTAAAATACGATTTTAAAAAAGGCAAAATTGTTTAGAATTATAAGGGAATTATAACTTTTATCACGAAATTTGAAAAATCATGTCTATGAATTCTTAATTTCATTCCATTTTAATTGAAATAAATACACATTACTTACAAATGTATATGTAAGTGGTAATTGAAATTTCGTTGCGATATTTCTTTGAAATTCCGTGTTGTTTACTTTTACCCATTATATTATTTTGTGAAAAATAAGAGAAATACTCATCAACCATAATTTTTTTTTTTTTTTTGTATAAATTTGATGGATATTTTGAAATTTTCATTAAATGGAAGTTTGAACTCATTGGAGCATAAAGTGCAGGATATCCTGAGTTTAAAATTTTTAATATTTTCAACCAAGTTTTTTTTTTTTTTTTTTTTTTTTAAATCCTTAATTTACAAAATATCTGCAGAAAGTAAGGTAGTTCGAAAAAGGTGTACAATTTCACTTGAAACTAAAGTACAAATTTTGAACCGACTAAAGAAAAGAGAAAAATTATCAGTTGTTGCAAAGCTAGAGAACTTGAATGAGGCTACTATTCATACAATAAAAAAGAATGAAGAAATAATAAGAGAATATGCATCACTACATATAAGATTTCTTAGAAGTGCTTACCAATATAAATTCAAAAACAAATTTTTTTTAACGTAATTTTTTTTTTTTTTTTTTTTTCTTTGTCGTCTTGAACAACACAGTTTTAAAAAACACTGAACCAATTCATCGTGTTCTTCGGGGGTTACATTTATATAAACTACATTTTGTTGCTTGCACAGGTTTATTTTTATTTCAAGATTTCTCTTCTATTCATTTCACATATACTACGCATTTTTTATCTTCTAATTATCACAATATAATCTACTCAACAAATCTAAGCATTATTTTAATTAGGGAATGTATATATATATTTTTTATAATAGGCATGGAGGAGATTTTACAAGTTGGAAATTTAGTTCACAAATTATTTTTATTTTTAAAAAATAAAGAGATAATGTAATATTTATATTTTTTCAAATAAGATGTGCGATGATTTAAAGCGATTTTTCATATTAAAAAAATAAAATAAATAAATCCATTCTTAATCCAACTGAAGCCTTAAATTTTTCAAATCTAAATTAAAACTGTTTTTATTTTCACTACAGAAGTTTTGATTTAATCTAAATTTTTCTTATATAAAAAAAACTAAACGAAATTGTTCCTGTCTGTAAAGTCTAAACCAAAACTCTTCTCCAGTGTGTTATCATTAACTGATGAAGACAGGAATAAACAAAAGAAAGTATCTGTCTGAGATTTCATTATGTACCTGAAAATAAGAGAGATGTAGCTAAGTAATTGTTGTGCTTCTTCCTTATGAAAATGTCATACATAAATGATACTATTAATGCATCATACTAGCACATATGGTGACATATCTACCACATCTAAAATATTAAGGTGCAAAAGCTCACAAATGCTGAAGAAAAGCTAGCTTTACAATGGCAATAGTGTATTGACAATGATTATGTGATATCATTAATGACTTTGCAGATATCGGATAATGATTATTATCCAAAACCAATGTTTCTTGCAAATTCTGCTGAAGTATTAAGCCCATCTAAATGGTGGAAGTTAATGGTCAGAAAAGCTAAAAAGGCCACAACTCCTCAGAATGAAGAATTTTGTGATTATATGGCATTACTAAATTCATTAACTGCTAGCTCGCATCAGTTGAGAAACATTTTTCCACATTTTGGTTTATCCAAAACAAAGTTCGTAACAGATTAGGGAACAGCAAAACTGAAAAATTAGTACAGTGCCACAAATTGAAAAGTAAATGTGAAGAAGACTGGTAGAAATTATATATTTGTTTGAAATTTCATCTGAAACTCTCTCATATGGAAAAAGTAAACCTTCATTAAAGTATTTTTATTCTGCTCCATTGTTATCTTCCCACCATTTCTGCGTTTTTTAATAAAAAAGATAAACTTCTGCTTTTAAATTACGAATGTAAACTTATCTTTCTCTATTACCTTGCAATTGTTTTTTCTTTTCATTATTATATAACTTTAAATTATTTCTTAGTATATTCAATTCTGAATTAAGAAAATTTAAAATAATGAAGTAAATATTGATTGAAATTCCTGTATATAAATTTCTCATGTAAAGAAGTATTTTTTTAGAAGAAACCTGTGGATTATTGCTTTAAAAGCGCTTAAATATTATAAAATTCCTTTATTTTTTTAAAAATCCATTTTCCCCAAAACCCCTTCTTCAGCACAGTTCCTCATGGTTTGTGCCAGCAGCACGAACCATGAGGAACTGTGCTGAAGAAGGAGAGGACCCCCTTGCGAAAGTGGCTACACAGACTTCTACGAAGCTGTAATGTTAGGTTTTTCTTAAAATTAATTTTAGCATTAAGATATTTAAAATATTACAAAAAAGTGATACATCAAGTTTTTTTTTTTTTTTTTTTTTTTAAATAAATAATAAAGATTAAAAAAGCAATTTTGTTAATATTTCATTTTTATTTAAAATCTTAAAATAATTTTAATTACAAAATTACAACCAAACTTTTTTTTTAATAAAGTAAGTATTTGACTTAAAATTTGGACGAATATTCAGTACTCGGCAGGGGTAGTGCTAGCACAAAGGGAAATTTCAGGAAAAAATTATTAATCTACCTACATAAGTGAGACGTCTGAAACCTATTTTTTATTGGCAAAAAGTGCTAGTTTACTTAGAAAATAAATAAAACGTCCAATTTTTGGATGTATTTATTTTAAAATGTTTTTTTGAACTTCCAAAATTTTAGAAATTATATAAATTAAAACGAGGCATTACTATAATTACGTTATATTAAAAAACCTTTAAAACTTGCCTCATTACTGGCCGTAAATTTTTTGCCTGGACATCCAGGCCTCTTCAGCAGCTTCCGATATAAAATTAACGCTATTCGGTCATATATTAATCGTGCCATTCTAATCTGTGAGGAAACTGAAGACTTAAACCATGAAATAAATATTATCAAAGAATTTACTAAAAAAGCAGGATACCCTAATAAAATCATCAACAAACTAGTTAAAAACAGATTAAAAAACCTAAATGACATTCCAAATTTTCAAAAACTCCCCTCTAAATTTACCTCTTCAATCCCATATGATCGGGGAGCTGCCAATAAAATTAAAAATTCAGCTAATAAATACGATATCAATATCCCCATAAAACCTAATAAAAACATTTTTCATTAATACGCAACGATAAAGATCCAATTTCACCACTTGAAACTGCCGGAATCTATAAAATACCTTTCATTAATCAAAATAAAAATACAGGTTCATACATCGGAGTCACTAAAAGAAACATTAAAACCCGAATTAACAAGCACAAGCACGACATTAAAACTGGCAAAGTAAATACCGCTCTCGCAAAAACATATAACAGTGAAAATATTGAAATTAACTTTAATGAAACTAAAAAATTAGCCGACTACAATAACTATCATTACGCAATGTTCTGCGAATCCATCGAAATAACAACCAACCCTAATGTGTGCAATGACAGCGACGCAATGGCCCCAAATGAAGCGTGGAGACATCTCATGGAGAGAACTGCCCACAGACATCAGTATCAACCAAATTTCACAACAGATGAAGCCGCTGAAGAGGCCTGGACGTCCAGGCGAAAAATTTACGGCCAGTAATGAGGCATGTTTTGAAGGTTTTTTATTAATATAACGCAATTCCAAAATTTTACTTATGAATAAACTATAGAACAAAATAGCAAACAAAAATTGAAAGTTAACTAATACATTTTAATATGTATAAGAAAATTTAAAATCTCTCCCCCCCCCCAAAAAAAAAAAAAAAATAAATAAATAAAATTAAAAATATTTAGCTCGCAATTTTAGAGTTTAAAAAATCTAACTTTAATCAGAATATCTGAAACTTAACTAAAATGCAGTTACAGCAATCATTTAAAAAACTTTCGTATACTCGTGTTTTTCAATCATCTTCATATTAAAATGCATCTTTCTTGTAATTTCAATTTAGAGACAAACTTCATAAACTTTTTTAAAGGGGTATGGAAAAACAATTTATGTTAGGAACAATAAAATACGAAAACAATATATTTTTATTTATGAAAAATAGGGGCAAATTTTTTTCTTAGGTTCTAAAATTATGGATCTTGCTCATTCATGTATCCGCATGAAAGTACATCAGAATGTAAACATCACTCATCAATGTAATGGTAGTAAAATGTAAAAACCTATCACTAAAAGGTAATAATAAAATTTGTAAGCAAACACCATAAAAACTCCCAACAAATGTTTCGGGTCAAAATAATTAGCCATATCCTTCATCAGGCAAAAAAGTAAGCATGACTGCAGCATCAGAGTTGTTTACAAGGTTTTTATTTACTTATCATGGGAAAGTGCAACAGTACAAAATGAGTTTGAGATTTGATTGCTTAATTTGGTTTGTTTAAATAGCAATAAATAACATAAAGGTTAAAATTTTCAGGAAATTTAGGACAGCTTATAAAATTTAAGGTCATTTTTTAAATTTTTAGGAATTTCAGGAAAATCAGGACAAGTACTACCCCTGGTATTCGGACAAATCACTATTTGTTACATCCATACGAAATAGGTCTTAATAAATTAGAAGGTAATGAATTTCTTCTTTAATACCATTTAAAATCTTAAACTAAAGTACATAAATATACGCAATAAACAAATTTGAAAATATTGAAAGTAAAAGTTGGTAGGTAATTTTTCAGAGACATTTTTCTTGTGAAATAGGAAACTTGCTAATATGTGGATTACTGCTTAGGAAATTTTTATACAATGAGAAAAGACATTTAAAAACTTAAAATTCAAACACAAAATCAAATAAAAGTTAACAGCTTTGAAACACCAAGTGCATCTAAAAATTACCCTGGTTACCCCTAATAATTTGTATATGCATATATTCAATATTAAACATATACAATATGTTCATATATAAATTATACAGTTTTAATTATATGAAATAAATTTCTGTTTATTACTGTAAAAATTTTTTGTCAGATGTTTTGAACTCGACCCAATTCATTCAAGACTAAATCCAACCCAATCTGGCAGGGTTCCCACTCTTAAAAAAGAAAAAAATTCAAGGACTTTTTAAGGCCTATTTGAAATTTTTCAAGGACGCTAGGCATATACACAAAACTTTAGTAACTACTTTCATTAATTTAAGTAATATTTTTTTTTATAATTAGAATAACTTTGCCTATTTTCACAATACACTTTTGATGGATTGACCAAATTAACTTATACAAAAGTCAAAAAACGATTAGTTCAAGATTTGGAAGTTTTTACATTTGAGTCCTGGTCCAGTCACTTTCTGCTCAAAATTAATGACCAGTCCATCAAACAGGTATGAGACTGGCAAAAAAAAAACAAATAAGTTGAAACTATATGCAAAAGCAAGACAATGAAATAAGAATTTTATGACAAAATCATTATATTAGACAATGGCATGCACATGTGGAGATGGAGATAGTTTAGCCTTGACAGAGTTCGCACTAAGCCCGTCTATTAGAGTGGAAAATTCAAGGATTTTCAAGGACTTTGCACTTTGCACAAAATTCAAGTACTTTCAAGGGCCCTTGAAAAAGAAAATGAAATTCAAGTACTTCTTAAGGACTTTCAAGGACAGTGGAAACCCTGTCTAAACCTGACTGCAAGGGGGAAAAAATATGTCGACCTGATCTGTCAGAAAAAAAATTCAGTCAATCTGACCTGAAGATTTTGAGTTTTAGTCAATGTCGCTAAAATAGCAGGTCATATACTAAGTAAATAGAAAGATGCACAAATAGATGTTATAACAGTTCAAATATTAAAATTATTTTTCTGCAGATAATTGTTTCTAATTAATGCAAGATACTTGCTAACGCATCTACGTACATACAGATATGTCATGACAAAATTCAGAAATCTCTAAAGTGGCAGGTCGAGTACAGAGAAATTTTATTGAATACAATGTTGTAAAAGTCTTAAATGCACAAGTTCAACATTCTATGGCTAGTTGTTTTGAGTTATACAAGATACAACATACATTTATGTGAATTGGTATTATGTTTTCATCACTTTGTATAAGAAATGAGATTCTCTAAAAAAAAAAAAAATTGTGTCTTAAAAAGATAACTGAAAAAGTAATTATTCCCCCCCCCCCTTCCGACAGATTTTAGGAGTATGCCCTGATGGGAGGACTCCCTGACAGAGGGGCTTGTGCCCCCCCCCTGGGGGCACATCACTTCTCCACTGAGGCTGAACTTAATTAATGGCAGGAAGAAGCACACTGCATAATGTATTTATTTATGCAAATTGAGTGATGATTCTTAGGGCGGGCACTTTAGTTAAGACTGCAAAAATAACGTAAGATTTGATATTTTCTGTAGCTTTACGAAATATAATAAAATTTCAGATACGTAGCTTTTTTTTTTTGGGGGGGTGGGGGGGGTGGGGGGGGTGAAGAGGTAATAAACAATTAATAGTAGTACACAATGTAACAGTAAAATACAGTCGTTATCTTGTTATTTAATATTAGAAAGCTAGTTTTCCCAATAAATTTTCTGTTTTCACTTATGTTTTTCTAACAAAATAAATATTCAAAATTTCCCCCGAACCTTGTTTGTGCATTTAGACATATTCAGCACACACCCTTTCTCTCTACTTAAAATATATACAAAATCAATCTTATTAAAGGTATCTGAAATTAGATATATTTTACATAATTCTCTTAACAGCACATGAATATAAAGTTTTCCTTACTCGTGGCGGTCCTATTATCATCCCTGTCCATTGTGTTAAAGTCATGTCACTGTCATCTTCTAAGCCCCAACTTATAGTTCCATCGCCAACTCCTTTCTGTCCTTGTTCTAATTCTTCAAGGAGACGAAAGTTACGAGGTACTACAACCCCTGAAAAAGAAATATCCAGCATCAGTAAAATTTAATTTTTTCTGAATAAACCAAATTTAATATGAAATATAAATCAATACTAGCAGGCTTTGCTGATTACTAAGTACGAAGCCGAAAATCCGGAATTGTCGGGACCACGACGATTCCGGATTTTCAGATTTTCCGGATTTTTGGTCATGCCTAAAAAATATAATATTTTCATTTAAATACTTGAATAATATGCAAATTCAAGTAAAAATTAATATATTATGATTTTTAAATATATTCTGTAATACTTTTTTATCAACTTTAACAATAAATAATTAAAATTAAACTTGAAAAACAAAACAGATTTATTGTAATATTTGCATGCACAAATTAGTGCAAGTTACAATAAAAGAAAATAATTAAGAAAAACAGACCATTCTTAAAACATTTCTGTCTTTTTTTTTTAAGAACTTTGTTTTTCCACTGAAAGTTTGGGCATAATTGAAATAGAATACAGAATTTAGTTTTCAATTAGATAAATGTTTAAAGAATTGTTACTATTATTATAATCTTTCCCCCCCCCTCTTTCAGACTTTGCAAACGCTGGTTTTGAAGATTACTAAGAAATAAAATACATTTTCGGTTCTTTATTTAGATATATTATTTAAACTTATAAAAAAAAAAAATGCTGTTGATAATGATGATTAACGACACCGAAATTGTCCAGATTTTTGGTGATTCTGGATGCTTGGAGTCCGGATTTTCGGCTTCATACATACTATATATTTAAATGAATTTTCAAAAGAAATGTAACCACTATTTTTTTATATCAGTTTAATGTTTATAAATAAGAAAGAAAGAAATTCCATGGAAATTATCTAAAAATTTGCTTTGGGTGATTACATATAATTATGGACTTTTAAGGTTTCAATGGCGTAGTGCTACAAACCAACTTAACTTCAAACATAGCCCCCACTGTCATTGGTTGGTTGTATTTTGCCATGCTACTTATCTTGCATGTTCACTTTGGTTTTTTATTTAACTAATTGGAATAATTTAAACAATTAATTCTGAATCCTTGGGTTACTTCACATCTTTTAGTACATTACATGTCCTTCTAAAATAAATTCAGCAGTCCATGAGTTTAATAGACTGACTGCGGTGGGGAGGAGGTACTAAAGTTGGAAAAACGTGCCAAAATGCAAAGTCATTAATTGTTAATTTTATGTAAACTAAATTTTAAAAAATTGTTTATAGTGTAGATTTCATAACACATCTCTAACTTAATATTTTACAATATTTCTCTGGATTTTTTTTTTTTTTTTTTTTTTTCCTTTTAATATTTAAAGCCTCATACAGCAAAATATTTAAAACAAATTCAAAAATTACTAAATGGCAGAACTCATTAACTAGTTTAAAATCACAATGAAATTCCTCAAGTTTTAAGAAGAACTTTTACTTTTTATGAAACTCACCTTCAAAAGCAAAATTAGCTATGCTATGAAAGATTGTGAAAAAAAAAGCAAAATATTAATACATATACTTCAATATAGTCAGGCATAGCATGGTTATAGTGTAATTAGAAAGCATTTTTAACCACATTTTAGAAATAATTCCCTAAAACAACAGTTATATAGGATTTACAATCAAGGGTGGTTAAGACCGGGTGGTGCGGGGTAGCGTGTTTGACTCGTGTTACGGAGGTCCTGAAATCAAGGGTGGTTGTGATTCAAAGGTAAAAACATTGAAAATTAGTGTCTCAAATTACAAAAAACTTCAAATTATTCAGATCCAAATCCAAAGCTCTTTTTTTTTTTTTTCCCCTTCAAATTATTCAGATCCAAAGCTCTCAGTTTTTTTTTTTTTTTTTTTTTTTTTTTTTTGTATCATGAGTCAGCTGATCAATAAAAATATACAATTTGTTCACATATAACCTGGATGACAAATGAACAACCAATGAAAACAAAGGATAACTTTGTAGTATATATGAAAATATGGATAAAAAGGATTAAAAACCCTGAAATCAGGGGTAGCTCTTGAACACAAACATCCTTGTGTAGAATTTTTTTACAATGAATTCTACTGAAATTTCTTGGGTAATTACTTAATTAGAAACTCTAGTGGTCTATATAGCAAAATAATTCTATGACGAGAAAGTGCAATCCTCTATTTAAGCAGACATTCAACTAGACTAAAAGAGCGAGAGTCTAGATTTTAATTTATAGATTTTTTTTTCTTTTAAGGAAACATTTTTATGGAGAAATAAACCATTCGATTTCATCAGTCACTGTATTTTATGTTTAAAAATCAGCTAATAATATTTCACTGAATGATGTATTGTATATTATGTAATAATCTCACACAACACTCAAATGGGAATTTAGTTATGAGAAAATTATATAAAAAGGAATCTTTTTTATAAAATAAAATTTTGTGAAAGCACCTTTTATGATTGGAATTTTGTCAAAGGACCAATTTTATGAAAAGGATCTTTATGAAGTGGAATTTCACTTCAATCTTTAAGGAAATTTTAAAAAAAGAAAAAGAAGAGATGAAACTTTTCAGGAGCTATTCCTGAATTTAGGGTTTGGAAACATTTTACTGCAAAAAAAAAGCAAACCACAACGTCTAGAACACCAAAAAGAAATAATAGGAAAGCAGACAGATGTTTCAGCAGCATTTAGCATACCATCTTCAGTGCATAAAGAAATGAGAGAGAAGTGCTCTTATATACAGGAAAGAGATTGGATTCAGCACAAGATGATCAGCGAATAGAATTGCGTGGATGTGGGTAATTAGTTAATAGGAAATTACGAAACACTAGTTGTGAAAAATATGGAAGAAATTAAGAAAATGTGGACTGGATGTAAAATTTCCAACAATCAGACAAATGGGGCCCAGCGTAATCACAATTAATATTTTTATAAATATAAATTGCTAAGAAAAAAGAAATCGAGTCCATGAGTAGATTTAGGCATGCAAGTTATTTTAGTGGATTTAGGCTAGCAAATTATTTTTTTAAGCTTTTTTTTTTTATCACTCTGTAAAAATTGATTTTTTAAATTTTTAATATTTTATTATAAAGTTGTAAAATGCAAATTTTCACAATGTGAAATTTTGAATTCTTTAGCTAAAAAATGACACATTAAAAACTAAGAAAATCAATTTTTAGAAAGCGATAACCTGTTTAATAGTTAATTTTCTAAATATGGAAATGGAATTTAAAAATATGTATTTGTGAGTTATAACGAGGCAAAATTCCTCACAGAATAACACTGGCCTTGACTTTCAGAGACTATAAGTATAGAGTCCCCTTAAGCTTAAGAATACCTGTTTGCATACCATTCTAGATGGATGCCTCTTTTATATTGCATTTTTCTTGTCCAAACTAAATTTTAATCATGGCATCTTTAAAATTTTTGGAGTGGCTTCCCTGAACATTCAGTAGTTATCGATTCTTCACGTACATTGGAGAGAGAAAAAAAAACACTGGATACTTTTGTCTTGTAATGCATTAATCTCTAAAATCCCCAAAATTCCGTATTACAGAAATCACTAATATACACATATGTATACTTTACATACATAAAAACCATGGATACCCCTCTTTCTCTTTGTATGAATCTCAAAATTGCAGGAAATTTCATACTGCAGCAATCACTAATACTGCGTATGCATGTACATTTCAAGAACATGGGTGTTTTGGAAATATGGCCAACTGACAACTCTAGGGTCCCAGGCCTGATGGGAAGTACCTTCCATGGAGGTATTTCTGTTTCTAAGGGGTCCTAGCACAAGTTTCGGAGAAAACCACAGAAAACTCTGAACGGCTATGCCGGCGAGTGTGGGATCGAACTCAGCACTTCACATCTACCAGCTTTGAGCTTAGAACTGCTCGGCTGCTGGTGGGCTTCACGAACATGGGGGGGGGGGGGGGGGAATCACTGGATACCCTTACCTCACTTTGCCTGAATCTCAAAAAATGCACAAATTTTCATTGCAGTAATCACTAATACATATATAAGTGCACTTCGCAGCATGTGTGGGAGCTTTTCTCCATCATTGACTGTCTTGCACAATTTCCAAAAATTTTATTTTGTGGAAAAGGTCGATGTGCTAATGTTAAAAATTAAAACACAAGTACAGAAAAAAGTATTACGTAAAACTTTAGAAATCACTCTATATATAATGTTTAATAGATTTTTTTTTTTTTTAATATAAGGCATTCATTTGTTTGAAGTACTGTTTTTATTTTATTTTTGTTATTGTTAAATCCTACTGACTCGCAGTTTTAGCACTAGTGAGTCAAACTGACTTGGAAAATTTCAAGTGAAATGGAAACCCCTTGACCATTATTGACTTTAACAGAAAATTGAAAATTTTCATAGTTATGATGTTATGAGAAAGAAAATGTGAGAATTTAAGTATTCTGAAGAGAGTGTGGTAGAATATCTTCTATTACACCTCAATTCTTTTCAATTTATCATCAGAATTTTGAAAGTATTACACAAAAACTACTAAAAATGGTATGATAAATAAAAAGCTAGACTTAAAAATCTAAGAGACAGAATTGTATTAAATTTACTCATATTTGATCAATATCTTGATTATACTTCTAATAAATAATTAATATACCTCCACAGATAAAATAAATAAATGTTTATGTAAAAAACTCTGTAAATTGCGAAGTAGTCTTACAAATGATAATTGCAATTTGAAGACAAACCTATATATTCCTTTTTTTTTTTTTTTTTTTAATGACATATGTATTCTTATATACTAGTTCTTGTAGATCCAATCCAATAGCATAAAAAATCCAGGGGTGAAACTACCTAGCATGCAAAAACTCTGAAAACTGATATTTGCATGCAGATAGGGAAGATTTACTAATGAAATATCATATAGCAGGGGTCGATCCAGGTTTTAATTTTTGGGTCCGTTTTTTGTGAAAAACAAAATATTTTTGTGAAATTTTTATTTATTTTTGTGAAATGTAAAATATTTTTGTGAAAAAGTAAAATATTGTGTAAAATCTTCCGTTTTTACAATCACTTTATGTAATGTTTAATATCAAGTTAATAGAGTTTCGTTGACCCAAATTAAGGCATTAATTAAAAATAATACTGAAAATATGAAAACATTTAATAAAAGGATCATTTTTAATAAAACAAAATCTTGTGAAGGGTCTCATTTTATAAATTTGAATTTTGTGAAGGGTCCCTTTTTATAAATTTGAATTTTGTGAAGGGTCCCTTTTTATGAATTTGAATTTTGTGAAGGGTCCCTTTTTACTATGTGGAATTTTGTGAAGGGGCCACAAAAGGGACCCAAATTTTGCCTGGATCAACCCCTGTATAGCTACCTGTATTAAATGATATTTGGAGAGTTCTTAATACATTATAAGGCAAATTAAACATTCAAAATAAGAAATTTCTGTAAAAACAAAATAATTTACATGAAAATCAGAAACAGCAAAAATTTCAAAAACCCTGAATTCAGGGGTAGTCCCTGAAAAGTTTCACCCCTGATATTCTATTCAATCTGAAAAATATAACAGAATTATTCACATTAAATTAAAGTGCTAAATTACATTTCCAATTTGCTGCTAAGTGAAATGGGGGAGAAAACATTCAGAAACTAAATAAAATAATCATCAACATACCACATTGATTAAATTAAATTCTTGAAGAGTAGATGACCTAATACAATATAATCATTTAAAATTAATTAACATTAATGTATTCATACATCATTTGTTAACAAAAGAAACCTTTCAAGGAGCACTATGTATATAGTAGATGGAAAAAAAATTTATTGAATGCCGGTGAAATAAAATCAAGCACGATGAACACAAATACAGAGTAACTGCATAGACATGGATAGGAAAACAAATCGGTATGTGAATGCAATCAAAGATCTAGAAGAGAGGACAACCCACTTAGTCATAATTTTTTCACAACAAAATCAGAAAAATTACAAACAATAAAACGAAAGCAATGTTAAAGAAATTTATTGATTAGTAGATTCAAAAGAAAACTAAAAAAACGTAAAATTTAGTTTAATAAACAACAGCCCTTTAATATAAATTTCAGAATGACAAGATTTGTTGCAGTACACGAAAACCAAACTTAGTTCAAATTAAAATACTTTTTGCCATCTATTTACTGATAGATATATGTGAAAGATAAATCAAATAAAGTGCTATCATAACTATCAACATTCTTAGCAACAAATTAAATGACAGAATAAAATTAAAATCACTTTGGGCCATACCAGATCCGCCGGTGGGAGCCGCCATGTTACCTAACTAACAACCTCACCAGCAACGAAGTAATGCATTGTAGGTAAAATTCAACTGATGCCAAACGCAAACATTTATTGCAAAAACATAGAATTTTTAAATAACTGCTTATGTTTGGCATCAGTTATACAGTAGGCAGCAAAATTATTGAAGCACTAGCAATAATTCCTACTTAAAAATGATACCTAATACTGCTTTGCCGAGACATGATCTCAGCCTTGTACTGTTTATAAAAAAGTAAGTTGATAATAAAAATTAGCGATTAAACTGAAAACAAATATATGAAAAGCATGGATAATTTCAAAGAGTTCAATAATTTTGCTGTCGGTGCCGACTGTATTAGATTTTTTTTTTTTAAACCTTTATCGCTTTTATCGGAATGTTTGAGTAAGAAAATTATACGACATTAAAATCCTTTTAAACTTTTTCAAATGTAAATATAAGTCAGATAAATTAAATTAAGGTGGAATGCCGTTTCACTAAATTGATCTATGTTTTTTTGCATGTTTTTTTCTTTCTTTATTTGTTTATTTTATTAGAGCCTTGTGCTAGCTAGAGAGAGATTAAAATGAATAACGATAAAAAATGATCTGAATTCATTTCATCTCTAGCTCCTACTGATAATTCCTTATGGAATTGTAAGTTAGAAAACCTTTCACGCTTGATCCCCCGGTCAATACTGATGTTGGCTTCAAGTGTGACGACCAAGACAAATTAGAGGTTTTCGCTGACCATTAAGGCGCTATCAGACCAATTGCAATATGAGAGTCTTTAGCGCATACTACCTCATAAACAGGTTTTTCATGAGAGAAACAGTAGACATATTTCCGTTTGATACATTTGCCTCACGTGCGTTTTTCAATCAAGAATATTTGACTATTTACATCTCATACGGTAGTTTTCAGCGTAAACTCCTCCAGTCAGATAATCGCAATTCCAAAATATCCTCTATCTTCATTCCTTTCAAACGCCCCTGCTGAGGTGAATTATTACCAAATGATGCGTCCGTTGTTTACGCTAGTGGATTTCGTTTATGCTTAAAATTAACCATAGATCAGCTCAAAAAAGTCATTCGGTAGCTTTGATATGCAGTGTCTTATACTTCAGAATATATGTTCTTCTATATGAGAGAAGCTTTATAAATTACAATTTCCGCTCATGCTGACTTCTTTAATTCCTCAACTACAGTTAAGTTTTTGAGTTAACAAAAAAGTGTGAGCGGTGTATTAAACATTAAATTCATTTAACTTTTTTCACTTCTTGTTCAGCTCGTGATGTTATACAAAATAAAAGATAAATAGTAAATAAATTCACACTCTGAAATGTAAATTAACGCAATTATAACATCCACCCACTTTTGATTATAGGTTATAATAAAAACAAACATTGAAGATGTAATTTTCATAACTTCAATCTTTCAGGGACTTTAATTCTCCTTCCCGCTTTGCTGTATTTGACTGGTTCCTCTTTTGAAGTTACAATGGATTTAACAGTCTGAGTAGGGAGTAGGAGTTTTCTTCAAGTTGTAAGATGATTCTTTCGTTTTTCGACAATCATTGGACGGTGTTAGCTCCAGAGGATATAACTTTTGAATAGGTAGCAAATGCTTGGTTAGCCTGCTGCCAAGTTTAAAACTTTACAAGACGAACTTTCTTATATATTCCCAGAATAAGTTCAGTAGTGACACGACCTAACGGCCAGTGAATTCGTTTCTGGTTGTCAGATCCTATCAATACAATATCTCCGACAGCTATAATCTTCTCTTGTCAGAGCCCGATTAACCTTACAACTGAGGGGAAGCACAAATCCATTTGGGGGCCCCACTGACTTCTTGTTCTAAAGACTCATACAAACATCTTGAAAAGTTTATAAATTTTTCGTTAAATTTTGTAGTTACCTGGAATTGAGGACAAGTAAATTCGCTTAAAATATAGACAAGCAAATTCACTTGATTTTTGTACCAAGATAATTCACTTGATTTTTGTACCAAGATATAAACTGGGTGGAAGCCTATATTCACAACAATATATGAAATTATTCCATTATAAATGAATGTGTAAAAGCTTCATTAGCATATATCCTATATAATCTAGAAATGATAGTTGTGCAGCCAGGTAGGACTGTGACGTTTTATAATCAGACAATGCTTTCAGACCACAAGCTTACAATTTGGGGCTTACTTTTTTGCTTAATTTCTAATTTGGGGACTTTTCAAAATTTTCCAGGGGAAGCACATGCTTCTCGTGCCTATTGGGTAATCAGGGCCTGTCTCTTGTTGCTTGCTACTTGCTCATTGTACGAGAGCAACCAAATACTCGGATTTGAAACGAACTCTCAATGCTCTCAATAGAGACTGTCTATACTTCAGCATCTTTGTTAAAAATTTTTGTTCGAGAGTTTAACAACATAAACGCCTGGAAGATTAATTTCGGGACATCTTAAAGCAACATGGATGGGGAGATAGGCTTGATAATCGTGTCTTCAGAAAGGTATGTTAGAGGTCTTGAATTCACCACATTCTCGATATCAGCTAAAAGAGTTATTATTTCTTCGTAAGTAAGACAGGCATGTCCTAAGACTCTTTCAAGAAGGTCTTTTATTATCCTAAATAGTCTTTCCCAGAAACCACTTCCACACTGTAGTTGCCGGGTTGAATTTCCAATCTATTGAATTGACAGACCCGTATTTCTTTATACGTTGCCAATCTAAGCTTTTCAATAAATTAGCTGCGCCTTCGTGAACAAAATTTGATCCGTTATCATAGTAAATAACAGAGCATCTTCCTCTGTGAGCCATCAGAAACGCATCTGTTGAAGCAGAGGTCACTAGTTCCAAATAAACAGCTTATTTATATATCACATTGGTAAAAATCAAAATCCAACTCTTCTTATCGTTCATAAAGGGTAACACCATTGTAATGGCCTAAAAAAAAATCGTGTTTTTTTTTTTTTTTTTTTTTCAGTTCTTTTGGGCGGTAGGAAAGGTGATACAGAAATAATACTTGAGATAGTTATTGAGAATCTGTTTAAGTAACTTTTTGTCGAAAAATATTAGAAAATGGCGGTGCTGCAGCAATTCTCCCGAGGCATGGTGAATTTGATGCGATCTGCGGCACGCACTATAACTGTTGTTAATTTGAATCTGGTGAAAAGAAAAAATATTTATGTAATTTACATGAGTATAGCGAATGAATCACGTAAGGGATTTTAGAAATATCGATTTTTGTGTAATTGGCGAGTATTTGAATAAATTCGTATAATTTTCACCAGAAAAAGAGCAGTCATTTGTTAATAAATATTGTTTAAATTAACTAATATTTAATTAATTAATGCTTACGTGGTTCACTTTGAAATGTTTTATTTATTTATTTATTTTATAGCTTTGAGACTTATGGTAACAATGACTTTGTCTTGAATGATTACAAAAAGAATTTCTTCATTTTTACACTTATAAGAACACAACAAACGTCCACGCCTGAACCGGGATTCAAACCCGAGACCTTGTGTTTCAGAAGGCAGCTTCCTACCGACCGAGCCATCAGGCCGGCTTTGAAATGTTATTTCAAAGTTGTGGTTAAAATTTCAAATAAAAAGATTGAATATTGTTGGAGTTATGCTGCGTGCCGTTAGGAAAAATCGTATTTCGAGAAAAACGCGATTAAAGTTCTGAAATGTGTCATAGACATGAACAAATGAAAAAATTCTACTTTTTAAAATGCTTCTAACTATACTCAGACACTACACTATCGACATCTATTGAGGTTTTGAAGAAGATACAATTCAAAAAGTGCTGATTTCTCAGAGTTGGCGCATGTACACCGTTTCAGATCATCCGAGGTACTAGAGGTTTTCCATAGAACCCTCGGAATTCCATAGGACATTTTTTTTTAGGGTTTAGACATTTTGCTTCATATTTTAGACGGTTCAAAGCATCTCATAAGCCAATAAAAAAATTGATTTTAGAAAATTCTATAGTGGTGTTACCCCTTAAGATAAAAAAGAGCAGCCATATCTATAACTGTAATATGAAATACAGCAAAATATTTTACTCTGTTTTCAGTCAAAGAAGCCCTAGAATCTATAAACCCCTCGATTTAAATCTTTTGCAAATCTCGCAGCTGTCTTGTCTAACACAAGCTTTTACACTATTTCTTCCGTTCAGGATACAATACTTTTCGCTAAGCAAATTTAAGAGGATTTTTGTAGCCCCGCATGACAGTTCTTTAGATGGGTATAAAAAATAAGTCGCTTTACAACTTCATGCATTGAAGGGAGAACTATGGGTTTGAGAAAGCCTTCATCTGAAACAGTTCCACACATATATTCATTTTTAGATTATTTCTTGAAAAATCTGAAAAATTAGTTATTACACTTTTCATTTGGCTTTTATTGGTTAATGTACTCTAATCGGAACCGCCTTTACAAAATTCAAAATTTCCCATTTGTTTTACTTAAAAAACAAAGGAGTTGTGTTTGGCGAAAGTCCCTCCGGGCTACCAGTATTTGGCAGCGTAAGTGAAGTGAGCATCTCGGTTTCTCGATTCATTCGCCCCGTCAGGGACCGATTTACTCACTTGGGCTGGGATTGCGGTGCCTCGTTCTTAAGTCTGATCTTAAATCTTACGAACTTTCGTAAATGGGCGTGGTTAAGAACGATCTTAACTTGGTATTGCGGTGCCTCAAGCGTAAGTCCTCCGCGTGTCCTCGTAAGAGAAAGCCAGCCAGCCAATGGGAGACGCAGAGCGAGCTATGTTGTGATTGCGCGCGCATCCAGTTACGATTCGACTTAAGATAGCTCTGAGGTCGTCGTAAGATAGTGAAGCACTGCAATACGACTTGCGTTTTGTTTACATCTTAAGACAGAGTTTGTGCGTAAGATAGTGCTGAGCGAGGCACCGCAATCCCAGCCTTGGAGGCCCAGGGCACGCGTGTTCAGTGGGCCCCTTTTTTTCGTATTTTAATATTATAACAAACAAAATAAACTGCTTATTTCCAATTCACCGTCTAAAAATTCACTTCACAATCACATTTCATTTTGTTGGTAAAAGTAAGGCTAAACAAGATTTGTCACTTGTCTATCGGATCGACGTACGTCGCCCCCGTGTATCTGCATTGCGGTGCGTGCCTCGGATTTAGTTTATCTTAGTAAAAGTTTGGTTGATTGGGTTTTACGTCGTACTAGAGTAAAAGTTTGGAATGCAAGTATCAGTTGTATGCAGTTGTATTTGCGTTTAGCGAAAATATTGCAATTTTTCCGATGAGTTGATAGTTTTCTTTAAAGATCATCACGACGATTAATAAAACAGCACAGCAATTCCTCCATCCATTGACGAAAAACAAAAAACAACAATCATTATAGTAAAATTTGGAAATTTTTCCTTTTAACTATTTTTAAAAATGTATGATAGAATTTTTGGGGGGCCCCTTCACTGTGAGGGCCCAGGGCACGTGCCCCTAATGCCCTGCCTTAAATCAGGCACTGCGCCCCGTATTTGTTGACACAGTAGTACGTAATTAAAAAGCTCTCTCTCTCACTCATCTTCCTTGTAGCAAATCCCCGAATCTGTTCATCAAAGCAAAATAATTGTAACCTTATTAAGTCTGGTTGTAAATGTAATTAAACTACATTCTGTTAAAATCAATAAAAATTTTGGCTCCTCAAGGTGAAATTGGAATCCTTTTGGAAATGTGGACAGAAGTGTACTTGAATTTAACGATCGTTGTGATCGTTAAAGTTGTGATCACAACTTTAAACTTTTTTACACTTCACTACCTCTCTTGTAAATTATTTTAGTTTTTAAGTGAATGACATCTTATCTTGGTCATCTTTACCAAGGCTGAACTGGATCCGACGCTCCTTCGCGCTGCGCGGTGGAGCGTCGGATTCAGTTCAGCCTTGTCTTTACAGCTTAGCAATGTCTTCAATCTGGCATCACTTTCTGAAGAAAAAGATTCCTTTTGAAAAGGTGACCATAAGTTCTCGAAATTCGAGGACTGTCCCCGAAATTTGACCGTTTTTATTTTTTGTTCCCACAAATACTCTGACTGTTTGGGGACATTAAATATCCTCAAATTTAAATATTTGTATCTATGTCTCTCAAAATCATGGTCAGATGCATAAATAATTGCATAAGTTTGGGGATCAACAAATCCTCAGAATTCATCTTCATGAGCAATACATGAATCACTGCTCATCAGTATATGGATTCTTCAGGGACCAGATATCCTCATTTTTTGGTGACAGTCTCTTTTTATAAAAAAATTTCTAAGTTTTAAAAAATTGTAACAAGAAAATTATTTATTTTAATTATTAACTTTTTGGTCCCCATTACCAAACAGTATAAAACTGCATTCCTACTTAAGGAATTGTAATAATTATTGATACTTTTAATTTATAAATTTACTCTAATCTGGTCACCATCATGGATTCTATCTTGCCCGATTTGTGTGAGCTGACGAATAAAATTTGTTTCATGAAATTATGAAAAAAATAGCAGTTATATGTCCACCACTAAGTGTATTGATAGGAGAGAAAAAAAATATATTTTTTCTTTTTTGATTATATAAAACGAACGATTTCTGCATTTATGGGAATGGAGATTCTGAAGATTCAGTGTTGTGCAAATTCACGAAAAAAAACGAACTAGTTCAAACTCAAGTTCATCGTGTAAAAAACGAGTTAGTTCGCGCTCAAACTCATGTCTGAGAGAAATGAACGCGCTCAGTTCAAGTTCATTTTTAAAAACGAGCGAAACTCACTAAAAGTTCATTTTTACGTACATTTTTTTTTTTTTTTTTAAATAGATGTTATCCTCTGTGAACACTTTCATAGGTAATTTCCCTTTTTCTAAAATTACCAATTACCACGAAAATTATTTTTAATTTTACGCTTAATTAAACTTATAAACTTATAACTCTTAATTATAACTTATTAATTTAATTGTAATAAAAATTTATTTAGCAAACACTTCTGAGTAGTGTACCCATTGTTTCTGTATGGTTTTTTATTCTCAAATTTTCAATACGTTTGTTTATGCGCATGAGAACTTATTAATAAGCGACAAATTCAATCACTTAGAGGTTCCGTTGTTTTAAATCAGTGTTGCGCAAGGCCGCGTTTATGAGTTTAACTAAAACATTTTCAGTTTTGAGCTGAATTTCGCTCGTTTTTTAAATTGTGAACTTGAGCTGAGCAAAGTTCATTTTTTCATAAATTTGAGCGGGAAAAGCAACTCAAACTCATATGGATTTTATTCCTTTGGGAAAAAATTTTATATTCTTAGTAGCAATATTTTCTACCCTTTTAATCGCAAGAGAGGACGCATTACTCACAAGAGAGAAACGCATCGGGTCGGGTAATCGCTTATTACCTGCTTTGCTGGTCGGGTGCAGGTAAATTTTGCATTAATTTTTATTCAAAAAATGTTTTCTCCGAAGATTGTTTTATGCTTTACTTATGAATCTAAACTTTTAAATGAAGAGATTGGAAGACATTGTCTTCCTTCCTAGTAATTTAAAGACATGACTGATAACATGAATTTAATTACATTTACCTAAATATTAGTACTTAACGTTTGAAGCTTTATATGGAAAACTATTTTTTTTTCGACCTATATTTGCTTTCTTATTTTACTGTCAAAATACTTGGAACAATGGTTTTTTTTTTAAATATATGTTTTAATACAGCTAAAAGTTTGTTTATAATTAGATAAATACATTGTTATAATATTTTTATGCCATATTAAATTTTCTGAAAGATTTCTTCAATAATATAATTGTAGTTTGTTTAAGGGGTTAGGGGTAGTCAGAGACACGAAAAAATGATAATTTTCAGTAATTTTTTTTCGCTATTAAATCATTTTATTTTACAAAAGTAATAATATGGCATTATTATACAATGTTTTGACTTGAAGTCACGAAAATTTGAAAAAAAAAAATTTATAATTTCCAAAGTTATAGCTGTTTCTGTTGACCCAGTCCAAAAAAAAGGTCCTTGCGGTGACAATGATAAGTCCTTGGAGATTCATCTAAAATCAATCGGATAAGAAAAATTAGTTTTATAAATAGATAATCCTGGGCCTGATCGAAGCTTTTTTTTTTTTTTTCAAAAATTAAAAAAATGGCGGACTCAGGAAATTTTTTTCTAAATTTTTGGGAAAAAGTCAACAGTTAATTGGTCTTAAAAAATCGAAATTTTTGAAAAAAAAAAAAAAAATCCTTCGATCAGGCCCGAGTTTATTATGTATTCTAAAAGCTGTATAAATTTCATTAAAATCTACTGAGCGGTTTTCAAGTTACAGTTGTCACCAGTTCAAAAAACATAGTTTTGAGAAAAACGCATTTAAAGTTTCGCACTAGATTTACGTACAGAAATACGAATTATTTAATCACTTACACTGAGTCATCTATTCCTGGGCCATATAATAGTTCTTCAGCCATTGTGGAAGTTTCCAAAACATCAATTTGCCGTTGCCTACGAAGCATTCTGCCTTCCCGAGTGTTGTCGTTGGCGCGCTGATCTGCCACTTTCACACGTGCAGCATCCTTTTTTTTTGCATACTGATGGGAATTAGACCCACAACTTCAATCAACTTCAAATTTTCAGAGAATATTTATAAGATATTACACTTTAAGAAAATGCAAAAAAAAAAAAAATTGATTTTTTGAAAATCCTGACTACCCCTAACCCCTTAAAAGAACTTTTATTCAGTTTATTATATAACACAATTTTAACAATATAGCGGGTCAGAAGCTGCAGATTCAGTTCGGGTTGAAGGTTAAAAATCATTTTGCAGGTCGGGTCGACTGCGAGTCATGTTTACTCGAACCACGCAGGACTCTAAGCCAGTCCTTTCTTAAGAAGAAATATAAATTCCGCTGATCACCTAATACGATTGAAGACTTAAATGCCCTATCCAGTAGGCTACCTTTTTTCTTGCTACAGTAATTTTTTCGTGTCCAGTTTTTCACGATATTATACTGTTGTCAATTTTGTATTTCAGTTTTCATGCAAGTAAATCCATGCTGTTTCAAAAACACAAATTTTTGCGAAATACCTCCTATTATGAAAAATTATGGAAGTTCTAAGAGTAATTTAAGAAAAGTTTTAAGAAAGCCTTTCATTATAAATAAAAATATAAAGATTTAAAACTATAATATTAAATCCCAATAATTAAGGGGGTCCGGGACATCAAATGTTTGTTTTTATTATTTATTGATGAATTGCTGTAAATATTTTTTCTGAAATTGGAGCTTTTTTTACGATGAAGTTGAGCAAGAAAGAATCTTAAAAAACTTTAATTAAAAATTTAATAAAATTAAAAAAATTAAAAATTAAAAATTTTTGATAAATTTAAAATTTGTTCTATCTTGTGAACTAATGGTTCAATTTATAATTTTTTTTCACTCTTATATACAGAAAAGATTTATCTTCAATTTGTCTTCGGGGTTTTTAATTAGGAGCAAAACTTTTTTGGTAATCCAAAAATTATGCATGAAATAAGTACTTTTTTCAAATTAAAATTAATATTTAAAAATTTTATTATTATAATCAGAAATCCTGAAGGCAAATTGAAGATAAATCCTTTCTGTATATAAAGAGGAAAAAAGCTGGTAAATTGAATCATTAGTTCATGAGATATAACAAATTTTAAACTTATCAAAAAAAATTTATTTTTAAAATTTTATTTAAATTTTTAAATTTTTTTATTGTTATTTATTTATTTATTTATTTTTTTCAGATTCTTTCTTGCTGAACTCCATCGTCAAAAAAGCTTCAATTTCAGAAAAAATAATGCCAGCAATTCATCAATAAATAATAAAAACAAAAATTTAGTGTCCCGGACCCCCTAAATCCTGTTTGCTAGTATCATAAATGATATTTTTAAACTAGCATGTGTTAAACCAGTAATCTTTGTTTAATCTTTTATATTTTAAATATGCTTATCTTTCAATGCAAGAGTTATAAAATAAAGATATATAATAAAGAATCATTTTCGCAAATAACAGGAATCTCATTTTTAAAGAAAAAAGAGAATCTGTGAACATGGACTTAAGGCCTGTAGAGTATCAATAGTCCTGTGATAGCAGATCATTTCATTGATTAGCATCGTCTTCTTATCAGCGAAATGAAATGTCGAGTACTTTTATGAGAGGGCGGCAATTTGTCACACTGCCTCAGGGCTATGGGTATACTACAGCTCCGGGTGGTCTTGGCAAAGATCTTTGCATCGGGGCACCAGCGTAAAGCAATATTCTACTAGTATTTTATAGTATTGTAGAATGCAGGAAGTTGTCTGCTGCCGAAGTATTGTACTACGTAACAAAAGATTCTCACGCTTTTTTCTTTTGAATCCAATACAATGTTACTGTGTATCCTGTTGCTAATTACATTTAACCCATATGTTCGAATTGTGCGAAAAACACTAAACAGATCCCTCTCTTCAAAAATGGTCAACAGATTTACTGAAATCACTCCTCGTCTGTATAAAAGCTTACCACATAACTGTTATTTATAAAGTGTATTTATTCGCAATAATTTCCAAGAAATTTTATAAACATGTTTAATTTGTTGTGCAGAAAAACTTATACCTCAGATTTATCAATATATATTACTATGTAAATGGATGAGTTTTTATTTATTTATTTATTTTTAAACTGTTTTAAGCTTTTATTAAGATTTATTTTTAGTTCTGTAATATACATTTAATAAAGTTTGAGCTTTATAAATCAAAGATTGAATTTTATGATGCATATGTTATTTACATAATTAAAGGCTATAATTTTTTCCCCCTTAATTGATTAAATAAAAGATAAAATTTCTTAAAGATAAAGTAATTTCTGTAATAAAGATACTTTTGCCATCCAAATTTCGGTATTTTATTTTATTGCTTTTTTTTTTTTTTTTTCCACATAAAGTTTCAGCATATATTTATTTATTTGTTTTTTTCCTTGTCACTTACATCCCTATCTATATAAATAAAGACAAGTGTCTGTGTGTGTGCGTGTCTGCTCTCTGGTGCTCACGCTACTAATCGCAGAGCCTCCAAATTTGGCATATAGGTACATGGGACCCTGCAGGTGTGCACCTCATCGAGTTTTTTTCGAATTTCGAATTTAAACTTTTTAAATTCATGTTTTTTCGATTTTAAACATTGGCTTTTATGTTTCATTTTTCATGAATTTATTCTTCGATTGTAATCGTCTGCGAATCTTAGCAACGGCTATTACGCAATTTATTTTTTATTTAATACATTCATTTGAAGGCGATTTTCTTTTTCTTTTTTTTTTTTTTTTATTACATTTATTGAAAATCAAATGGTAATGCAATCCGCGATTGTAATGATCGATAGATGGCGCTTTCTCAACACTGCAGTTGTTAGTAAACATAGCCACGTGTGTTCTTTTTGTTATTCTACTTAATATTCGTACTATAATTTCTCCGCCATTACATTATGGAAAATTGATTGCTTTTGGAAAAAATACTTCAGTTTATTCAAAGTTCGATCGGAAGCAGATTTTTAACTGAAGTTGAACAAATATTAATTTCAAATCATCTGATTAATTCTTTACTTCCATTAGCCGAAGCAACTGAAATTTTAAATTTGTCATTTGGAAATAAATGGAAGCTCAATTCTGGATTTCTTGATCCTTTGGAGTTAGATTGTAGCACACAACAGTATGTGTTATCTTTTTTACCGTATTTATTCATTTTTATTCAATAAATATATGTGAAAGTAAATATCGGCAAGCAATGGCGGCTGTATGGAATTCGAATTAAACCATGTTTATTGTAATTTCACCTTAGCCCACCAGAGGGCGAGCATTTCATTACAATCGCGGATAGAAATAAATTGTTACGTTTATGTATAAATTTTATAGTATAGCAACTTTTTATTTTTCATTTTTTTAATTAATTCCTTTAAAAGAAAAATCCTTTTTTTTTTTTTTTTTTTTTTTTTTTTTTTTTTAATATTTATTGGGTGAAAAAAAATTGTAGTTTATAGTAGAAAGGATTAAACTGATTAAAATTCGTTTGTTTTTCATCGTTTTAATTCCTTTTAAAATAAAATCTACTTTTTTATTTTATTTATTGGATAAAAAAAAAAAAAAATGGTAGTTTATAGTAGAAAGGATTAAACTGATTAAAATTCGTTTGTTTTTCCTGTATTTAATTCCTTTTAAAAGAAAATGTACTTTTTTATTTCATTTTATTGCACTGGTCGGAATCAAATCGTAATGCAGTGCAAATGACGGGGGCTATAAAACACATGGTTCAAAAACAAAAACATACAATAGATGCTGAGATACAGTCATAGTTCTTAAATAACAGAAGATCCACATGTCGTCGACAGACACTGTCGTCGCACCCAGATTGAAGTGTCCGGGAAAGATCTTTTTGCAGACAGTGGGAACCTGGACCCGATGCAGTACGGGCAGAAAAAAGAGCTGCCTTAGGCAACGGGTACCCGGAGAAGCGAGATCTAAAGCGATTTCAGTGGGTTTTTTTTTTTAAGTTTTTATTTGTAATGTGATGTAAAAAGAAAATACTGATCCAATTCTTTTGAAAATTTATTTAAATATAGTGACCAGCGAAGCGGGCTTAGTTTAATATTTGTTTTGAAGAAAAAAAAATCTAAAATTTTAATTGTATTTTTTTAACATTAATTGTAAAATTGCTGTTAATTTGAGGTTCAAGATATAACACTTTCATATCATTATCAATTGATATTTCTTGAATATATATTCTAAAATTAAAAATGGTTTGAACTAAGAAGTTTTGTTTATATAATTTTAGAACAAATTAAAATAATCATCTAAAATATTTTTCTTGCTATAGTAAAATTTTCGCGTACATGCTGTTAACAATAGCAGAGATTAGGTTCATCAGTGAGAAAATCGTGCATTTGAAACTATTAGATAGTCCTATGAACTCTTTTTAAATTGATTTCTTATAAATATGCTCAAATTTTGATGCCTAGTAATTCCACGAAGATTTGAGAAGTTTACAAAAGTACGCATTTTTCCTCGCTAATATTTCTGAAGAAATTGAATAAATCTTAAATACTATTAAAAAAGTGAGAGGGGCAGAGTGACTATTATTTTTAATATGTAGTATTTTGTAGACGAAACTTATACAAAAAGTTCGTTCATTTTTTGAAAGAAGACTTTATTTCATGTTTATTGGTTATTGGTATAAGGCGATTTCTTTGAATTTCTGGGAAATGCGGATAAAAGCGAACTCATCGTTTTTTGTGAACGCTTGCTAACGAGAGGTGAGAGGGAACCCTCATCCCTCCCTCAAGTCCTACACACACAATGTTAAAACAAACTGGCACATTTGGTAAATTTCAAACTTATTTGTCAAACTTCTTAAACACTTTTCAGTCAAAAACTATAATGCATTTACAGATTCTAATTTTGCATTTCTTTCCCCCTCCCCCTTTTTTACTTTATTCTATATTCAATAAAAGAAAGTATTGGATTCGTAAAAATTTTCGGCTTCCGGCTTTCGATGAATTTACACGTTTTGAAAGGTCTAGAACACGATTAGATGATTTTTAGAAAATGTCTGTCTGTGTTTGTGCGTCAAAAATTTTTGGGGACTGTATCTCAAGAACTACAGCACAAAATTACATGTAAATTTATATGCAGATGTATCTTGATAAAAATTAGTGCCTACGAAATTTTGGTATCAATTTCTCAACAGGTGACGCTACTAGGCCGCGATTTCCACAGTTTCATGGAAGGCAATATCTCAGGAACTGCTGCACGAAATTGCATATAACTTTATATGCGGACGTACTTAGATCCAGATTAGTGCCTATCAACTTTTGGTGCTCATTACTCAACAGGTGGCACTGCTATACCGCGATTTCTACAATTTCAGGAAAGGCTATATCTCAGGAACTACTGCACGAATTTGCATATAAATTTATATGCAGATGCACTTTTTCATTAAAATCACTAAGAAGGTAATATAAAGAAAATTATTATCTTTCAATCGGCTCCTTGACTCCCCCTTCCCCCAGGTATATACAAAGTGAAAATGAAAATAATTTAATTGATTGAAATTTCTAAAAATGTATTATGAAATAATTCTTTAAATTTATTCTTTGATGTTTATTATTTCTGCGATTTGCAAATTCTTAAAATGCCCTTTTTCCGGGTGCCCTTTTTATGAGTGCCTTTTTTTCCATGTGCCCTTTTTTCCGGGATCCATTTTGCACAATTATTCTCTTTTCTGTCCTTTTCTTCTTCTACTTTCATTTTTATATTTCAGACAGAAATATTTAATATGAGTTTGAGTTTGAATGGACCATATTCCTCCTTTGGGTTCGAGACTATAAAAAATCAGCTGTTTTCGGTAAACAATTCTCAACTCTACCATAGCAAAGCATTGTGGCTTGCAAATTTTTATCTTGCAATATTATTTCTAAGTGTTACAGATTATATGAAATTGAAGTAAGAGTGATATAGTGATAACTTTGTTTTGTTTTTAATCTAGTTTTAGTAATATACTTTAATATTAATCAACATACGTAATATTAAAAGTTGCCGTGTGAACTGTGGTGATGTTAACAAATTTAAATGGATGTTCCATTTAGTAAATTCCTTTATTAAAGTGATTGAAATTCTATTTATTTAAGCTTTGATGTCTATATATATGTGTGTGTGTATAAAATGTTCTTATTAATCTTTTTTTCATTATATATATGTATGTATGTGTGTGTGTGTGTGTGTATACATAAAATGTTCTGCAATTTTACGATATGGAATAGTCTTAACTTTATCATTCGATTCAGTTGTTTACATTTCACTTTTGTTCTTGTTTGAACATTATTATTAAGTTTCACTGCAGAAATATTTAGGAAAATGCTATACGTAACAATAAAATGTCATCTTGAATCTAATTTGTTTACAAAATATCGGCCACGTGTTCGGCGATTTTACCTACGGTGACGTTACAGGAATGTTGTCCATTGCTTTTCACGCTCAAGTTCGTGAAAAAAACGAGTTTCGCTCAACTCAAGTTCATAATTTAAAAAAACGAGCGAAGTTCAACTCAAAACTCAAAATTTTTGAGCTACACTCATGAACGCGTTCGTGCACAACACTGTGAAGATTAAATTGAAAAGCTCTTATTTTGCGTACTTTCCCATCATAATAATATCACGGCGAGAACTGAGGCCTTTTTGAATTTTTGTATAATCCATGATAAACATATTTCTTAATGTAATTTATTTTAGACAAAGGTTTGAAAAATTAATCCTGATGAAAAAAATAAATTAAATAAATAAATAAATGTATAAAAATGATGAGAAATGTTAAAATATTTCATTTCTTTTATTTAATTCTTTCGTTTTAAAAGCTGATAAAAAAGAGTTACATTGTTTATGTACATCTGTTTGAGAATAAAAAGAGAGATTAAAAATTAAGGTATTGTGAATTTATCTGGGGCTAATAATCTGATATGAGTATGTCTTGTCAAAGTTGGGTGTAGAAACGTCCTGTTTCTAGAAGCGATTGCTTCCCTTTTTGTCAGTAAATCCTTTCTCTCGTACTCGCTTTTAAAAAGAATAAAGTCCTAGTGAATTCTTTATTCCAAAACTACTTAGCTTCTATGGAAATCCCCGTCGTTCAAAAAATATCTATGTTATCTCTCTGTGTTTCGGTTTCCTTTGTAATATCAGGTATGCAAGCCTGATTAAAATGTTAGTTAAGATTATAGTTATAAATCCCTACCTCGAAAAAAGGGTAGTGGATTTCATTTTCTCGGAAAGTTGCAGCGATGTTCACTTGTTCTCTTTTTCTTTATTCGAGCTAAAACTCCTATATGATTAGAGCTGGCGCAGTGTCCGCCATTTTCTAGCCCGTCTGGTAAAGTGTTGGCGGTAGAAAAAGCTAGGTTACCTGATTAGCGTTGTTATCGCCTTTAAACTTCTATACAGATCAAGTGAGCTCATGGAGCTCCATGAGTGAGCTAGAACTTCTTATCACGAAACAAACAAATTGGCAATTTTAAGAACATCGCCAACATTCTCAAAACTGCAACCCTTCACGTTAAAAGAAATGTAATATTAAAGTTAATTTTAAAAGAATTTAAAACAATAATTTAAAAAAACAGTACATTCATATTAAATTTGTCAAACAACTTTGAAAATAAAATGAAATCATTTGAAAATACGCAAAATCTTACGATACAAAGTTGTGCTCCTGCTTCGGGTATCCACGAGTTATGTCTGCAATTTATAATCCACTTTTTCCTTCTTTCTGGATTAGAAGAAAATATAAACAGGCGGTGCCCTTTTCTGGAGTTATTCCTGCAATTTATTGCCGGAAAACCACGAATAATAAATCGTCAACCGGTCTTGTGGGCTAGAAAATGGCGGATGCGTCAGCCTATCTATGTAGTTCTAATTCGGGCTGGCGTAGGGAGTGACGTCGGAGTACTCCCTACAATCCAAATCTCTCTTCGTTGCTAAGGGGTACTGCGCTGTTGTATTAACTACGGTAGCACGTGTTTTGGCGTACGAATGATTGGTTCTTAGTTGTTTCGTTTTTTTCGAAAGCCGGTATGGAGGGCGATTTTGGTTTCAACTCCCCCTAGTCTCGTGGAGTGAACAAAAAAAAAGGTGGCATAGCTTCTTGATAGTCAGTGTTCAATATTGTAATATACAGTGTATACAGTGTAATCAGTTTTCATTGTGGTGAGTTGTCATTATTGTGAGTTATCATTATGGCCAGTACTTATGGGGTGATATGGTCTTTCGAAAAGTCGTAGTTAGTGAATTTTTGAGATAGCGTCAGAAAATGTTGTAATGAGAGAATTATGATGTTATCGACTTTTAGTGAACGTCTACGTCAAGGTATGGAGAGATAAAAATTGCTGTCGGGTAGCAAGGAAGAATGAGTTGAAGTGTCATCGGTTAGTCACGAAAAATGAATATTCCGATTCTGAACAGTGCATTGAGCTAGAATGAATGCAACAGAAGAACTGAGTTGGCGGTCAGACGAACTACACCTTGATGAATGCATAAGGGGCAAAAAATAAAATAGCCCGCTTTACTATGCGTCTGAAAATTCTAATTTTCGTTATGGTGTATCTTTAAATTATAAAATTATTTCGTTTTAAAGAAATTTGACAAAATTACACAGTAAACAAAAGAAGCAATATGGAATACCGTTTGTTTTGCCCCGCATGTGTATTCATACGCCCTGACCGCGTCAGATAATGACAGAGAATAGGAACTCAGTTCTCCTGTTACAATCTGGAGCTCAGTGGAACAGCGATGGTTGAATTCTTCAGTATCTAGTGCTATAGGCGAAGAAAGGCATTTGATTTGAAAAGGATCCCAGTGTATTAACCTTGATTTGCGGAGTTTTTATTCATTAACCTTTGTGTTTCCAGGACCTTGGATTTCTGACGGGGCACCTATTGATTGTTCAACTTGATGATATTTCGACATCCTGAATAGCAATTGTAGTTGTAGTACAGTTAATGAAAAACTTGATAAATAAACTTGCTAAGTTAAAAGCATAATATTAGCTCAATTAAAAGAGTTAAAAGTATTAAGTAATCAACGTTGATAATATAAAGTGTAATGATGTTCTATAGATTTAACTATTTTAATAACGCAAGGATAGTGTAGTTTTCATAAATGTACTTTTGGCTCAGCGGTTCAGGGATTTTTTGCCAGAAAAATTTGTTTCGATGCATTTTGTAATGTATAAATCAGAGCTTTATTTTAAATAATGCATATAGATATTGGCCTGTTATGTTCTCGAAAAAGTTCCTAATGCTGGGAGTGCGGTGCCTCGGTCTTACGACGACTTCAGAGATATCTTAAGTCAAATTGTAATTGCACGCGCAATCACAACGTAGGTCGCTTGGCGTATCAAATTGGCTAACTCGTTTCTCCCGCCGGGGACTTACGCTTGAGGTACCGCGTTCTTAAACACGCCCATTCTACGAAAGTTCGTAAGATTTAAGATCAGACTTAAGAACGAGGCACCGCAATCCCAGCCATAATCTTACGATCTTAAGAATGAGCGTGTTTAAGAACGATCTTAACTTGGTAAGTTCTCCGCTGTCCTCAGCGGAAGAAACAATCAGTCAATTGGAGACGCCGAACGACCTATGTTGTGATTGCGCGTGCATCCAGTTACAATTTGAATTAAGCTATATCTGAGATCGTAGTAAGATTGTGTGAAACTGCGTTTTGTTTACATCTTAAGACAGAATTTGTGCGTAAGATAGTGTTGAGAGAGGCACCGCAATCCTAGCCCAAATACAGTTTTCAATGTCCTCGAAATTTACTCCGATTTTTGAACCAAACGTAGGCTGACCAGATCAAAGTACTTTTATAATAGAGAAGCGTTAAAAATTGCTACAATTATCCAATTACTGATGTATTTTTTCATTCCTAATAAATAAGGATTAAAAATAAAGTATTATTGATTAATAATTTACTTTCTACAATTTTTTAAAACTTAGAAAAATACTTTTAAAATAATATTATACTTTTAAAAAATTAAAGAACACGCTTTTATTGAAATGTGAACTAAAAAATCACAAAATATCTATCTTTATAGTATTAAAATGTTGGGTACGAAAAAATCGTGTGAGTGACACACCCTAATATTTCCATCTTTAATAATTTAGAATTAAACAAAAACCATTTTTAAAAAATCTCCCCTGACTGGGCTTGAACGTTAGACCTTTAGGTTCATAGCCCGGAGCTTTACCTCACAGCCACAGCATTCATGTAGGGAAAGTCTTTTTTTACAATATAACTTTTTGTTTGCTCCCAGAGCGGTTACAAACATACATACAGGTGAAGCTAATAAAAGCGTGTTAATAAAAGAAGTCCCCAGAAAATGGGGACATTTGGTCAGCTTAACCATACGTAGTGTTTTTATTTCTGCTTCCCGAAATTCAGTATCAGTCAATTTGCAATTTCTCCTCTTACCTGAATTTGGATAATTATGTTTAAAGTGTAAGGTGCAAGCCGCTAGACGTATGAGTTTAAAATAACTTAAAAAGTAGCGGTAATACGCAGTTGCTATTTTATTTCTGGCCTAATAATGAAAAACAAATATTTATGGTCGAAACTGGTTTTATTGTTTTTGAAAATATTCTCTATGAAGATCAATACACTTTTGCAAGCGTTTGAACCAATTTTCGAAGCATTTTTTCTACTCCGATTGAGTTAATTCCAAAATATGCGTTTTGAAATGGTTAAAAATATCGAACTTTCGACTGGAACGGACGCCTGGCAACACTTACTGTTGCCCAGGCCAGAAATATAAATAGAAATACTCGTACCAGTTACTGTCGGATGTAAATTTGGCTTTCGTTAACATGCAAATAGACTTTGACTTTTCTTTCTTAATTTCTTCTCGTCCAAACTTTGATTGGAGATTGGAGGTGTTCATGTAGTTCTTAAATTCTGTCCCAGATAGCACATAAGCTGCTGAAAAGGGTCATTTTCACTTCTTAAAGGATTGTTCTGTAAAGGTTTACGACCTATACCATATCTCATGGGTTTTACAAAGTTAAAAGAAAAATGTTTTCTGAAAAACCTTTCAACAACCTTTAAGTTCTTATATCTTTTGTAAGCTTGTATATAAAATCCTTAAATATGCTCCATGATAAAGGGCTGCTTAATTTTTGTATCTCTTGAACCCGATTTCGGACAAACACAGACCAGTTTTCATTTCTTGATATCTAAGTAAGTAATTTTGAGGAATCCCTCGTAATCCCTCTTCATTTCCTGCCAGCCCAGAGCAGAGTATCAACGATAATTTTCGCCAAACGAGCTTCAATAGTAGCTTTTAATAACTCTATTCTTGGTACAATTGATTTCTTTAAAGTCGCAACTCGGGATTTGATAGAAAGAAGAATTATTTCCACTTGATAATCCTTTTCTAACCTGAAAAATACGACTGCTACGTAAACATCTTTACTTCCCCCAACAAAGGTATGAATCGCACTCGTGTCCAAATTTTCTTGAGTGAGTAAGGTTGGTTGGTTAGGTTTTACGTCACACTAGTGCTGCGCAGATGGGCAATTGGCTTGAGTGAGTAAGGATATACCTTGGTATTTGAACATCATTTAACTACTCCAGTTCTTGAAATTATAGCGGTAATTCTTAATGTAATTTTACCAGTTATCTCGTCATCCCAATTAATCTCTAATTTCTAAGCTTTCTGTATCATCAATTTAGGATAAGGCATCACTGGAGAAGTAAAACCAAAAGCATAAAAAATTTCACGAACTGTGAATAACGTACTTCGCTTGGTAATCCTCTCCATGTTAAAATCGTTTAGATAATTCATGTTGACATTTAACGTGTCAGAATCGTTATTCCAAATTAGACCCAAAACATGAGTTTCTCTCTAATTCGAGGTTTCATTGTGATCCTCGGTGTATTCACACTGTCTTAAAACAAACTCACCTATAGCAATTAAATTCTCCTAATCTGATATAAATTTCATTAACTTTTCTTCACTGTGATAACATTGACTATGTAAAAACTATGCAAAAGTCTTTGCTTAAAATTTCCTCAAAATTTATACTAGTTTTGATATGATATCCAATGACTGATGATAAGAGAAAAAGACTCTATTTTTCACCAACAACGACTCAGGCATGCATAAATATTCTAAGTTTCTTTTCTTTCAGATCTTTTCACTAATATAAATCGTAGGAATTCTCTATCTTTTTCACAAATGTTAATTTGAAGGAATACTTTCCTAATATCAGAGGTCACGCCGAATTTTCTTTCTTTAAAACGTAGTAAAATATGTGGGATATATTCAATCAAATTTGGGCTGCACTGCAAGACAGCAGGACACTGGTTTAAAAATGGATGGTTAACCAATTTTGCTGAAGCATCAAAAACGGAACGGATAGGTGTTGTACTGCTAGTCTCTTTTATCACTGGGTGATGAGGTAAATAATTGCCATAAGACTTCACTTGATCGTAGGAACTTCTATGATTCCCTCATTCAACCAATTCATAAACATACTTTCATATTTTTCCTACATTTTCTTAGCTAATAGATTGAAAGTTTTCCTGAAAGCTTGAGATTTTCTAGACGTCTTACAGCCAGACTAAAATTATCGGGTAATGCCAAAGAGGTTAGAAGATTATAGAGATGGCACCAACCTCTAAACCGGGTATGCAATGTGAAGTCGTTATCGCTCAAAATTGAATGCCCAAACATAGTCTAAAGATGCGAGCATTGTCAAAGAGCACAACTTTCAAAATATTAAGTTACTCTCATTGTTCACACTAGAGCACGTGCCATTGTTTGGGCTACATTTGAACCGAATTTTGGGGTTGTACTACAACCTTCACTCGGAAGACGTTCATTTCATCTCTATAACCTTCTAACCTCTTTGGGTAATGCAGATGTGTGATGTGTCGTCAGCCAAAGGAAGGTAGATTCCATAATGACCATCCTTGTTGGTTTTTACTATATACACTCCTTCTCATATTTATAAGGACACTTTATGTTTTGAAATAACTAATGTAAAAATAATTGTGAACAAGATTATACTAAGTACACTTAATATATCTAGTATTCTAAAAGACAAAACTGGTATATATTTTTTTAATATGAAACAAAATTAATAAAAAATAATGCAAAATATTTTTTCTCCACGTTTTTAGATGTTCATAATTATATGGACAATCAAGATTTTTTCGCTTTATTTAACTTTCTAGCGGATAAATTACAGGTGACATGCGAATTTGTTAACTGCTGGGTTAGATAAATTCATATATAAGCCTTCAATTTTTCTTGGACAGACATTACTGATGATTCCTCGAAAAAAAGAACGTTCATGTAGTGAAGTATGATAAATGTGTTTTTTAAGTGGAAGGATAATTCCAAGCCAATGAATTTCTAAGGAAATTCGACAATCTAAAATTGCTGAAGGAAATGTGATCAAATGCTGAACTACTGGTTCGATAGGAGAGAGATCTGATGCAAAATCAGAGTTGTTTTACAGAGATCGAAGACTCATAATTCCTATTACTTTTCTACTCATAACAACTGCTGCTGAATTTGCTCGTAATTTTTAACAAAAGGTTGGGGTCCACATTTATGCATGTTTAAAATAATTACTAATATGTTAAAATGAATAAAAAACCTGTAATAATCAATAAACATTTAATGGGGGAAAGAACGTATGTGTTAAAGTTGAATAAAGACAATATTAAATGGTAAAATGTTGCATTTTCGGATGAAAAATATTTTATTCTTGATTAACCAAATAGTTTTAACAGTTACTAGCACGATCTGAAGATAGCGAAACACAGAGCAGATATTTTAAAGGCAGATATAAATCGGGCATTTTAAAGATGGATCTATGGTGCTCTGGAGAGCTGTTTCTACTGAAGGCAGAAGGAATTTAGTAATTTTTTCTATTATTATGAACATCAAGAAAATATCCGCAAATTTTAAACATGGAATTCTCAGATTTTTGTTAGATTTTGGGGGGTAATAATATTTTTTTCAACAAGACTTACATTTTTGCTCTACTTCTAGAGCAACAGAAAATAGTTTGAAGAAAGAAACTTCTGTAATATTGCCTTTCCCGTGGCCTAAAAGTTGAAAAAAACCTTAACTTATCATATTAGAAAAGTGCATGCACGTGGAAAGTAATTTTAAATAGTTTAAATGTATTGAGAATATCATCTATGCTGTATGAAATGGTATTGAAATTGAATATTTAAGAAAAATGTATATATATACCAGAGAGAATGTCTGACTGTTTCACCCTAAAAAGATACCCCATAAAATATTAATTTAAAGAATAACTGAAAAAAAAATAAATAAAAAATTACTAAGATTTGAGCTGTCTTTATAATTGTGAACACCTGAAAAATCATCTTTTTGACCGTATTTAAAGTTTCCTAAGACAGAAAAACGATAAAATTTTTTAAATATAGTCTATTAATGAAATTCAAATTAAAAAAAAATATATTTGTTTAAAAAATAGTGTTCAGTGTTTAGTTAATATAGAAAAACGGGTGTCCTTATAATTATGAGAACCGGTGTATAAGAAATGTTTCTTTGTTTGATGGTCAATTTAACTTTTACTCTCTTTTTTCTATAGAATCTGTTATTCTGATCAAATTCAATCACGATAAATTTGAGATATCAGTTTCATTCACAAATAAAGATGTCACTATCATAACTAAATTATCTCTTGAGACTTTTTTTATGAGGCACCTTGCCCATCAATGTCCATAGAATAATAATAAAGGAAGAAGGAGCATAAGTGTTTCTATATAAGCTGTTGTGTTGCCACAACAAACAGCGATAATAACGCTGAGGATGGGTGTCCTACTTCAAGGTTGAGAGGAGCAAAAGTAGCTTTTGCTGACATTTCACTAGAAGGGGTTTGTAAGCATTAAGAGTATTGGCGTGCTCCTTCTTCCTTCATTATTATTCTATGTCAATGTCCAACCAAGATAGATTAGCTTTCTATAGCAACAAGATCGGATGTTAACACTTTTCTTTTACCAATTAATATCTTTCCTATGTCAGCACCAATCAATATTTTTATAACTTTACGGGATTGACTTACATCAGATGACTCGATCCCACATTCCATTAACATTTTATAATTCACGGATTTTTAATAACAAGTTGAATGTTTTCATATATAGTAGTTTGATACATCACTTCAAAATTGCAGCTAAATTTTTCTTTCATATCTTTAACCTTTGTTCTATAACAATTACGTTGGAATTCTTTTGTTGGAACTTCGCCAAACAACAAATGCATCATTTTTTCTTGACGAATAGACCTGGATAAAATTCCTCTCTTTTAATACACTTAAAGTGATATAAATATTGTTGGTTTCTGTACAGGCGTTCCAAAAATAATTCAGATATATTACAGTCTTTGAGATGCATTTCTTTTAAGCACATTTCAATATCTTAATATTGTGCAAAATATAATGAAATTACTATCCATTTTTCAATTACGATAAAGAATGCTTCCAGTAGAAAACAACGTTATTAACATTAGAAATCTTTTTTACAGGCCACAAATAAATATCCGGTTTCATTACAAGAAAATACTAACAAATTCACTTTCAATTACATTATGCATTTTTTCACTTTCTAATGAAGCTAAAAATTACCAAATAATACAGTGGTTACCGAAGTGAGATAGTACAGGATCAAAATTGTGGCAGTATGTCTTCGGATCCCTTCCCTAGGGGCATTACCAGATCATTCCCAATTGCCTAATACATAGCTACAATGCGATGTTAAAACTGAATCAACATTCAACAATTTATCTTTTAGTTTAATAGGAAAAGAGCTTGGCTATTACAAGAACTCGTGTAACAGACAAAAGCTGTGACTCCCCCTTCCCCTATTTTTAGCCTTTATTACAACTGAGTTACAAAGAAGTAACATAATACTATTACTTTTCAATAAAATTGAAGTGTTTATAACTTTGGTTCTCCTGTCTTTTTACGATTTTATTTCCATAAATATTATTTTAATTTCTGTAATTTTCAACATCTTTAAACAGCGGTAACATGCACTTTTCAGAAGGATGTTTCTGGTAAAAAATAGTATTATCATTATCTTTAGGATATATTTATATTGTTACAAAAAATATTCAGATTCATTACTAAAAAAAATGTTGGAGACATCTTTATTTTTATTTATTTTTTAGTTGTATTATGAGGTTTTGCAATTTACAATAATGTTAAAAAGCATTTATAAATTAATATATTTGATGCAAAGGATAAGTGCAGTTGGAAAATGTTTTATAAGCCATGCAAAACACATGATTTCTTTTTCTTATTTATTTTATTTTGAAATCTGAAATAACGCATACTTAAACTGTTGAATCATTTTCAATATAAATCCATGTCTGTCAGCTTGTACGATTTTTTAACTATCTTTTCCTGGAAAGAAAAGAGTCTCCTTTTTAATCATAGAAAACTGCTACAAAAAATAATAAGAAATTTCTATTATAAATTACTGGTAGTAAAAATAAAAGCACAATTTTAATGGCTCTATGATATATCATTAAAATTTGTTCCTGAGATTTTTCTTAGCTAAAGTGCATTATTTTTTTTAACAGTCTTTCAAAGGAAGGATAAAGAAATACAAGATAATTCGCTATCTAGTACATTAGAAGATATGGTCCATACACATGAACTTCGAGGTCTTTTTTATTTAAAGTCATGTCTAATGTAGAAGATTCTGTTTTTGTATCAATCGATAGGCTGAAGTCATATGCTGTGACACAAAGATTGTACTTAACGAAGCAATGAAAAATATCTGACTATTTTTTAAAAAAAGTATTGAATAATTAAGCTTGTGAAAAATATTGATTTAACTGAGGGGGGGGGGGGGATGTAGCAGTATTCTTAGATATAAAGTTGATGTGTTAAATCTTTGATTGCAGAGTTTTAATTTTTCAATTTATCTCTTCCTTTTGACAAAATAGTATATGTAATTTTTTTTTTCTTTAAGTAAATTGGAGTGTAAAGGTTGATATATTTTTATTTACCAACTATGTGAAAAATACCAGAGCCGGGAATCGAACCCGGGCACCTCCACTTGACGCACGGATGCTCTACCACTGAGCTACCCTGGCTGACAACCAGCTAGGCATTTCTCACACAATATTCGTTGGCTAAGTCACCGAGTCTGCAAACGCAGCTGTATCAAGTGACAATATTAATCGCAGCACAACTCCATAGACCACAAAATTTCAATTTAGAAATATTTATTCATGAATTCATCAACCGTGAATATTCAATTTTTTAAGTAAATTGAAGTGTGAAGGTTGATATATTTTTTTAAGTAAATTGGAGTGTAAAGGTTGATATATTTTTAAGTAAATTGGAGTGTAAAGGTTGATTTATTTTTAAGTAAATTGGAGTGTAAAGGTTGATATATTTCACATAGTTGGTAATTTAGTTTTTCACATAGTTGGTAAATAAAAATATATCAACCTTTACATTCTAATTTACTTAAAAAAATGAATATTCACGGTTGATGAATTCATGAATAAATATTTCTAAATAGTATATGTAATTTGAATTTTTGGATACTTCAAATTTTTCTCTGGTCCCTTCAACTTTGAATTATCCAAGTTCTACTGTACTATGTATAGTCTATGTAGTGTTGTTTAATGTACAGTGCAACCACGTTTCCTACACCTAGCAGTGAGGACGAGTGAAAAATCTTTGAGGGGTAGCAAGTTGGAATTTAGTAAACATACAATCATTCGGTTCGCCAGTGTTCCCTTATCACTTATTTTCTCCGAATGAAAAAATTATCTCCCCTATTTTAACAGTAGACTTGTTCAGTCAGCACATGAGCAGAGGCTTCCATGGTCGCAAGAAACGTGGTTAAAGATTAAACATGATTTAAATAGGAAAAATATACTTCAATTTTTTATTTTTTTTATGTTGTCTGTTTTGAAATAGCTGTCCAATAAACATCCAATTTAAAGTCCAAGGGTAAGGCGTTGGTTGTCTCAGGCAATAGGGACACAAACCCCAGATATTGCATGTGAAGAAGACACTAGGCAAAGGCAGCAGAGACCCAAAGCAAGTTTTTGAGCGATTTCAATGGATTTTTGATTTTTAAGTTTTTATTTATGAAGTGAAAATAGTAATTATTTATTATTATTTATTTAATTATAATGACCGTGAAGCAGGCAAAGCCTAAGCCTGCTAGTATTTTTTATAAGCCCAAAAGCATGTTTCACATAAAATTTGTCATGAAACATGAAGCAATTTGCTGTATAACTTGATTCAAAAATCACCCTAGTTTAAACTCAACATATTTATTAAAACCGATAACACAAGAAAATTATGAAAATATAAAACATGGTTAATTACGTGTGTACATCTGTACTTATGGGCATACCACAAACATTAGGGGCATATTACAACAGATTGACTGAATTCTTCTTTCTTAAAACAAACTTAAAGTTCTTTGGATGTTCACCATATCATCTATTATTATACTTTAAAGCTCTATAAGTGGAAATGTTCAATTTATTTCTTTTTAACAGTTTACTTAAGTACCCTCCCACCCCAGTGTCGTAAGACAAGCAAAACTTCAATGTAGTACAAAGCGGTCTGAAAATCAGACCTGCCTTCCAAAATGCCTAGGCAAACTCTCGGAAGTATAAACACTTTATTTGCATCTAGTTTAATTTCAGTTAGACACCAAAAATGTTAATGTACAAACACTGGATTATTGTGATGTACAAAGGTTGATTTTGGTTTAAGCAATCTCATATATTTTAGCAACTTCTCATCATAAAGACATGAATACTTTATGTCTACAGCGGGGTCGTAAAAGTCACCAGAAAGCCTTAAGGTGCTTCATACACTAATTCAGCAGGAATAGGAGTATAGAGCATATATTAGGAATAGGAATAAAGAGCATATCTGATATTTACTTTGTATATGTTCCGTATTATAATTTGTATGTATTTAATTTTAATAAGTTCAGCATAAACATTTGCATTCATGTTCTAGATGGAAAAGGACGGTTAGCCCTAGCAAAATTTTAATGCAGATTAATAGTGAAACAAATTCTTATAACTGCAATTTTCTTTTCACATTTTATCCCCCCCCCCCCCAAAAAAAAAAAAAAAAAAAAAAAAAAAAAAAAATCATAGAATTTTACTAATTTGCTGAAAAACTTATTATAGATACTTTTTTTTTATATATATCACAAAATAAGGTGTTGATAAACTTCCATCCACCCTCTATATTTTCAGTTATGATTTTTCAACCATTTTGCACCAAACTAAAAATATGCTTTACATTTGCTTTAGGTAATCTAATTAAAATGAAATTTTTATTTACTTGGTATTAACAAATTTAAATAAACTGATTGGTTTTAATAACATGCAAAAAAGTAAAAATATAGACGTCAGTTATGAAGTGAGTATGTAAGGTATGTAAATAACAATTCGGAATTAATAATAAAAACTTTTTTTATTAATCAAATTCTTGCTTAAAGACTAAATATTGTGTGAAGCATTTGAAAAAAAAATGACATATGGCTTGGTGAACAGGTGAAGCTTGCTATACATGTGCAGCTGATTTTTAAGAAGTATCCATAGCTTTGTTTTCATCTAAAAATAAAAGAGATGAATTAATAAAATAATATTAAACCAATCAACAAATGAAAAAAATTACTCGTCATTATAAAAATTTATTCATTATATTTGTATATAAATTATATTTAATAAATAAATCTATAGTAATGTAAGTATAGATTGTCTGTTTTTAAACATGATAGGAGACTTTATCAAAATCAATTTCTTCTGATAAAATTCAAAGTAAGAGAGAGTAGTTTAAGGTATGGTATTAGGATTAAGGTCAATTGACTGCACTAGGGTCCTAGGCCTGAGGGAGAATTCCCTTTGTGGGGGTCTTTCTAAGGGATCCTAGCCCATATTTGACAGTAGTTTAAGTGTTACACCAGATTATTTTTTTAAATAATTATAATTGATGTGTAAGAGAACATATTCAAAAGAGTAAAAATATAGAAATTAATAAACAAATATATTGAAATGTTTCTTAGTTACCCTGATTTAAATAACTTTTTTTTTTTTTTTAATGGTCACATAAACCTATTTTTTCCTTATTAAATACATGTAAACTCACAGAAAAAAATGAATATAGAAATTCAATAAATGAGTCATTTACATAAAGTAAAATAAAAGTTATCTGGCATGTCAAACCTTGTTAACGTGAATCTCAAGGAAAAAAAAAAATTGTTCATGTTATCAGTAACTAATTTTCATTTTAACAGGGATTGTGGAAACAGTTCATGTTAAAAATAATTCACGTTAACGAGGTTCGACTATACATATACAGTCATCCGCAAAATTTAAGACCACCATACAAAAATCGGATTAGAATTAATGGAATTTCATAATAACAACATATTTCATAAAAGAACAAAACAAACTTACAAAGTCATTTACGGCTTTTGTCTATTTTTACATCTCTTCCATCACTGACAGCCAAATCTCAACTTATTCTATCGGGAAATTTGTTATGAGAATTACTCATTATCTAATGTATTTTTATTTATTTATTTAAATTCTGCTTGCATATTAAACAAAATTATAAATTTATTCTTGTTTTTCACAAATATATTTTTTAATTTTTAATATTTTATTTCGAAGTAATAAATTGCAAAAAATGAGGTACAATAAAATAAATAAATAAATTAGGTAATAAGTAATTCTCATAATAAATTTCCCCATAGAATAACATCAGGTTCTACTGCTAGCAATGATGTGTGGAGCATCACTTTAAGAAAAAATCAATATTTTGTAGCACCTCTTTCATTTTTAATCACTGTCGTAATTCGGCTAGGCATGCTATAAAATAAGACTAACAGTAAATTTAAGAAATCTGTGCGCTAGACATGCTTTATTACTTCAGTAAGTACTATAGCACTGATTTTTTTTTTTTTTTTTTCAGCACTGCTAATTGCCTGCAGCAGAAAAGCAACTAGCGGTAACAGATTAGAAATTAACAAAAGAAAGTATACAGTCAAACGCAACATTTACACTGAGGGATAGGTTAGAGTAACCATAAAATTCAAAATTGCATATACTGTAAAATTCTGAGCAAGTGCTCCCACTCAGTTAAATGTCCCCCTATGATTTTGGAATTTTACTATATATATATATATATATATATGTGACATATTTAATTACTTGATGAAAGAGAGAGAACAGACGCAGCACACAATGACGACTAGGCTTTCTTTCAGGAAACATTTTTATTGCTTCATCATTTCAGAGTCGGGACGGGGCAAGACGAATGGAGTCTAATCCATTCAAGCGGCTCCCAGCCTGTGTGGAAATGTTTAACAAGTCAAATTCGCAGCACAAAGTGTCCGTTTATTTAATGTTTGGGCTTTTATACCTCATTTTCTGAGCTGCTGATTGGTCCAATAGATCGTCTGGGCTCTTAAAAGGAATTGCTGGGATAAATTAATATACAGCTCAATGCAGCAACACTTGCAAGTTGCACTAGTGTCAGTGAATTCCGACTTATAAATTCGTTTCTTTTCTGATTTCTGAGTTATAAAGTCTTCTGCTAGAAAACAAACTTTAAAGGGGCAATTACAAATTATTTGTGATTATAATTTCGATTAGTGATTTTCACACTTTTAAATTATTAAAAAAAAAATAACATTTATTTTTATCCCCCCCTTTTTTTTTTTTTATAAAATGTTAAAAAGGCTTAAAGCTTCATGTGAGATGTCTTTCACTGCAATCAAAGTAAGCCTTTTAAACCTTTTATCTTAATGTATTTAAGAAGTTTCATTATAAATTATCTTTTTCGTTGAAATTCCGATCCCCCTTCCATTTTGTTAAAATTCTGATCCTCCCCTTCCCTTTTAAAACATCAGAGACTCCACTTCTTCAAATGCTATAAAATGATATGCCACTATCCACTTCTTCAAATGCTTCAAATTATCTTTACATGGATATCAAACTTCTTTTCTAATAAAAAAAAAAAAATTTGATTCTTAAATATTATACATCACGATCAGGATAATACTAATTACACAACTCTTATGTCTTATCAATTAAAGACCAATTAGTGGCTTACATCATCTCATAGTTTTCTCTAAACCACTGCTTCATTCAGCATGAAGCAAGCCATTTGGAAAATGTAAGAAAAATGCTGTTCAGGCAAAAAATTATAGTATTACATGATCAATAGGGATTATTTAAATACTCATTATCTTAATAATCCAACAAAACTTAAATGCTTTTCCAAAGACAGAAAAAATAAACTTTATTGCATGCCACTTACTTCTGTATCCCTCCTCCATACGTTTGTACACTTAAGAGGCAGGCTTAAAAATAAGCTTTCCTGACATTATACCAATACCTGAGTTAATTATACAGATTGTTAATTTTTTTAATTTTCAACCAGTCAAGCACTTCTTCCTCTGAAAATCTGTGATGTTTTTGTTGGTTTTTAAAATTTCAAGCAAACAAGTGTCTCTTCTGGAAATCGGCGATGTTACCTCTGATTTTTTTGATGGATGATTGCTTGAAATTATGCAATAATTGATTTTTCTCAGAAAAACTGCTAATAGTGTAATAATTTTTTCTAAAATATTTCCACTATGAAATATTACTATAAGATGCTTGCTGCCTTAAATGGCAGACAAACGAGTGGCCCATTCCTCATAGACACTGCACTGCTTACTTTATACGTGCTTTGTAATAGATACCACTAATTCTCACTGAAATTCTAATTTGAACTATTACTTGGCCAGTTAAGCATTTGGATTTTCTCTGTTGTCAGATTGTCCTTAACAATCTTTGTCCTAAGACAAAGCCCCATCATGCATGAGCATGATGCCATGCATGATGGGGATCCATGCATGGATCCCCATGCATGACCCATCATGCCCAAGATTTGGATCATTATTATTTTTGGAACTTTTGACTAACATTTTTTAACAACTGAATTTCATAAAATCCATAAATGTACAGAATACTGGCTATTTACTAAGAGATTTTTAAAGATTCATTGAAGACTTTTGAATGCCAAAGCTGAACCAAATAACTGTTCATGATAATATGAAGAGCAAATTATCTTAATAAATTTTGACCATCAATATTTCTGGGACATATTTTTGACTATCATTTTTTACCAATTGAATTTCAAAAATATGTTAATTATTTTTATTTAAAGGGCACTGGCTACACTTGCTTTTCCTTGCCTTTGTAAGCAAAGATATAAGATTAAAAATTTTCTAAGATTCACTATAGGACTTCTGCATATGAAGGCTGAACCAAATGACTGTTTACAGTTTTAAATAATACACCCAGTATTTGGTGCAACTCTTTAAATATATATTCATACACAGGTGTTGGACAAAATAATGTGATAGCTTTCGCTTTTTTACCTTGTTGATATATGTCTTCAAAAATACTTAAAGTGTTGTTCTTGAATTTTGGGAATAAGGAAAACATGTCTTTCCTCATATTTTTCAGCAAAAATTTTGTCACAAAGGCCGTTGGGGATGAACAACAAATCCAATAAAATAAAAAGTATTTGTGATAACCCTGTATATGGAAAAGCATCAATTGATCTGCAAATTTTAGATATGGTTACAAATATTATATTTTATATGTGTGTAGAGTTTCGTGAGGATATCTTGACTATTTAAGGAGTTATTAATATTTTATTAAAATATACAAAGATTTTTTGAAAGTTTTTACTTTATAACTCGAAAAGTTTTTCTTCACATTTCATAAAACTTTAGGAAAACATGACAATATATGCCTAAATCATTATACTATAGTTTAAAATAAATATATTTAATATTCAAAGAGATATGGACAGTTGTAGTAAATAATTTATTACTGCACATGCACGGACTTTAGTGAAAACGCGTTGACATAGTTTGATACCCAACTATATGCACCTTATAAAAAACATCCAGTTGAATATCACAAAAATTCATACAAATATCGGTGATTAAGGTGATTAAATAAGCTGTTTTCTAAAAAGGTCTTTATGAAAGTTTGTATTAGAAAAAAATATGTTACACTATGAAACTTAATACAATATTTGCGATTCTTTAAGTATATACTACATACCTAAAAAAAAAATTGTTTGAAAAGAAAAATTAAATTTTTTTCTGATACAAATTTTCATTTGTGAATAACCCCTTATCGTAAAGACTTTTTTAGAAAACAGCTGAAAAACAGCTCATTTAATCACAGATATCTCTCAGAAATTTTGTAATATTCAACTGGATTTTTTTTTTAATTACGTATTATTATACGGTGCTTTATACAGTTGAGTATTAAACTATGTGAAAGTTTTTTTGCTACAGTCTGTGCATGCACAGTAATAAATTATTTACTACAACTTCCATATCTCTTTGCATATTAAATGTTTGTTTTATAATGATTTTAAGTACATTGGAGTGTAAAGGTTCATATTTTTATTTACCAACTATGTGAAAAATACCAGAGCCGGGAATCAAACTCGGGCACCTCCGCTTAACGCAAGGAAGCTCCACCACTGAGCTACCCTGGCTGACAACCAGCTAGGTATTTCTCACATAATATTCATTGGCCAAGTCACCGAGTCTGCAAACGCAGCTGTATCAAGTGACAATATTAATCGCAGCACAACTCCATAGACCACGAAATTTCAATTTAGAAATTTTTATTCATGAATTCATCAACCGTGAATTTCGTGGTCTATGGAGTTGTGCTGCGATTAATATTGTCATTTGATACAGCTGCGTTTGCAGACTTGGTGACTTGGCCAACGAATATTATGTGAGAAATGCCTAGCTGGTTGTCAGTCAGGGTAGCTCAGTGGTAGAGCATCCGTGCGTTAAGCGGAGGTGCCCGGGCTCGATTACCGGCTATGGTATTTTTCACATAGTTGGTAAATAAAAATATATCAACCTTTACACTCCAATTTACTTAAAAAAAAAAAAAAAAATTACATATACTATTTTGTCAAAAGGAAGAGATACATTGAAAAATTAAAACTCTACGATCAAAGATTTAACACATCAACTTTATATCTAAGAATACTGCTACATCCCCCCCCCCCCCTCAGTTAAATCAATATTTTTCACGAGCTTAATTATTCAATACTTTTTTAAAAAAATAGTCAGATATTTTTCATTGCTTCGTTAAGTACAATCTTTGTGCCTGCACATTCACTTTCATAAGGGCCTCCAAATCAGAGACTATTACCTTAAGTGACAAATCTGTCACTTAAGGTTTGAGTTGACAAATTGGTCAATATTATTAAAAAACAAAGATTTTATTTTTATTTTTTTTTTTTTTTTTGGGGGGGGGGGGGGGGGTAAACAAACCAAAGAGTCAATAAACTTATCAAACAATTTTGAAAGGCACTCTTATTCTATATTAATATTATATACAAAAGAATGAAACTACTCCATTCTTCTAAAAGTCCAACTAAGTCAAGCTTTTAAAGTTAGTAATTTTGGTAAGTAAATGGGCATATCACACGGAAGCATATATACTCAACACAACACTATACACAACATGTTCACTCAGCGTCGTTCAAAGTTGGGGAAGCTGAACGAATGAGAAACCAATCAGCTGTCCCTAGGGTTCCCCCAAACTGATAGCGTGATGTATTCTCTTCTCTAAAGGTATTCCAGGAAAAAATCATGTCTATTCCTCCTATTGGTCAATTTTGATGAGCACACTCAACACAGTCAGCTTTTTGTAAATGGCTTCGAAAAAGTTGATCATCTGAAAATGTGCTGTCCTTGAACAAGATCAGGCTGAGTGTGTTGGATATAATGTTGTGTTTAGTAAAAAGTTGAGCGAAAATCTCTCGTGTGATATGGCCAAAACATATCTTGTGAGAGCAAAAATGTATTGTCGTAAATTTGGAAATTGATGAAAGGATTTTTTATTAGCTTAAAAAGTTCATTATAAAGAATATGAACCAACGGTTCTTCTACTTGCATAATTTTCAAAAAATTTCTAAGCTTTCACCTACCGATTTTAAAAAATGTAAACGTGTCAAAGTGGTAGAATCAGTAAGAACAGTTCTCAGGAATCGATATGAATGGGATTGCAACTGGCTCTTGATCTTACTTTCTGGTATAAATTTCAGGAAATATTCATTTAATGCTTCTCACTTGTTGATAATTCTAGTAATGAAATGACTGGTATCAGTGTCATCCACCTATTATTTACAAATCTCATAATTTCTTCTTTCTTAGTTCCAACTTCGATTTGGACACCTCGGAAATCTTCTTTGCAAGCCGAATATTTATGAAGAAATTTAAACACAGTATCCAAAAAATCTTCAATATCCCAGTGACTAACTACTTGAGTCATCTCATTTTTGAAGGAATTATGCACAATATGCAAGTTACAAGAACTATGATAATAGGCAGAAAATCTCTATCATTTAGTTTACTGTCAATTTCTTCAAGTCATTTTTGGTTAACAGGTGGTCCATCAGAACTTACAGATAACAATTTATTAACTGGTAACTTATCAAGTACAAGTGTCAAATATATCTTCTTTTTCAAAATATCTTCTGTAGCATGACCCAGTTCAAAAGCATGCAAGAAGTTACTAACAATTTGGTTACGCTCTTCATCCCGAAATTTTATAAGTATATCTAGTTGCTTTTTTCCATTATCAGTTGTTTCATCGAAAGCACAGAAAAGAAATTAGTTCATAAATCTTCAGAGTATTATTTGTAGAGTAAATTTTTGCAGTCTAGATATCATCTAACATTAGACCAGGGCCCGAAATTTCAACTCGGATTACACTCGCCGAAACAAAATTTTACTCGCCACGAAATAGGGTTGTCTTTTTTTTTTTTTTTTTTTTAAATCACATTTTGGGTTTTTTTCTTTTTCCTAACTATTTGAAATGCTTTTACAAATATGCCTAAAATTATATATATTAAAAGTGTATAGTACATCATCATGTCTCATAATCATCTGTTTTCAAAAATCATTATAATAAATTGCATTTATGATTTGAAAAATATTATAATATCTATAAATGCAAAGAGTCATTAAAGAAAAAAGAAGAAGAAAAATTCTTTCTCAAACAATATCCCGAGAAAATCTTCTTATTATGAAAGATTAAGCTTCCTTAATTACCTGCTTATTTATTCAACTTTTTACATCAGAAATGTCTTTTTCGGCCATTTTATTTTTGTAATCAGACGGAATGTCGATGAGTATAACTTGTTCATTGTTGTCATTTGAAATAGTCATTTCAGAATTACGTTTTTGATAAAGTTGTTGCTTACAAATTATAACAAGGGTAAATCCTTAGCGTTTCAGTAAAAAACTGGAAAATGTGAACTGTTTTTTGCTCATTATTCAGCAAAATAAACATCTTTAAAAGGACTCGGGCTCATTTTCATTCGCCAATATCGCGTAGACAAACTTTCACATTTTTCTTCTCTCGGATAATGGGTGACGAGCAAAGAAGCTATCTGCTCGGTCTATTCTCAATCTGCTTGAAGAAATCACAATGGGAAAAATGAAACTGCAGAAAAGATTAAGCTTTTATGCATGCACTAAGCGCGCACACAGACTCAACACTCCGAGAAGAGAAAAAGGAGAGGCTAAATATGAGCTTATACGATGGCAGGATTTTGCCATATTTAAATCTGTAAAAAGAATATTTCTGTCACCGTATTGTGTAAGAATTCTGTCTATAACTAGAGCAAATTTTTACTCGCCAGAGTAGAAATTCCACTCGCCAGTGGCGAGCTGGTGAGCGGAAATTTCGCGCCCTGCATTAGACGTAAAGAAAAATATAGGAAATATAGGAGTTGGTGTAAAAATATAGGAGAATATCTGCCAAATTCCGAAAATATAGGAAATATAGGAGGACTATGAGGCCTGTAATAATGATTTAGGCATATGTTGTCATGTTTTCTGAAAGTTTCATGAAATTTGTAGAAAAACCTTTGGAGTTATAAAGTAAAAACTAGTGAAAATTTTTTGAATTTAAAATAAAATATTAATAACTCCTTAAATATTTAAAATATCTCATTTAAAACCATATCTAAAATTTGCAGAACAATTGAAGATTCCCATATACAGGGTTATCACAATTACTTTTTATATTATTGGATTTGTTGTTCATCCTCTAAGGGCCTTTGCAACAAAATTTTTGCTGAAAAATATGAGGAAAGACATTTTTTCCTTACTCCCAAAATTGAAGAACAATGCGGTAAGTATTTGTCAAGATATTCAACAAAACCCAAAAAAGCAAAAGCGTTCACATTATTTTGTCCAACACTTGTATATTATGAAAATAAATTTTAGAACAATCTGAGAGTTAAATGACTTACTAGGATTGCTATTAAATATGAAGAAGTTTTGGTATTCTCTTAAATATTGACTGGAACGAGACTCATCTAGAAATAAGGTATATACTCTTTTAATGTCTTCCTTAGTTACTTCACAGCCCTGAAAGGAATAAGTATTGTTTAATATTTTAATTTTATGATAGTCATAATGATAATACATAGTAATAATGAATATACAAGATCACTTCCATTATGTAAAATAAATAGTGAAGGAATTTCAAGAGAATCAAAATGGTAACCTAATACAGTAGAATCTCGTACAATGTGCTCTCACAAAACGCGACGAAAAATCTGCGACTATTACTCGTACAACGCGATAAAAAGTCTCGTATAACGCGTAAGATAAAGGAAGCACGTGACATCTTTTCTACTTTTAACCTGCTCAAGGTTACTTACTTTTTCACTGCAGATAAGGATTGTTCCATTACTATGCCATCACCCGATGCTTTTGGTCTCATTGCGAAATGAAATTGTCTGCTCAATGTATGTCTCCTATAACGCAATTTCCTATTATGCGGAACGTATCCCCCATGTTATACGAGAGTCTACTGAAAATGGAAAACAGCTGTTACAGTAATAGGCACAAATATTAAAGACAATATAAGACTAAAAATTGTCAGTATGTACATATACAAATTATATATATATACATAGAATTAATATTAATATTAATAATAAATAACAAATTTAAAATTTCCTACATTTTCTTATTTTTTAATTCATAGTATTTTCTTATAATGGATTTCATATTTTACTAAAGAAAGGTTTCTGAAACGAATTTCAGATGAAATTTGACAATTATGCTATTACAAAAGGAAAATTAACTGAAAGTTTTAAATGTGAAGAAAAATGTTTACATTTGAATAAGGCTGTTGATAATGATAATGGGCATTTTTAAATAAATTCAGGAATCTGCATTTTTAAAATTAATTTATTTTTCAAAATAAATTATAATATTAGGATAATCAAAGAAGATTTTAATTTTAAAGGATAGATTATTAATATATCAGATATCCTTCATTCAAACACTAGTAAATTCTGAAAACCAGATTACACCAGTTGAATTTATGCTATTACAAAATTAGTATATTATGCTATTACAATTGTTTGGTTTGGATATGTAAAATATATATACACTGAAAACTGCTGAACAACACTGAAAACTGCTACTTGACTGCAGAATGGATAACAAAGGGACACTTGCTATTGCTAATGATATACAGTAGAGCGCCGATTAACCAGAATGTCCAATTAACCGGATTGATCAAGGAGCATTTTTTTCTTTCTTTTCCAGTCTTTAAAAAAAAAAAAAAAAAAAAAAAAACGAAAATCAGAATTCTCTGAAGACAGTCGAAATCGCTCCTTTTGTCCCCCCGCCCTCTCCACTCGCTTTCTTCCGCACAGTTTCCATAGACCTTATATAAGGTCTATGACAGTTTCAGTGAGGCGGGAGAGTGAAAAGGGCTGAATGAAGGGATTAGGATTTTTCTTTTTCCAAGAATTAGAGAGGGTAGGAATGCGTTTCCTGGTTCATTTCCTTTTGACTGGCTTCTTCACTGAATTATAACATGGACTCTACAATGGGCGATTTAGTGCATCGGTGATAAAAAAATGCAGTATCAATTGTATCAGCTGTTGAAAAAAGAATGTCCTGTATGAATCAGAAGACTCTCAAGAATTTCTTTTTACCATCACAATAAACTGTTTTTTAAATATGTAATACTATACTGTAATACTATGATTTCTATGTGAGCTTTTATGTAAACATTTGTACCATTTTTATAGAAAATAAAATTTTAAAAAGTTAAAAACTACTACAATTGCCAATCTTAAGCCTGGAAAAAATATGAAGGGAAGTTACCTAAAAAACATCGACTTGGCTGTTTTATAAGTTGTCCAATTATCCGGATTTTTCGTTAACCGGATCGGCCTTGGTCCTGGCCGATCCAGATAATCGGTACTCTACTGTATCATATTCATATGGCTATTATTAAAAGTATTTTTTTATACGCATAATAAAAGGCATTCAGAGAGTTCTTCACAAATTATAAAGCAAATTACACATTCAAAATGAGAAATTTCTATAAAAAGAAAATAATTATCATGAAATTCGAGATAGCAAGATTTTTAAAAACCCTTAATTCGGAGGTAACCCCTGAAAAATTTCATCTGTGTTATTGGTTTTAAACTTTTGCAAAAGACTGTATATTATTCAGTAAGATTTTTCTATCTTAAGTTTTTCTATAAAGTATTGGTAAATTTATATAAAGATAATTAGTCATAAAAATAGAATAACATGCAATTTCTTAAGAAACTTGTGTTATTTCTTTTATTAGATGTTTTACCATTTGGACAATTAATAATCATTTTCCACAAATCCAGTAAAAGGGTAGTTTTAATGCATCACTTAACTGATTTTCTAAACATACTTTATTTCTACAAAAAAAAAAAAAAAAAATCAATATGGTAATTATTTATTTAAAAAAAAAAAAAAACTTTTTTTGATGAGTGTGCAGCAGTCACCACACAATTCTGGCATCAAACATTACTAATTATTTTATTATCTATCTAGAAACAAAATAGTGCAATTTTGACGTAAAATTAGCAAGGATGGAAATTGTAATGGTGCAAGGAAGAATACACTTAGGTACAGGTACACAGAGAGAAACTTAGGCACAAATCTTCCATCTATATGAAAACATACTTGCCAAACAATTTTAATAAAAAAAGGGAAGATTTTTTTTCTTCTCTTTGACGTAATAAACAATACAGTTTTATAATTTTAATATTTAGAAGCAATCTATAAAAACGTTTTACTATAGATTGGTTATACTAAATATATAAAAGTTTTAAATGAAGTTATTCCTCTTCAACATATAAATATCTACAAAACAGAATCTGTAAGAAATTTATTTAACAATCGACAAAAAACATAGTTAAGTTAAAGTATAACTAATTTTTTAAATAAATAGGATATGATTTTTGTATATGTACATTAATCATACATATAAAAAAAAGTAGCAGTAGCTAATTATCAGTTTCAAACGTGCATAAAACCAACTGAGTATTAATTTTCTCAAATTGATTTGTGTGATGTTGAAAAACATCAAATATCCTTTTTAAAATAAAATAATAATATAAATTACATTTTATTTATTTATTTATAATACAAGCAAACATTATATTTCTTATTCTAAAAGAATTTAATACAATTTTGTTTATTTCGCTTATGCTATTTTATTTTTATTTCTATTTCATTAATCTGTAATTTCATATAATTTATTGTTCTTTTTCCTGCTCTAAATCTCATCAAGTAATAATTAAATAAAAGATCAAAGACAGAGAAACCCATTCATTTTATGCTTTAAAACCGCAGACGATTTTTTTTATTGTAGCTTCCTGTCTCCAATCAAACGTTTATAGATTCCGTTGAATCATTATAGCTGAAAATAATTTCTAATATTTTTTTATCAATTGATTTCGCACTTTTTCCCTATTTCTGGACACCTGACAAAATTTAATCACATCCTATGACGTAATTTAATTTTTAGCCAATCCTTTAGCTATTATTTAGGTTTACCAGATATAAAATTTAAAATGTGTTCAGCCAACTTGATTTTGGATGCCAAGGAGATTTGGCGAAATAAATTGAATTAGCACTTGTTCTTGATGCTGTCAACAACATGTGGTTTTAAGAAGGATTCAAAAAGTTACTAATAAATCGAAATGGCTTCCTTCAGATTTGGTATCCTCAAGTCATTTAATAAAATAAACTTTGCCAAAAGATGTTTATTCTTTGTTGCCTTCATAATAAGTATTTATAAGACAATGAACTATGCATATCTTAATGCGGTTGCTTGAAATAACAAATAATGGATTTTCTTAAGAAAAGAGATCTTTTCCTATTCTTCATAGAGCTTATTGAACCTGGTTTGCTAACGTTCATGGCCGCTTCATACTTTAGATATCTCCATCCCAGCCTTCTTCATTAAAATTTGGAAAAAATTTTCCTACCTGAAAAAGTTATTCTTCATTTTTTCCCCATGTTTACACATTTGGTACAAATATGACATACAAATATTTAATTTAATTGAGGAAAAATAAACAGATTAATTAAATTCAGCAATAAAGATCTAAAAATAATTACATACGTGAGAAATATTGAGCACTTCCATTGCTTTATTGTTTCTAGAACTGATCATTGATCACAATCCGGGGAAGGGGGGGGGGGATACAAAAATAATTATAAATTAGAAATATTAAACTCTTTCAACTCTACTTCTAGAATCTAATGAAAGAAGTTTAAAATTAATATTATCATTTATGTTGCAGATGGATAAAGATTAGGAAACAAAAGACTTCTGAGGAACATTTGTTTGCTGATCGCTGATCGCTAGTTGGAGATAAATGAAGGGAGGGGGGGGGGGGGCAAAAAATAATTACATCAGCAAGAAATATTTAATAATTCTATTTCTTTACATGTTCTAGAATCTCATAAAGCAAGTTCGAAATGAATATTGACATTTATGTTATGGATGGAGAAAGATTGGGAATCAGGAGTTTTCGTAGAACATTTGGGTTTTCTTTATAAAGCGAACGATATCCGCAACTTTTTAAAAACAGAAGATTTCATCATCTGTCCAGAACACCGGAAGATACGTTAAAAAACCGGAAGTTTTCCGGGAAAACCGGAAAAGTTGGCAAGTATGTGAAAACCAACAAGTATACATATAAAGTTTTATATTTGCATTAAAGATTTAACAGCGAATCTGAGTAAAAAATTTAGATAAATTTTTTAAAAAGCAGAAAACCATGAAAATGAAAAGAATTATTTCCTTTAAATACGATAACACTGAATCAAACAAATTGTACAAAAATAACATCAGAAATATTAATTAAATTTACTTTTCTTTTTTGACAAACAAGATTCGCTACTGTAATGAGCTGAATGGAATATCTTAAGGATGTTTCAACACCAATTTTAGTAAGAATTAATAAGGCATCTTCAGCTATTTCTACATCTTCTTCTTCACATCTATAAAAAACACATGAAAGAAACTATAAGATCATAAAAACAATTGAAATTAAATCGATAAAAAATTAAAAGCCATTATAATATAAATATGAGCAAATACATCTAACAAACAACTAAAGAGCTTAGTGGATTAGTGTTATGTGACAATTTAGTACATTTGAGAAAAAAAAAATCCCAGTGGCAGAAACACAACAACACGGCGACATAGTCGCGGACACAGAAAAAGGGTTTGTAGACAGCTTTTGTTTGCACTGATAAAAAAATTTGTCTGCAACTTTCAAATAACAATTCACTTAAAAAAAATTTCTGTATCAAAACTAAAACTAATACTTTTATTATTCATAATTATTTATATTGTGTTGTGTCAAACATTGCTATAAAATATTTAATTGAATAAGATGAATTGAATGAATACACACAATTGTTTATACTATATTGTTCTGCAGTAAAATTGTATTCGTGTATTGTTGCAAGAGATCACCACTGATGTTAAGCCCCCCCCCCTCCCCCAATCAGCTTTCAGGCTTTTTAAGTGTAAGCCATTTCCACCCCTGATTAAACGTAAATTTTGCAGACAGATTATGAAATTTTTAAAGCCTGTCGCAGACAGCTACAAAACTTTCTGCCACTGGGAAAAAAATATATATCTCTATATAAAAGAGGTAATGGAATAGTTAAAAACCATGTAACTTAACAATTTCCTGTGTCAACAACTGTTTTATTAGAATACTGTAAAATATCAATAAATGTTTAATATTTAAAGACCATAATAAGTTCTTCCACTTAGAAATCTCATAAAAAAAAATAAAAAAAAAGTCACTTAACAATATGTTTATCTACTCAACTCTTCAATTATATGAATGTAAAAACAGCAATGATACCCATTGGTAATTAAATTCTGATTAAAAGTTTTTATAAACAAATAAATATTAACAGTTAAGCATATAATCAAAAATCGCAAAAGGTTTATGAGCTAATGCACTTTTAAACCTTTTAAATCCACATTGTATTAAAGTGAACTACTTAGCTATTGCTAGGGCTGGAGTATTTATCAATATATCCCCAAGTATCAATATTTTTTTAATATCGCAATAAGGATATTAAAGATCTTGCTCTGCCGATATATCCCTCTAACGATATTTCTTAGCGCACACTGAGCGATCGATCAATGCGCCGATAAATAATGTTTAATGCCAATCTTAAATACCTTCTTCAAATCCTGCTTTCCCTACTAGCACCATCACCACGCACCGAACGCCGTATAGCTTATACTAATGCAACCCCTTGTGCACTGCACGCTCCATCCATGTGCTGATAAATAATAATGAACGCCAATCTTAAATACCTTCTTCTAATTCTGCTTTCCCCACTAAGCATGCATCACCACGCACCAAAGCGTATCTAACCTTTTGCCACGCACTGAACAAAAAGAGAGCTGAATAGTGCAACCCTTTTTCTTTTTTCCCAACTGCCAACCCAAACGATATCTCTCTTTCATTAAGGAAAAAACTAAGTTACCGCAGTGTATCTACTCTCTTTATCTTTATTCGTGCTATCTACCCAATCGAAAATATCACTCTCCAAAAAGTCTGAATGATATTCATCAAGAAAATTAAGTTATCACAGTATATTGACTTCCCACAGTATATTGATACATTCATGCATTTTCTGACCCTAAACGATAATATGAAAGAATTTACCGTATATTTCCGTGTATAAGCCGAGAATTTTTGGAAATTTTTCGGAAGCTGTATTATAATGGTCGGCTTATATACGGATCTACATTTCTAGCAAAAAACGTACTTCAGAAACAATGATTGAATACATATATTTTAAGCTTAAAAAGTATATATAAAGTAAAATAGTTATATTAAACCTTATTTTTAAATAATTATCACATATAAAACTCTTAAATTAGCAATTTTAAATTTATTTCACGAAACGCTCGATGTAGTCACGTTTGTTTACATTTCTTTTTGACCTGCCGGTAACTGAAGTCATCGGCAGAGTGCACGAACGGAGTAAATTCTCTGTCTGATTCAAAAATAGTATAAGAGAAACTTGAAAAAAACAGGACTCCCGATCATATTTTTAATTTATACAATTAAATTTAAATCATCTCTGTTTAAAATGTTTCTAGGCTTACACTAGCAAAAGCGGCAAAGCTTCGTTTTTTTTTATAGAAGTATTTTTATTTTGTTGAAGATTGCCTTAAAGCACTGGTAAAAATACTGAAAAGTAGATATATACAAAATAATTTAGATACGTCATTAAAAAAAATCGATGCAATCGGACTTTACACGGCTTATTTATGTAAACATCCAGCGGCGGCATTGCTTCATCGACGTTAGGGTTAGGTCACCCGGCACGGTATTACGGTAGCCATCGTTTTCAGCTGCCGGGCCGGGACTTGCGTTCGCGTCTGTGTTTGCCTCCCTTCTGATAGGGTTGCCAGAGTTTAAACTATCGCCGTTGGCGAACATTTTACGTTACGGCTAAGCAAGGTAAGGAATTCTATTGGATAAGCAGGCATTTCGCGCAATTTCATTGGACAGATTATCCTGAAGGTTGTATAGATTGGCAATATTTTCTCCATTTTGGCGATATACTCGAACATTAAAAAGAGTATTTTTTCAATTCGGCTTATACACGGGTTTGCAATTTTGGGCAAATTTCTGCAGGGAAAAATGTACTCTCGGCTTATATACGGATCGGCTTATATTCGGAAATATACGGTATACTACCGTTAGTATTTGATAATATTGCACATCACAACTCGTGGATCGTAGGTGTAATACCACAGTAACCACAGACAAGGCGATATAAAAACAAACGCTTATTATGACGAATGAAAACAATATCTTTTGTTTTAGCTCATTTCCTGCTATTGGTTCATTGATATTGGTTTATTTCAAAGTATCGATAACTTCTGGCCAATAAGATGCGACCTTCAACATGTGTTTAACTCGCTTTGGGCCCAGATTCCAGCCAAACACTTACGGCTCGCACCTGCGTTTTTACCGCAAAGTCGCGGACGAAAACGAATCTTCCTAGTCAGGTCAAACAATCGCAACATTCTTCTCTCGCAGATGCGATTGTCACGTGGCTCAATTTGCGGCCAGTAGAAAGCTATCGTAACACTCTTGTAAGAGCAATGGCGGCCATTACAAACATGCAAAGCGCTTGGTAAATTGTGTACTCTCTGAGATTTCTATAAGTAGTATTGATTGAAGATAATTAATACTATTATTAAAATATATATTTCTTCTGATTAAAAAAGAAAGAAAAAAAGGATACACGTAAAGCTAAAAATAACCTTCTTCAGTTGAAAAGATAGTTCATGAAACGTAGTAAAAATACAGGTATGTGAAATATTTTCAGTATTTTTTGTATCTTATGTTTTATTGTTGTTAGTGTTTGCATAACATATTTTTCATGATAAGACAAATTTTAAAGTATTATTCATGTATTTCACAGTAATGTCTCTTATTACTAACTAAAGAAATAGCTGTTTGCTTCAAATCTATATCTATTATTTAAAATTATCTTTTATTTATTTATTTTATTAATTAATTAATTTCGTATTAATTTAGTTTTGTTCCCTCGACAGTTCACTGAATATTTATATAATCATCTCCATAATGATGAATATTTCAAGCATAAGTTAAGCTAAGAAATTTAATCAGACCTATTTTGATTTTTCTTGAAACTTAGTTATAAAACTTTTTATGTCTTTTTTATTTTCTTCTTTGTGCGTGAACAATTTTACTTTATACTAAGAATTGACTTAAATTAAATTATTATTTATTTTTATTATTATTTCTTATTTTATTTTATTCTAAGGCAGCAAGCAAAAAAATTTCTTTCTTATCTCTTTCTTATTTTTTTAATGTTTTCGCATTTATATATTTATATTTTTAAATGCTTTAAATGCCTGCATTCGAAAAACTATAATTAACTATTTAAAATAATAAAATTATTAATATACTTTTATAAATTAATCCCAATCTAACGATTTTTTTTTTTTTTTTTTTTAACTTATGTCTTGGTAACAGTTAAAAATAATATAGAAAAAAAGAATTAAAAAAATCTTTCTCTTATTGGTTTTTATTAATAATATCAGAATATGAATTACCCATAAAATTTTGGAGTAATGATAAAACAAATCAGAATTTTTAAAATAATGAATTGATGTTAATAAAGTTTGTCTTATCTTGAAAATTACTTTGCAAACTGTAAACATAATAAAACATAATAAATACTGAAAACATTTTACAATACAGCTTTGATAATATTTTATATTCAAAATCTTTTTTTTTTTTTTTTTTTCAAATTAATGCTCTGCAAAAAATATTCATTTAATTAAAAAAAAAAAAAAAAAAAAATCAACACAAGAACATATTAAATCTTAATGCTTTTACTACAAATAATAATTAATAAAATGAAAAGTACACAAATTTTATAAATACTATCTTTCTGCTTACAAATTTGTTTATTTTATTTATTTATTTTATTATATTATTATTATTATTATTATTATTTTTTGGTCGTAGAACATAATAAAAAGGACATACTCACAAATTGGAAAATTATAAATCATTTTACAATATGGTGAATATAATTTTATTTTATTGAAAATAAATTTCTGAACTGAATCTGCAAATTTCGTTTTAATTGAAAACTAAGCATTAGATATTTATGTAATTTGGAAAAGATTGGGGGGGGATCTATTTTTAATTTATAAAAATAAAATAAAATAACAGCATTTCATCTGAAAATATAATAAGTTTATAGTATTAACTTGTGTTATAAATATACCGTATCATCATATTATGCCATAAAATTATAGAAATCGTACATACAAATGGTTATTTAATGTTTATTATGCATTTTTATATCCCCCCCCCCCACTTTTTTCACGTAAAGTAATAAAATGAAAGTTTATAGAAATCAGACGCACAGATGGCTATTTAATGATTATTCTTTTTTCTATTTTTCCCCCTTTTTATATAAAGAAAATAATAAAACCTATTGCTACGAGGGTTGCTATTTATATTTCTAGCCTTGGCAACAGTAAGTGTTGCTAGGCGACCGCAGACGATTTTAATCGACAGTTTGATATTTTTAAACGTAAATTCAGCAGACGATTTACCATTATAGCTTTATTTGTGTTGTTGACAGTAAATTGAAAAGTTCTTCTCTTTCAAAAAATGGAATTGAATCGTGAAAATTTTCGTGCGATTATTTTTCATAACTTTCGACGTGGATTGTCAAGACAAGAGTGCTTCGATGAACTTAATTCTTTATACAGCGATAAAGCGCCATCCTACAGCACTGTAAAAAATTGGTATAACGAATTTAATCGTGGTCGATGTTCGATCCAGGACGAATCCTGTGCAGGTCGTCCAAAATCCATTGTTGTGCCAGAAAAGATCGATGCTGTGCGTGAACTGATAAAGCAAGATCGTCATGTGACATACCGTGAGATTGAGGCGTCTTTGGACATTAGTATGACTAGCATCAATAAAATATTGCATGAACATTTGAGCGTAAAAAAAATTTGTTGGCGTTGGATCCCGCACAATCTGAAAAACGCTCAAAAAAAGGCTCGTGTCGATTGGTGCAAGGAAATGTTGGAAAAATACGTTCAAGGTACATCAAAGGCTGTGTATAACATCTACACAGGTGACGAATCATGGATCTATGCATATGAGCCGGAAACAAAACAGCAATCAACTGTATGGGTCTTCCAAGGTGAGGCAAAACCAACAAAAGTTGTTCGAGGAAGAAGCACATCGAAACAAATGATTGCCTGTTTCTTCGGCATTAACGGTCATGTGGCAACAGTGGCGTTAGAGCAACGCAGGACGGTCAATTCTGAATGGTACATGACCATTTGTTTGCCAAAAGTCATCGGAGAAATTCGAAAAAAGCAGAAGAACAGGCGAATCATTCTTCATCATGACAATGCGAGCTCTCACACATCAACTCAAACAAATGCATTTCTGACTGAGCGAAAGATCGAACTGATGGGTCATCCGCCGTACAGCCCTGATTTGGCACCCAATGACTTCTTATTCCCACACATCAAAAATAAATTACGTGGACAACGATTTTCGACCCCCGAAGAAGCAGTTGATGCATTCAAAACGCATGTTTTGGAGTTACCTCAATCGGACTGGAAAAAGTGCTTTGAAAATTGGTTCAAACGCATGCAAAAGTGTATTGATCATCATGGAGAATATTTTGAAAAACAATAAAACCAATTTCGATCCTAGATATTTGTTTTTTCATTATTAGGCCAGAAATATAAATAGCAACCCTCGTATTATTATTATTTAATTGTTCTTCCTATTATAATTTTTTGGGGAATTAGTTAAGGCTTTCATGCTTATTTGATGTACACATCGTTAATGAATGAAATTAAAAAGTAAGTTACGATAAAAACAAATAGAAGCAAACCATATGGTCGTCCCTTTAAAACTGTATACGGATTCTGATTGGTTAAAAACGAACAATATCTGAATGAAATTCGAATATTTTCTTCGAATTTTCCCTTTCTTACTTTCCTGACGTCAGCAGTTGCGGAAATCAACTCCGTTTGGCTTGAATCACTAACATCAGTGCTTTCCCCTTTTCTATCGCAATCCCTCCCACTTTGTGAGCTGGTTATCGTAAAGTTGTGGCGTTTGACCAGAATTCGGCCCTTGGGCTGTACATCAGTCAGATAGCTCCCTTTCTCCTTTTCCATGTTATCCAATGGGACTTTCGTTGCTTCTTTTTATAAAAATATCTCATTCAGAAATGAAGTTTTTCGAATTCTGTTTTTTGAATATTACTCTTTGAACGGGTCGCCTTTTAGCTTGGTGAACAATTTTTCGAAAAAATTAATTTAAATATTTTATTTCAATAAGTAAATTATGGACTCTAAGTGTGGATCTCTAAGTAAAATATTTAAATTTATTTTTTCGAAAAATTGCTCAAAAAATTAATTTAAATATTTTATTTCAATAAGTAAATTATGGACTCTTAAGTGTGGATCTCTAAGTAAAATATTTAAATTTATTTTTTCGAAAAATTGCTCACTAAGCTAAAAGACGACCTGTTCAAAGAGTAATATTCAAAAAACAGAATTCGAAAAAGTTCATTTTTTAATAAAATATTTTTATAAAACGACGCAACAAAAATCCTATTGGATAACATGGGAAGGGAGAAAGGGTGCTATCTGACATGTAAAATAAAGTTTTATCTTCAGTAATTTTACACTGACAGTTTCTTTATAGAATTGTATAATATTGGATAGTTTATTACTTTTTTTATGTAGCATTTATTTTTTCTCTTTCCTTTCCTTTCTTTCTTTCTTTCTTTTTTTTTTTTTAAGCCGTACATGCTAAATAAAATTGGTTTAAATGCAAAATGAGTTACTTTAAGTAACAAAATGAAACTTTAACATAATTTTGTTTAAATAATATAATTTTTATACTGACAATGTATACATATATATATATAATTCAATTTTCAAATATAGTGAAACTATTACGAATGTGAATTGAACACATATACATTTAAAAAATATTGTAATGATTTGGTAAGCAGATACAAAAATAAAAATGACAAGTAACTGACATTTAGGATGCATATAAGAGTTTTAAGTAAAAAATATTACTCTCTACGACCAAAAAAGGTGCATCCAATGGCATTTCTTAACTATTTAAAATGATTTTCTTTTTTATTTAATACCTACATCTTAAGACAATTTTTCTGAAGCTTTATTTTTAGTAGAATTATGAATTTTGATATACTTGGTACAAATAAAACACAGATCACATATTAGCTGTGTTAAAATATGATTTTAAAATAATTAAAGCTTAAAATGGGAAGAATAGAGGATAAACTATACAGAGGTATACTAAAAAGCAATAGTGTAAGTTATAAGAAACACATAGCTGCCAACCTTTGAGAATCAAAATTAGGGAGATTTTGTATACGACATAGTTTATGCAATAAATAGAACATTAATAGCACAGTAATTGTTGGAAAGAGAAAGTGCAAATAAAAGGGAAATTTTGCAGTATCCAGAGGCTTTCTTCTTATTGCAAATAATGAGAAAAAATAAATAAAATATACTGAATTTAAAATACTACTGGATTATAATAAATTCTAACCATATGGAATACACATACACTAACTTGGGAAAAATTTTCCTACCTAAAAAATCTAGCCTACATCCCCCCCCCCCATGTTTACACATATGGGATGGATATAAATATTTAATCAGGGTTTAATCCAGCTTTTTAAAAATGGTACCCCATTTGTGAATTTATAAAATAATTTGTGAAAAAATCAAGTAAGTTTGTGAAAATAATGCTTCAGAATAATTAACCAAAATGCGCAAAGAAAAAGAGTTTTTTTTTTTTTAATTTTAAAATACATTTAAAAAATAAAATGGAACAGTTGTAAAGTTTGCCAGTTATTTCTTATGTGTAAGATAAGAAGGTGTTTACTTAGATATTTACCATTTTCTTCAGTAAATATTCAAACTGAGGGTATTTTTATATGTTTGATGCAGCGAAGCTTATAAAAATATTGCTGAGAATTGAGTTTGTAAAGGTGCTGCTTTGCTGAAAATTGATTTTGTGAAGATGTCTCTGCTGAAAATTGATTTTGTGAAGGAACCTCATTGCCTAAATTTGACTTTGTGAAGGTACCTCACTGCCAAAATTTGACTTTGTGAAGGTACCTCATTGCCAAAATTTGACTTTGTGAAGGTACCTCATTGCCAAAATTTGACTTTGTGAAGGTACCTCATTGCCAAAAGTTGACTTTGTGAAAGTACCTCAATGGGGTACTAAATTTATTCTGGATTAACCTCTGTTAATTGAGGAAAAATATATAGATTCATTAACTTCATCAATAAATTCTAAAAATAATTATATACATGAGAAATATTGAACACTTCTATTACTTTATTGTTTTTAGAATTAATCACTGATCACTATCCTGGGATGAGGGAAAGGGGGGGGGGATAAAAAAAATAATTACAGAGTAAGAAATATTAAACTTTTTCAATTCTACTTCTAGAATCTAATAAAGCAAATTTAAAATGAATATTATCATTTATGTTGCAGATGGATAAAAATTGGGAGACAAAAGAACATTTAATTGCCGATTGTTAGTTGGAAATAAAGTGTGTGTGTGTGTGTGGGGGGTTAAAAATAACTACATGAGCAAGAAATATTTAACAATTCTATTTCTTTATAGGTTCTAGAATCTCATAAAGCAAGTTTGAAAGGAATATTGACATTTATGTTGAGGATGGAGGAAGATTGGGAATCGGGAGCTTTCGTAAAAAATTCGATCGCCGATTGTTCCATGGGGTTTCTTTTTACAAAACGAACGATATGCGCGACTTTTTTGAAAAATTCGGGAGATATTAATGTTTTTCGGGAGTTCGGGAGATTGCTTCAAAATTCGGGAATCTCCCGAATTTTTCGGGAGAGTTGGCAGCTATGGAAACATAAAATATTGATTCACTTTTTATGCATTTTTTTTTTTTTTTTAATGATAAAGTTATGGTAGTAATATACCAGAAAATACATGGAAAACACTCTATACTTGTATACTTTAAAATTCGTGCGCATATGTCTTTAAAAAATAACAAATGTCTAATTTTTCCTATCTTGAAAGAAATATCGCAATATTTAATTTCTGATATCGTCCAGCACTAGCTATTCCTTAATTGTATTCTAAGCTCTGACCACCAATGGCTCCTATTGGTTAGTTGTGATGTGATGCCATCAATAGTTACTATTGGTTGGTTTAATTGATACAACAGACAATTTTTATTTGTTAAATAATTATAAGTTTTTATATTCAGCATATATACAGGGTTCCACTCAATTTTAAAAGTAAAATTCTCCGACTTTTTTAGTTTTTTTAAAAATAAATTTGATTTATGACATAAAAGATATCAGAGTACATACATAATCCCCCATGCATTTTCTATGTTGCACACTAAAGATACAAAAATACACCTCTGATCTGATTCAACATTTCTGCATGGAACATAGAAATTTCTTGTCCTGCTCCACTAATTTTCTTTTTTCTTTTCAACATGCATTACACTAAAATAATTATTAACACAATACTTGCAGGTATACATTATTATAATTAATTTTCAAGTTAAAATATATTTTTTCTTCCAGCATTTATCGCTGCAACAAAGGATTGTAGTATTGTAAAAATCTATATATATATAAATGAATTGCTGTTCGTTAGTCTCACTAAAACTCGAGAACGGCTGAACGGATTTATCTTATCTTAGTCTTGAAATGTTCGTGGAGGTCTAGGGAAGGTTTAAAAGGCGAGAAAAAAATCGAATAATTTCTGGGAAAACCCTAAAAACAGCCCTTTTCTATTTCCCATACAAACGTTTTCTAGAGTCAATTTGAACTTTATTGCTATTCAATAAAGTTTAGGTGTGTTCCTAACGGCTGATGGCTGAGCTACAAAAATTTGCATGTTGATTCGTAATGACCTCCCCTGATGCACCTCGAAGCCGGATTTTCGAATTTTGTTTTAGTTTTCTTTTAATTAATTAAAATGTTAAAATAAAAACCTTCTAATAACTGATAAATTGGCCATTTAATTTTAATCCTTAATTTAATTGTTGCCAAAAAAATTATTCTTTTTTGGACAGAAAAAAAGAAAAAAAAAAAACGTGAACAATAAAAATTACATTTATTTAAAATATTTAATTTTATTCCTTAATTTAATTGTTGCCAAAAAAATTATCATTATTTTTTCGACGAGGAAAAAAAAAAAAAAAAAAAAAACGTGAACAATAAAAATTACATGTATTTAAAATGAGGAAAGTAAATTAAAAAAATTAGAAATATCAGTCGTATCGTTACAAATAAGATACCAAATGAAAGATGCAATTTTTGTGAATCCAACGGATTAAACAGCTTATCGATCGGACAATTAGATTTTTTAAAATTAACTAATGTATGCATTTTATAAATTTTCTTTCACAAACACAAACGTGTAGTATACAGCCTGTACAACACTAGACCAAATTGAAGTTCAAATTTCATTAATATTTAAATAAATAAATGAAAATAAAAATATGCTTAATGGGAAATATATATAACCATTAAAAGTTTAGTTGTCTAAAATATGTCAGAAATAGCACTCATAGCATATTGTTACAAATGGTGACAAAAATTCAAAAGTCGCCAAAGAGAGCTATATTAAGGCGGTACTATGTTATCATTTTTATGGTTGATCGGGGATAAACAAAATAAACATAGGAAATAACCTAAAAGCAAATATTATGTGCACCACGTATAGTGTTGTTCATATGTAACTGTGATTCAAATATAAAGGGGATACTTCATTTTTTTTTTCGATACTATCTATTTCAAAACTGTTATCTAATAAGGACTTAATGCAAGCCTATTGGTAAACCATTGTCTCAGGTAATAGGGACAAGCGCCTGAGTTTTAGCGGATGACCAAATCGCTACCGAAGGCAGCAGGGATCCGAAGCGAGCTTTTGAGCAATTTTAGTATTTTATTTTATTTTTATAAAGCTATATAGAAAAGAGTTTCCTTTAAATTTAGTGACCAGCGAAGCGGGCAAAGCCTGCTAGTACATAAATAAAAAATAAGAATTTCAAACACTAAAAATAAAAATAGCTATTAATCTATCAATAATTTTTTAATGCAACTGCAATGTCGGCTACAGGAAGGAAAAAAAAAAAAAACTGATTCATGCCAAATTATACATTAAGATAATAATTAGAAAAATATGATGAAACAATTTCTAAAATTATTATTGTATAATTATTGTTATTATTATTACATACCTATTTTAGAGTTAAAATTTGTTAATAAGTTTTATTGAAAACTCAGTTTGTATTCATTTTGATTACAAATTTAGATAATTCAGTAAATAATAATCTTCACTGAAAAACAGCTTATATTGTATTTCAATATTAAATTATAAATTAAAGATGATTAGATAACTTACAAATAAAAATTTTAAGGTAATTAAAATTATACTATTTATTATTATAATCATCATAGACAATTACTTTTTTCAATTTAAACACTGCAAATTTTTTACATTTACAGGGCTGCCAACCTCTGAGAGTGCTAAAGTGTAGTTAACAAACAAGAAAAAGTGTAGTTTTAAGGTACAAAGTGTAGTCGCTAAAAAATAAGAAAATGCTTAAAATAAATAAACATAAAATCTTTTGTTTACATTAAGACTTACTTTCTGAAATTTTGATTTTCAACAATCAAACATACAAAATATCACTTCATTCTTTGGAACAGGTTATTTTTACCATGCATTTTAATAGGGCCATTGTCTTTGTTCTACCGCTAGGACACTGTCTGGCGATTTTTGAATTTGAGAAAATAAATCCTATAAATAAATTTCCAGCATGATCTGCTGTAGAAATTGGAACATTATGTTGAATTAGAAATGATGTAAAGAGCATTTCTGCTTTGGTAGTCTTTGATGCTGCATCACTTTCCACATAAAAACTGGATGGTAAAGGCTTTATCGTTGCTTTTATTTTACTTAAATGCTTGTGTTGGCTTGTTGCAATATGACACGAGCAATCATAAAGTTCACCATGATTTATGCGAAAATTGCTATTACATTACAATATGCCTCATGGGGTGATGAATCTTACAGATCGCAAACACGAACATTTAGAACAATACTCCGATAGAATTTTTGATCAGGAACCTTCTTTTCTTCTTCGGATTATCAACATCGCTCATTTTAACTTAAAATACTAATTAAATAAAAAACTAAACAAATTTGTACACTCTTGAGTAAAAAAAGAAAAATAAATAAATAAAGACAGAAATGCAAGTCTAGCCAACAACAAACACACGACACAGAAAATCGAAAGTAAACAAATTAGACTAGCTCTAGCGATAGAAAAGGACTTCTCCAAACATCCAATCACCACGCATTAGTAGCGCGTTACTGATGCGCACGTACACAGTCACTCTATTGTCACAGTTTATGAGGAGGAAACGAAACAACCTACCAACCTCCGGAGTTTTCAAGCGACTTCATAGCGCGATTTGCAGATACGGTGTGAAATCGGAGTTTGCTCGTTGTAAACAAGATGATGATGGAGAACGGAAAAGCGTAGCTTTAAGTATACGATGTGTAGGGTGTAGTCGAAGCAGGCTAAAGCGTAGTTACTACTCAAATTGTGTAGTTGTTGACAGCCTTGCATTTAAAAGAAAACAACTTTTGAGATTATATGGTGAGAATAACATATATATATATTTTTTCTCATGATTTCTGGTATTTATTATACACATTCCATAATTTTATGTATATCACACTCTTGTGTAACATGCTCGCTAAACCACTGCAATTAAAAAAAAAAAAAAAAAATTATACTGATGAGTAAAAATATCCCAGAGTGGCTACAAAAAAAAAAAAAAAAGTTCCCTGATTTCCCAGACAAATTTGACAGATTTCGATGATTCCCATTACCTATTACATGCAGGTAATAATTTTGTACATAGCTCACCCTTTTGTGTATATTGCACTCTATTAAACAAACCACATAATTTAACATTCTTGCTTCTTTGTTGACTTTGTTAACATACACAAAAATAAAATGCACACAAAAAGTTCAAAATTTTGGAAAAAAAAATCCACAAAATATAAAAATTTGAATCCTTTTAATTGTATAACATATTAACATCAGAACACAACATTATTTCTCAAGTTGTTGCATTAAGAATATTTAATTAAAAATGAAAAAGAAAGCAAGATTTTTTTTTTTTTTTCAAATTTTAACACAGCAAAGCAACCTTGGTTAAGATATCCTCTGTTTGGCGATCTTTCAGTTGTGCCTGGAAGGCAAAAATAAAAAGTTCCATGATTTTTTGGTACTTTTAAAAATTCCCTGATATTTATAGATTGATAAAGTTCCCTGATTTTTTCCTGATTTCCTTGATTGTCGACACCCTGTATCCCAATCGTTTTATTTTTTTCTTTGTTTACTTAAAAAAATAAAATGAAATGAAAAATATCAAAATTTTGGAGAAATTAACAAAATTATACAAATATGAATAATTTTATTTGCACAACATATTAGCATCAGAACATAAAATTATTCCTCAAGTTGTACTTAAAAAAAAAAAGATTTTTTTTGTGTTAACTTGTTGAGATTCAACTAGAAAGCAGCCAATCCTGTGCAATAATGGCTAAGATAATACCTGATTAGCAATCTTTCAGTCATGTTTGTGGGGCAAAATGAAAACTTCCATGATTTTTGGATGTTTTTACAAAATTCTCTGATATTTACAGATTGATAAAATACTCTGATTTTTCAATGATTTTCTGTTTTCCTTGACTGTTGCCACACTGAATACCAAGATTTTCACTTTTAAAATGCAATCAACTTCAATATTATAACTATAAGCATACATAAATATATATAACTAAAAGAAAGTAAATTTAAAAGTTACCTAATTTTTAATATCTTTTTAGTTTCTTCTTCATCATATGTTTTAGTCTGAATGATTAAACACCGATCCAACAGATCAAGAGGAATGCCATGGGGACTTTCATACTGAGTCCCTCTAATTTTAGTAGTGCCCCTATTGGAAGCCATAATTAAAATGGGAGCTAAGTCACTTTCAAGAGCTCGATTCAGATAAGAAAAACATTCTATATCTAGCATATGAACTTCATCAATAAATAACACTCCTGGAATTATTTGAGCTTTGCCCTCCTCTCTCCATTCAGCAACTTTGGCATTAATTTGCTCTCTCACTTCAACTTTGATTTCTCCAGTATCACCTAAAAACAAAAAATAATTAGACATTACATTTAACATTAAATTCCATACATATTTATTTACATAAATAGATAATTTTTAAAGGATGAAACATCAATAAGATAAAATAAAAAAGCTATGGTTTAGAGAGAAGGGAAAAAAAAAAAAAAAAAAAAATGTAATTGGCATAGGTGGACTTGGCTCAGTTCTCCATCACCTATTGTTTTCATTAATTTCTACTATGGGATATACCATAGTTACGATAAGAGTAATGAATTGGATTGATGGTGAGATCCAATCATAGAACTCCATATACAGTATAGGACCGAAAATCCAGAACATTTTGAAATTCTAATCATTCATACACTGAACAGTCTGAGGAAAAAAAAAAAAAAAATGTTTCCAGCAAATTACAGTAAGTTAATTCAATCTTAACGAGTTTTTTTTTTCTCTTTCCAATAAATGATAATTTCTCACCATTTTCCACTTCTTTCTAAAACAACGGGCAGACGATCAGCCTATTTTTTTTCTTTCTCTACGTTTATCTTCAAAGGTTTTGTTTATCGTTCCATTGAGTAAAGAAATAACAGAATTGTGCGTTTATCTTTGTAATTATAAGTATTTGAGCTTTATTTTTTTAATTTTTATTTAAAGAATAATTTAATAGGATTAAATAAATGAAGCTTTGCACTTTCAGGTCTATCATGTGCATCACATTACAGTCTGTTTAGAAATGCGGTATTTTCACTATAGTGGGAATGCTGTTCCTATTTTATTTATTTTATTTCTGTTATTTGACCACCATAGTTTTATAATAATTAAAGTTTTTAATTATCGTTCACACGGTATAAAATTATATTGGAATATGTCAGTAATTATTTCTTTGGAGCTTAATTATAAGAGTTGGACTAAAATTTTTAAAATGTCCGGTAAATCGATATATTTTTTAAGTTTCTAAAATTCGGAAAATTCCAAAATCCGGAATGGTGCCGGTCACGCGGTTTCTGGATTTTCAGTCCCATACTGTAGTAGGTTAAAAATTTCCCCCTGCTTCCCTACATCTATCAAATTCCAATTTGTCACGCATATATGTTGCATATATTGGTTTCAATTTCATATCTTAATTTTGATGATATTTCTTATGAAATAATTCCCATAATGCAAGTTTATCCAAAATACTGCCCTATTTTGTCATATTACAAAATTTTTAATTTGGAATAATGTATGGACTTTTCTTAAAAGTAAAATATTGATATTTAATAACATTCATGCCAGTACTATGAAAAGTACTTTAACACTAATCTAACTTCTTTGTAAGGCAAATAATTCTGATAAGACATGTTTATGTGAAAGTTTGCTATGTTATATCATGTTAAGTAAATCTTGAATTTAGAATATCATAAAGGTTTTTAAAACAGAAAGTTAAAAATTAATAAGGTTCTGATCAGTATCATGTTTTAAAATTGGTCTGACTTCCGACTATCTACACAAACTAACCAACAGACACACTAAACTATAAGAGACATGATACATACTCGTATACAGACAAATGGTCAATTTTGTCATTTCCAGATTACGCACACCTAAAAAAATCTGGAGTGACTTTACTCAACTTTCCGACCTGCAATTAATGACTGTTTAAATAAATTAAAGTAAAACCTGAAATCAATCAGCTCAATCAAATAAGGTATTTAAAACTATTGTACTTCAAATAATTTCAGCTTGTATGCCATAATGATAAAGAAATTTTCCCTATAAAAAAAACTATAAGTGCTAGATTAACCAAAATCCACACAGCGTATAGAGAATAAGAAGATAGCTAAACTACAAACACAGACAGCTATTGAATTATACCATGAAAATTTATATTTCTCCACTTCCTTTTCTTCTTATATCTTAAAATACTTTATATATTCTGATTAATTTTAGAATATCTTGAAGGAAGTGCAAGGAAGAATTTAAAAATCCTCAATCTTTATAATTTACAAATGAGTAGCAAGGATCACAAATTTTTAATATTTTGCAAGGAAACATTCAAAAGGTGTCGTCTTCAAAAAATATTGAAAAAAATACATGTGATTCTACTTTTCCTAAAACACCAGAAAGTAAAAAAAATTATTGACTGAAATGAATTACAGCGACCTCAAAATTAAGCATATTTGGTGATTTCACATTGTTAGGCAATTGATTTTGAGTACTTGGCGGAGAAACAAAACACGGTTCTGTTTGCACATGGCAATCTCGGTGCTAGCGAACTGAATGCCTAACAGCGCTAAATCGCCAAATATGCTTAATTTTGATAATTTTTTGTGGTCGCTGTAATTCATTTCAGCCGATAATTTTTTCACTTCCTGGTGTTTTATGAAGAGTAGAATCACATATACTTTTTTCAATATTTTTTGAAGACGACACCTTTTGAATGTTTCCTCGTTAGATTTTTTCTCAAAAACAAACATTATGATTATGAATGACTTTAACTTAAAAAAAAATTGTAACACTCGCTATTATTAACACTTGTAAATTAATTTTCAATTTTGATCTTACCTGAAAACAAAGCTAAGAAGCCTTGACTCCGGCTATTCATAACATCAATTTCATGCAAGGTAACAGTGTGAGTAACTTCTTTTCTTTTTTGGAGTTCCCCTTCTGGACACTGAACAAATTTAGTCTGAGGGCCAGTTGCATCATAATCTCTAGCTTTAGTAAAGGATCGACCTAGCTTTGTGATTTTTCCAGTAGCTTTGTCAATACATATGATATCACTATGGGGAGAGGAAAAAAAAAAAGAAATCACAATTCTATTTCTACAATTGTTTCAAAATTTTAATACTTTACATACTTACATCTGTACATGAAGATGTTAATGAGATCATTTAATATTTACCATAAAGCTTTTTTTTTTTTGTAATGTTTCATGCTTACAAATTAATATTTTGATACTGATTGGAATTATTTTCTTTGGTTAATTGCACGGTTGCCACAAAAAAAAAAAATATAACAAAAATAGTTGCTTTAGTAGCCTAGAAACATTAAAACAGTTGCCTAAATAGTAGCCCAGTGACCAAAATACTAGCTTAAGTATCACATGCTAACGATCATTAAAGGATAAAAACCATATGCATTTTCTTATTATTCAACATAAATATACCAAAAATAATAATTAGGCAATGAGTGATTGTGGAAATTTTTTTCCCCATAGAATGCCATGGGATTTGGTCGTTGAAAAGATTAAGTATTGTCAGCTCTTAAGAGCTTATGTTTTTTTTTTCTTTTCTTTTTTTTTTTTTTGCTGTATTCTTCCTTTTCTGATTTACTATAAGAGCTTTCTTTTATAATTTTGTTATTTTTTCCTACATGAAATCAGGGCGAGGAAGGACATAACAGGTCACAGGAGTGTACTAGTAATCATTTGCAATATCATAGTAATCATTTGCATTTGCCCAGCTTAATATCTACATATGTCATTTCTGGTGCTATTTCTACATTCTCATTGGATGTTCTACCTGTTTCAAAGTCAGCATCAGGGATATACCATACTTTAAGGTGGTAAAAAAAAAATAAATAAAATAAAAGATGAAAAGATTAAGATATGGGATTGTTTATAAAATGCATAGAAAATATTTCTTTCTGAAAGATTTTCTTGATATTTCTGGAAGAATTTTGCAAAAGGTGAAAAATAGTCTTCTGATAGTTGCCTTTTTGTGAAAATAGTTGCTTTTTCAAGCTTTTTGGGTAAAAAAAGTTGCCATAGTCTCCTCAGGCTGAAAATAGTCGCAAATAGTTGCCTTTTAGTAGCCTGTGGCAACCTTGTAATTGTGATATTATTAAGAGTAAGCATAATAATATCACCATTCTTAATGACTAAAACAAAAAACATAGGAAATTATATTATACTTTTTGTATACAAAAAGAAACGATATTAATTATTAAAAAAAAAGAACAACAATTCATATAACTTAGAACAGCTATTTCAGAAAAGAAATATTCTACCAAAAGATATAAAAAGCACTGAAATATTTACCCAGCTTGAACTTTTTCTTTAGTCAAACATTCAATCATTTTTTGACCTAAATCATAAGCAGTCTCCATATCAGTACTTTTTAAAGTCAGTTTTCCTACTTTAGCTCCCTGAAACAAATTTCAAAATGAAGTAAATACTAAAAATTAGTAATTATAAATCATTGAAACACAGATTTTTTTTTAAATCTGATTAAATGATTAAAAATGATAGGATATTTAAAAAATAAAGAAGCAAACCTTTTACAAGAAGAAAGAATATATCGGATGAAACAGTAACATAAAAGAAGTAAAATTATATGGTAACTATATAGAATTGAAAATCTTAAAAAATATGAAATTTTAATTACTTAGAAATAGAAATGGATTTGATATACCAGAATTTATTTTCAGTAGAATAACAATGAGCCAGTTAGATGCTAATATATTATATCGATATAAATCCAACTAAAAAATTAAATTGCTTAAATTTGAATGCAATTTGTTTACTTAACTTTATTTTATATTTATTATATTTAAGCACAAGGTGTAGAATTTATAGATATGAAGATTCTACTTCTAACATTTTTAATTGAGAATAAAATTAAGTATTGTTTCACACAAATAATATATAACTATCAAACTTTGCATTTACTGTAAATATAACATGTATTTTGACAGATACAACCACTCTCAATAATTAATCCAATAGTTTAAATAATAATTAGAAAATAAAATTTCACTATATATAATGTTTTTGTCTGTAAATAATATTTTCTGAATTTTTTTGCTATACGTCTGGGGAAAAAAAGATTGCAAGTTAATTTTCACAGTCGCTTTTATACTCAATAACTGGGAGCATGGAAATTTATATTGATATGTGAATCACAAGTTGATACATCAATCACAAGTTTTTTGGAATGTTGTTGTTGGGGTTAATGCCAATTGTCTGCACTAGGTAGGAACCTGGACCTAAGGGGGCTGCCTTTCGTTTTCGTGGAGATCTTTTTAAAAAGTCATAGCCTGTATTTACGCAAGTTTCAAAGAAAACCACAGAAAACTCCAAATGGCTAGATCGACGTGCATGACCCAAGATCAAACGTGGCACTTCCCACCTACACCAGCTTTGAGTGCAGAATCACTTGGCCACTGGTGGGGCCAGCAGACTTTTGGAAGGACTTTTATTATGCATCAATGTGTAAAGCTAAACAGAGGTCCAAATGAAAATGCTGCTTAGACAACTTCAAACAACAAGAACAACAACAACAAAAAAATTGTTAACTCAGAAGTTTTTAAAGATACTATCTAATAGAAACTCTATAAATATAGACAAATTTTCTCATTTGAGAACTTAAAATCTCATTCTTGAAATATACACATATTTTATTATATATGTAAATATACAGTAATCGCCGCTTAATAAATTCACTGGTTAATAAAATCCGCCACGTAATATGATCAAATTGCCAGGACCAGAATCAAATCATTACAAACTATTTTGAACGCGCCGCTTAATAAAATCAGCATCCCCAGTTAATAAACTCAAAAATCTGGTGTGAAACAACCACATGACTTCCATTACCCACTGACTATTACACATATTATGTTTTTTTTTTTTTTGAAAATATTATATGCATTTTTTTGGAATTTTCGAGAAAGAGAAACTTGATACACATATAAAACAGAGTTTACACAGCGAGTTAAAAAAAAAAGAAAAAAAAAGTGGATAGATATTTTTTTTAAACACCAATTTCCGAGATATACAACTGAACTATCTAATCAGTTTGACTGTTAATATTCTTATAATAACCACATAACACATGAGAAAGGGTATCTAAAATGGATTAATGACACAATTTTCAAGAAAATTGTTAGAGCCGTTTTTGAGATACCAACTTTTACAAAAACTTGGTATACTCAATTATTGACAGGAAAATAATAATTACACACAAAAAGATATTTAAAAAGGAGTTAAAATGGCAAGTTTGAAAAAAATCTGTACAGCCGTTTTTAAAGAAACACATTTACGAGACCTGATATTGAGCTATTTATACAGGACGCCTATCAATTTTCCTGAACTAACCAACTATATCATTCGAAAGGGCATCTAATAGAGTATTTATATAGCAACTTTGAAGAAAATTGTTAGAGCCGTTTATGAGATACAGACTTACAGTCCCATTTCTGGATGACCCCCTTCCAGTTTTCCAATTTTCACCAAAATTTGGAAAACTCATCTGTACACCAGACCTGTATCAATTGTGAAGTTTCGTAGTTTTATCTTTATTAGTTTCGGAGATATGATAGCCAGAAGATTCCACACATACATACACACAAATACTGAACAATTGCCAAAAACTACTTTTTTGGACTCAGGAAGCTTTAAAATGTGTAAAGCAGGTGAAAGATATCGAATTTTAGGACCGAATACAATACTTCCATTACCCTACGGCAGTAGGGTAATGGAAGTAAAAATATCTCTTCAGCAGCAAAAACATCATGTATGAACACTAAACCAATTTCTTATTTACACCTTTTTTTTCATTTTTGATAAAAAATCTGGCGTGACTCCACTTGACTTTTCAAACATTGCATAATCCACGGTTTTGTAGATACAGTAAAGTAAGGGGAGTTGTTAAAAAAACAAAAGCGAGAAAATTATAATAGGGTGTTTGAGTATTTCTCTCCACATAGTACACAATGCTTAATTTAACTTTGAGTCCATAGATTATAATGATAAAAAATTTTTCATTGTGTCCCTGTAAAAATCAATAAAAGCTAGATTCACCAAAATGCTTATAGTTAGTGCAACAGTGATTTATAATATACATATAAATTTTTAGCTTAATTGAATAAGGCGTTTAGATGCTATCACACTTTTAAAAATTTGGTCCCATAGGCCATAATGATAAAGAATTTTTCTTTGTGTCCCTGTAAAAAAAACTGTAAGTGCTAAATTCACCAAAATCTATACAGTTTGTGCAACTGTGACCTATAATATGCGTATAAATTTTTTTTCTCAGTTTAATGAGGCATTTAGATGCTCTCACACTTAAAAATTTGGCCATATAGGCCATAATGATGAAGACTTTTTGTTGGTGTCCCTCTAAAAAAACTATGAGTGATAGATTCACCAAAACCAATAGGGTTCGTGCTACATTCACTTACAACATACGTACAAACTTTCAGCTTATTCGAGCAAAATGTTTAGATGCTAGCGTGTTCCCTCTTCCCTCACACACATCATCATAAAAATAGTGAAAATGGACTCAGAGGACTTCAAAACGTAGAGAAACATCAAAATCTCAAATTCGGATTTTTGACATGATTACAATACTTTCCTAACATATGTATGTTCGGAAAGTAAAAAGAAAATAAAACACAGCAATCCCTGTTATCTCTCTTTTTGAAAATTTTACACTTACAGCATAATTACAAATTAATTATAATATCCATCAGTAACAATTTCAAAGAACATATTCTTCAAAGCGTGGAAATGAGTTACAAATTTGATTTGATTTGCAAGTGATATATATATATATATATATATATTTTTTTAATTTTTAATTATTAAAGGACAATTTCTAATAATTATTTGGAAATAACTAAGAAGCAAGAAATTAAACCATAAGGATTTTAAATTTAAAGAATAGAGTGAACTTCCAGCAAAGTAATGATTTTCCTTAAAGAAAAGTGCATCGTAACTTGGAATGTGTTTAGTTTATTATATTGAAGGAACAATTAATCAATTATCTTTCAAAAAATAATTAATATTGCTTATTAATTTCATTATTCTTAACCTTTGAAATTTTTTTCCAAATAAAGTAAAGTAATACCTTTTTCTTTTGTGCAGAAACATTTGCTGGATACAAAAATCAGCCTCTTAATAAAATCCCTTTGCTCAGGACGAATGTGATTCTAATAAGCGGCAGGTACTGTATTACTATATATATATATATATATATATATATATATATATATAAATGCTTTTTTGGTATTTGATAACTAAAATATGTGATATTCTTCCAGCCAAGTATCCAAATATGGGATTGTTTTATTTATATTTAATTGATTGAATTTAACTTTAGAGTACACCGTTAAATTTTTAAAAATAAATATATGGATGAGAAAAATTTGCCTTACATTTCAAATTTTATTTAAAGAAAGGGTATATGCAAATATGATTCAAATCTAATGAAAAATAACTTACAGTTCCAGATACAGGACGATCAATTTGAATTTCAACTACTTCACCTTCAATGATTTCAGTTTCTTCCCTAAAAAAATGAAATGAAATTGTTCAATGTAGAAAATTACAATAATATGCATATATATAAAGTTAAGAATTGTATTTGGTCGTTGCAAAAGTTTGTGCGGACGCGGATCATTTTATTGCCTCCAAAGACAAGAGCTTTTATCGCCGTGGTATACATTTATTACCCGAAAAATGGGCAAAGGCTGTAGAAAGTAATGGAGAGTATTTTGATTAAAAATTGTCATTTGATTTGATGTATTTTTATGAAATGAAGCAATAAAAAACTGCACGAATTTATCCAAAGACCTAATATATCATTATAAAATTCAGCATTCAAGAGATATATTGTTAATGCCAAAAACATTCAAAATATAATTTACATTATTAATTTGAGTTACTTTCATTAAAGTAATAGATTAAAGCCTATATTGAAAAATTAATACTTACGCTAATAATTACATATTAGACCCATATACGTAAGCCATCAAAGTATGAATTTTTTGTTTGAAATTTAATAAAGTAAAAGCCATCAGAAACCATCAATTTTAAAGAAATTGGAGCAAAGATATTTTGAAATTGGAATCTGTATTGGAAAATGCTAAAAATTTGAAGAATTCCATCATCAGGGAACATACAATCCTCCAGAAAAAAAGCTGTAAAATCGCAAGATCTTGGAAACTTATGTACAGCTGAATTAAGTCAAAATATACAGTGCATGTTCCTGTCTCAGACTTGCCAACCAATTTTAACAAAAAAAGGGAAGATTTTTGTAGAAAAACCAGAAGATTTCATAAAAAAGGGGAAGATTTTTCTCCTTTCTTTCTTTTTTTTTTTTTTTTTTTTTTTTTTTTTTTCCCCGGTGTATTTAAACAATATAGTTTTACACTTTTAATATTTTGGAGCAATCTATAGAAATGTTTTACTATAGATTGATTACACTAAATACATAAAAGTTTCAAATGAAATTATACCTTTTCAACATATAAAATAACTACAAAGCAGAATCAGAATCTGCAAGAAATTTATTTAACAATAGACTAAAAAACTTTGTCAATTTAAAGTACATAATAAAAAAGTAAATAAAATGAAAGAGAATTGATATCTAATAATGGAGAAAGAAATGCCGTCACTATAAGCAGCTGTCAAATATGTCCTATTAAACATTTTTAGTTTCCATTAGCTGTTTCAAGCATTCCCCCCTTCCCCAAATCAGACATGTGACTGCTAAAATTAGAAACTAGCTGAAAAATTTTCACTAACATGATTGGTTGGTTGATTAGTTGAACACGGATATGACATAAACATTTATGTATATAGGTTTTGACATATTATCATCGATGAACACTTCATCTAATTAAGACATACTGCAAAAACTGAAATCAGTCTTCACTTACTCACGAGCTGTCAATTAAGCCTGAATAAAAATCTGGACTGCATTTTCTTCTATGCTCGTGATTTCTGATCATCCCATGACTAACATTAATGAGGATTGCTCGCCGTTCCTCAAGGACTTGCAATAGAAATACGTATTGACTGTCTACGCGAACTAAAAACATTAATTAACTTATTATTATTTTATTATATCCAATTATATTTTTCAGTTTGTAATCTCCTTCACTTCTCTCTTTGATTTCACATTAAGAGGATGCACGATAAGATGCATCCCAAATTAAAAATAAATACTAAGTTAAAATTAAATCTTGAATGATTTATTTCTAATACATATAAAAATACTCGTTTAGCATTTAGGGTGGATCATTCAACCTCTTCTGGTATAACGCATTTTAGATAAATGGATCTACATATCTGAAACCCAACGGATATTCAGATATTACTTTGTTGTGAGACGAGCGCTGAAACTGCTGCATAGAAGGTAAGTGAAGAAATTATTATTATTATTATAAGTCTTACCTTCCAACAAATATATTTTGAATTTATTTATTTAATTATCTCTATAAGATTTAATTAATAGTAACTTATTCAAACAATTTTTTTATCAGGTTTTAACTACATTAAGCATTTTAAAGACTTTTTCCGTTAAAAAAGAAAAAAAAAAAAATCTTAATATAACTGCAATAACTTTTATATCCACATAAAACTTCATTAAAATTCCATGCCAACAGAAAAACAAATTTTTTACACAAATATAGAACATGATTTTTGTGTATGTACACTAATCAGATATATATATAAAAAAAAAAAAATAGTAATAGCTAATTATCAGTTTCAAACGTACATAAAACCAACTGAGTATTAATTTTCTTAAATTGTTTAGGGAAAAATTTTCCTACCTGAAAAATGATTTCTTCATTTTTCCCATGTTTACACAGCTGGTATAAATAATATGACATACAAATATTTAATTTAGGAAAAATAAACAGATTCATTAAATTCAGCAATAAAGTCTAAAAATAATTACATAAGTTAGAAATATTGAGCACTTCTATTGCTTTATTAAAAAAAGGGGGGGGGGATACAAAAATAATTACAGAGTAAGAAATATTAAAATTCTTTTAACTCTACTTCTAGAATCTAAAGAAGCAAGTTTAAAATGAATATTATCATTTATGTTGCAGTTGGATAAAGATTAGGAAACAAGACTTCTTGCAGAACATTTGATTGCCGATCACTAGTTGGAGAGAGATAAAGAGGGGTAAGGGAGGGGCAAAAAATAATTACATGAGCAATAAATATTTAACATTTCTATTTCTTTACAGGCTCTAGAATCTCATAAAGCAAGTTTGAAATGAATATTGACATTTATGCTATAGATGGAGAAAGATTAGGAATCGGAAGTTTTCGTTTAATTGTTATCCAATTGTAATTCAATTGCTTTTTAATATATTATGCCCAACACTGACCGGGACTAACAACCCACTAGTCACAACAGCTGCAATCTCAATGAAAGGAAAAAAAAAGAGAGTTACCATACTTTTTGCCAAGGACAGCAGCGCACAAAGAATTTGTTTCAGCCTTAAACTACTTAAAAATGAATCCTTCTACCGAGCAGGGTTTCTAGCCGCCTTCTCGTGATGGTAGAATAATACTTTGAATTTTTCTGTAGTAATGTTTCACCATTTTTTTTTTTTATGAATAATAGGATCGCTGGTGTTGCTTCTTCTTGTTTTTCTATATATTCAGCACCCCTTTCGATAGCTATTAGTCCATCTGTATGGGAGATTTTCATATGTCAATTATTATCGTCACTGTCTTCATCATCATCGCTGGATTCATTTCCCTTATTGAGGATAATTTCATTTATAATTTTTTGTTGTTGGTCAGCATTTATCCAGTTACGTATATCTTTTTCATTGACTGGCTCAGACAATGGCAGTTTCATGACTAGATCCTAAAGCTCATTGCTACTTACATTGGACTTTCCGTGTTGTTTTGTATTCTGTGTATCAATAGTTTTCTTTCATGAATTTATTATGCTGACTTATTTTACTTCATCTTATGCTTGAGCTATCTAGTAGACAGCATCATTTTAATTTAAACTTTTAAGTGTCTTAAGGACATTTTTATTTTCCTCAATTCCTTCAAGAGCTTTTAGTTTCGGTAATTTCTATTCAGAATTTTTTTCAGTAGTTTTAAAGAAGGAAAATGTAAAACAAATCATAGAAATATTTGATTGCTCGGCTAAAGGAGAAACTTGGATAATTGAGGTTTTACTGTTTATACAATAAAGTGAGTAAATACACTTTACTATACAGTCGGTAACAAAAATGTCCGAACACTAGCAAAAATTTCTATATAAAAAAAGTACACTTCATAGGGTTTTGTTAAATAAATCCTTATCGAATCATATTCTTACACTGTCTAAGAATAGGATTTGACAAGGATTTATTTAACAAAACCGTATGAAGTGTACTTTTTTTACATAGGAATTTTTGCTAGTGTTCGGACACTTTTGTTACCGACTGTACAATAAAGTGAGTTAATTTGCCAAAATATAGACTAAACTTGAGTTATGTCTATGTCATTTAAAAATAGACTATAAAAATTTGATACATAAAAATGGAATACATACTGGATTCTTACACCTATAGATTTTCTGAAAGCTTGAGTAAGAGCTTCTGTTTTTGACATTTCTAAAGAAAATATTTCACTTCCTGAAATTACTGTAAATGGAGTATCAGTACCTAAAGCTTGGGCCATACCTATGGATAGATACAAACAGCTAAATATAATGCAATGTCAAAGTGTCAAAATCAAAGTGTATAAGCCTAATGATACAGCAAGTTCAATGTAAAATTGTTTTAATAAATATTATAGAAACAGGAGACTTAGCGTTGGAATATTAAAACCCGAATAAACTACTACGTCAGAAACGCCAAAGAAAAATATTTGAGATGCATACAGCTGTTTCGGTAGCCTTAAGCATACCGTCTTCAGTACAAAAAGTATTCTTAAACTGGAGAAGTGCTCGTATATATAGGAGAGGGACCAAATTTAGTTCAACTAATAGGATTCACTCCCCACTTTTCCTGTAATCCTATTGGTTGAACTAAATTCGGTCCCTCTCCTATATATACGAGCACTTCTCCAGTTTAAGAATTCTTTTTGCACTGTAGACGGTACGCTTAAGGCTACCGAAACAGCTTTATACATCTAAAATATTTTTCTTTGGTGTTTCTGAGAAAAAGTTAACCAGTTTAAATACACAAAAAACTTTTTTTTAGCTATTTTTAGTTACGTCTACTAAATATATAAAATAACATTTGTTTGTAAAAATATGATTAAGGAAGACTCATTCAAGACCATAAAACAAATAAAATAAATTCTTTTAGATGTAAAAAAGTCTGAAAATAAGATAGTATTCAGTTAAAAAAATTAATTTTGGAAAACAAGTAAGTACTAATTTAATGGTTGAGAATTTTCTGAATGTGAAAATGGAATTAAAAAAAAAAAAAAAAAAAATGTTAGGTAATGAGTAATTATGGAAACTAGTATCGCCCAGTGGTCGAAACTCGACCATTTTTTTTGCAAAGCGAGGCAAAGCAAAGTTATTGCCTTGTCCTAAACGGAATGCAAATGCAACACAGCTACGGCAATTGTTTGCCGATATTCACTCTAACTGAATCAGCAGAGTTTTACTTAATATAACTATTTCTCTGTGTACATGTTAGACTTTCCTGAAAGGAGAGAAAATCGCAACGTGAAAACGCCCCTCGTTGGGTGATACAGGCCAAAAGCTAATCGGTACCATGTCAAATCAAGGTCCAACCAAGTGCCAAATTCTGTTAAATAAATTCGATTGGTTCATAATACAGTGTTTGAACAAAAAAAAAAAAAAAAAAAAGATATTTTTCAAAATTGGTGGAATTGAGTTCGGGAAATTTCAAAACGTGTAACTTTATCGAAAACCGAAAATCTAAAACATTTCTGAATCTTATATTTTCTATTTATATATGCAGAGGAAAGAATAATAACTCCACTTCTTAAAAAATAAAAATAAGTAGTCAATTTCACTTAATTAAAATGCAAGGAAATCTCAAAACGTGTAAATTCATCGAAAACCGGAAATCAAAAGTTTTTACGTATCTTCTACTTGCTTCTTATACCCCAAAAGCTAGCAATAAAGACACTTTTATTCAAATGAAATGTTTATGTTTACATTCGAAACTGGAAGTTTGCCATTTTTTTCTGGAGTTTTGTGATTTTAAATTAAAATTTTATCAATTTTACAGAAAAAATAACTCAATCGAACACATGTAGACAGCAGACAGTAACTTATATATAACCCAAATATCGGAATTAAATTCGGCAGATAATTTCCGTTATTTTTCAATATTTTTTTACAAAAAATCCAATGGACGATTAACGTAGAAAATCTTTTTCATGGCTCCATGGACAGACAGTGACGTCATCATTTTGCTTGCGTATAGTGATGCTACAAATTACTGTGTCTATGGTTTTATTTGAGCTTTATGAAATTGCCAGATTTAACAACTTTCTACTTTTAGGTATTTTTTAATGTAAAGGAATATGTGTATAAAAGGGAAAAATGGGGGAAAATGTATAAAAAATAAATGTATTTTTAAATACCTTCTTGACATCGTAAGAAAATAATATTTGTATTCGCACCTTCCGGCTAACCATACCTTTCGAATGATACCATTTTCAACCCTCTACTCCCATAATTAATATGTTAAAAAGGGACAACAAATTTTATGCTTGCCTATTAATATATAGATAAATTTCCCCATTGAATAACATAGGTTGTAGCTGTTGGCAACATTAGGTATTTCCCACTCTTAACAGAACAGCACAAATTATTTTAGATTTAAAAATATTACCCATAGCAATAGCTGTCTTTCCAGTTCCAGGAGGACCAGCTATGAGAATAGCTCTACCAGCAATTCGTCCATCTTTAATCATTTCTAAAATGACACCAGCAGATCTTCTAGCTCGCATTTGTCCAACCATACCTTGAGATACCTAGGGAGGAAAAAAATATGTATACCTTTAAAAAAGAACTGAAGATGAAGAAAAAAAAAAAAAATTCTAAATTTTTAAATTTATAGCCGAATAGAATTACAGTTATGTAGTAAGGTTAATTATTGTAATGAAGTTTAAAAAAAAAGGCTAAAGCTTTCATGCATTATAACAAATATATCTTTCCTAGGACAGTTTTTACTAAGGATTTAACAAATGTATGGCTACTCACTATCTGAACCTTATGTCAAATGAACCTTATGTCTAGGCAAATACTGAACAGACACTCATTCAGTTGAAGACATATGATTGAACATCAGGGGTGGAAATTTGGTGCAGAATTCATACCGGTATTTGTTTAAATATTTTATCTACTTATAAAATCGTTGATTTAAGAAGAAGAAAATTCTGTTTCATAAATTACTGGTATGAGTTCTGTGCCAATTTTCCACCCCTGCTGAACACTGTTAGATATTTGATCGAATTAATGTATAATAAATAATAATAAAAAAAAGATACTTTTAAAAATGTGCTTTTAAATATGCATTTAAAAGAACAAAAAATATCTTTTACATTTAATGAAGATTATTGCAGAATTACATGTCACTGTATTAGCATTAATTATTAGAAAATCTTCTAATATTTGTTCTATTAATGGTAGATAAATCACAAATAAAAACATTTTCTAGCTGTGCTTTTAAATATGCATTTAAAAGAACAAAAAATATCTTTTACATTCAATGAAGAATATTGCAGAATTACATGTCACTGTATTAGCATTAATTATTAGAAAATCTCCTAATATTTGTTCTATTTAAGTTGAATGTTACATAAATGTATTTAATAATGGTAGATAAATCACAAATAAAAACGTTTTCTAGTTGCAAATTTGTTACACTATACACTTAAACAAAAATTTAGTCATTTATATTAAAAATACAAAATATATACTTCATTTTAGGTTTAAATCATAAATGAATTTAATAACATGCAATGTAACAATCAATATCTAACTTACATGACGATTTCTTACACCATAACATATATATATATATATATAATAAAATTAGTAATACACCAGAATACACTGTTTTGTTAATTGTACTCTTGAAAAGATGTCTATATAACAAATGCCTATTTCATAAATTAGAGGTGCACAACCTGCGGCCCAATTAGCTGCCAACTTTTGAAAATCAAAATTAGGGAGATTTTGTATACAACATAGTTTAAGCCGTAAATAGAACATTAATAGTACAGTAATTGTTGGAAAGAGAAGGAGCAAATAAAAGGGAAATTTTGCAGTATCTAGAGGCTTTCTTCTTATTGCAAATATGAGAAAAAAATAAATAAAATATACTGAATTTAAAATATTACTAGATTATATTAAATTCTAACCATACTGAAATTATATATATACATACACAGATTTGGGAAAAATTTTCCTACCTGAAAAATCTATTCTTCATTTTTTTTCCCATGTTTACAAATTTGGTATAGATATGACGTGTAAATATTTAATTTAATTGAGAAAAAATAAATAGATTCATTAAGTTCAGCAGTAGTCTAAAAATAATTACATATGTGAGAAATAATTACGTGAGAAATACTTTTATTGTTTTATTGTTTCTAGAATTGATCATTGATCACTATCCAGAGATGAGGGAAAGGGGGGGGGGATAAAAAAATAATTACAGAGTAAGAAATATTAAACTCTTTCAATTCTACTTCTAGAATCTAATAAAGCAAATTTAAAATGAATATCATCAGTTATGTTACAGATGGATAAAGATTGGGAAATAAAAGTCTTCTGCAGAACATTTGATTGCCAATCGCTAGTTAGAGATAAATAAAGGAGGGGGGGGGGGGACAAAAAATAACATGAGCATGAAATATTTAACAATTCTATTTCTTTATAAGTTCTAGAATCTTATAAAGCAAGTTTGAATTTGATATTGACATTTATGTTGTGGATGGAGAAAGATTATAAATCGGGAGCTTTCGTAGAACATTAAAAAATTAGGCACCGACGCATCACGAAATTTTTGAAAAATTCGGGAGATATTAATGTTTTTCGGGAGTTCGGGAGATTGCCTCAAACTTCGGGAGTCTCCTGAATTTTTCGGGAGAGTTGGCAGCTATGTTAGAAAGGTTTGTAGCAACAATTTTATTTTTCACAAAAATAAATAAAAATTTCACAAAAATAATTTGTTTTTCACAAAAATGGGCCCCAAAAATTAAAACCTGGATCAACCACTGGAAGACATAGAATTGACCTTATGAAATAGACATCTAAAAATGATCCGGTAACAGAAAGTTAATACATGTGTAAAAACATAAAACAAAGTTTACACAGTGATTTTTATTTATTTTTTTTATTTTTAAGAAAAAGAAATGAAAAGAAAATTATAGAGTTATTTATTTATTTAAACACAAATTTCCAAGATCTAAAACTGATCTATCTGATCAGGATGACTATTAATTTTCCTGTGATAACCAAGTAAAGCATGAGAAAATATATCTAAAATGGGTTTATGTAACAATTTTCAAGAAAATCGTTAGAGCCATTTCTGAGATACTGACTTTTACCAAAGCTTGGCATAATTGTTAGCCAGAAAACAACAATTACATGCAAAAGAATACTTAAAAGAGGGTTAATATGGCAAGTTTGAAAAAAATTCATACAGTCATTTTTCAGGCCTTGCAAGGCCTGAAATTCAGCAATTTGTACAGGACGCCTATAAATTTTCCTGAACTAACCAACTGTATCATTCGAAGTTTTTGAGATACAGACTTACAGACCCACTTCCAGTTTTCCAATTTTCCCCAAAATTTGGAAATTTCATCTATACACCAGACTTGTTTCAATTATAAAGTTTTGTAGTTCAATTTTTATTAGTTTCCGAGATATAATAGCCAGAAGATTTCCCACATACATACATACACACTCACTGACCAATTGCCAAAAATCACTTTTTTGGACTCAGGAGACCTTAAAACATGTACATCAGGTGAAATCTCGATATCGAATTTTTGGATTGAATACAATACTTCCATTACCTATGGTAGTCGGGTAATGTAAGTAAAAAAGCTTACCTCTATGCAAAATAATATACTGTTTCTTCTTTCTTCTCTGTTCAGCTCTGCATCACATGATCATTTAGCTGGGGAAGCTAGTTTATGTTGCAGACATATAATATAATGAGAAAGGTTGTGTGGTCTATATATATAAGGACTATGAGTGTGGAGGAAGGAAGGAAAGTAACCTAGAGTATTAGACATTGCAGTTTCTGATTGCAAATGGATGGTATCAGCCAAGTTCATTGCTCTAATCACAAGTATAGTATGACTTATGTTAGAAACTTATGAGACTAAATATATGATAGAAAACTGATTCAAGTTTACTTACGCAACAAGGTTTTAATTTTTTTGTTTTCCATCTCTGTATTTATTTATAACTAAAAAAAAAAAAAAAAAAAAAAAACAATAATAATTTTATTTCACTAGTTTACTTTCTTTTAAACTAAGAGTTAGCAAAATTATACATGAATGGCCCAAATCACTTACAGAATATAATGAAATTTTATTATGATTAGCCTGTGTATGTTTTGTCACAAACACATTAAGGCTAAAGAAACTATTACTTATGTATCTTTGGCTTCTGAGATTTTGGAACTTTTGTTAGTTCCTACTAATATATCAAGAAACAACATTTTCAAAAAGCAAGATATACCTTAAGAATAATTTTTGACACACTTTTGAATTTTACCACAGAAATTTTCACAAAAACATTATGAACCTGCAAATATCATGCATATTTAAAATCAGAGGTTAATCCAGAATAAATTTAGTGCCGCATTGAGGCACTTTCACAAAGTCCACTTCTGACAATGAGGTACCTTCACAAACTCAACTTTCAGCAAAGAGGCACCTTTACAAAGTCAGTTTTCAGCAATATAGCTGTGCACTAAAAAATTTTATAAGCTTCACTGCGTCAAACGCATAAAAATACCTTCAATTTGGATATTTACTGGAGACAATGGTTAAATATCTAAGAAAAAACCTTCTTATCTTACATATAAGAAATAGCTTGACTCGCATATATATATATTTATTTTACAACTGTTTCATTTTATTTTTTAAATATATTTTTAAATTTAAAAAACTGCGTAAATAATCCCTATAAAACCTAACCCGAATATTTTTCAATTAATACGTAATGATAAAGACCCCATCCCCCCCTTTGGAAACCGCCGGAATTTATGAAATACCGTTTGCAAATAATCAAGACAATAAACCAGATTCATACATCGGTGTAACGAAAAGAAAGATTAAAACCAGACTCAAAGAACATAAAGATGATATCAAAACAGGAAAAATAAATACAGCTTTAGCTAAAACTTTCGATAATGAAGAAATTAAAATAAATTCTGAAAAAACTAAAAAGATAGAGAATTACAATAATTATAATTACACGATGTTTAGAGAAGCCATAGAGATAGCAACAACACCGGATGTGTGCAATGACAGCGACGCAATGGCTCCTGACCGGATGTGGAATCAACTTACGAAGACCACAACTCTAAGAGATCCAACACAGATGAAGATCGTTTGAAAAGAGATGGGCACCTAGCCGAAAATATTAACGATGAAATATGAAGTATTTATTAAGGTTTTTTATATTTAATTAATTATGTGTAAAGTGCTTCACTATAATTTCAATTTTATTTATTGTTAAAAAACAGCTTTGCGTATTTCAATTAATTGTCCTGAAGCATTATTAATTTCCACAAACTTACTTGATGTTTTCACAAATTGTTTTATAAATTTACAAATGGGGTAACCATTTTTAAAAAGCTGGATTAATACCTGATTTTTTTTTTTTTTTTTTTTTGTGTGTGTGGCAATTAGGTAAATAAAATGTTAAAAAAAATAGTTACAGCTCTGGGATCAAGAGTATCTTCAAGGCCAAGTCCACGAATATGAGAGTGAGCACCAATTCTTTCAATTCGAGTAATATCTCGAACTTCTTGAACTCTAGCTGTAGTATCCTATAATGCAAAATATTTAATTACATATGTATTAATAGCAAAAGGTATATATAACGATAGTAAAAGTTAACCTGATGACACTTTAGAGCATCTTTAAATTAAAAAAAAAAAAAAAAGAATAATAAATCAAATCTTTAGAAGGATAAAACCAGATGTATAGAAAAGCATACCTGCCAACCAATTTTAATAAAAAAAGGGAAGATTTTTTTTCTTCTCTTTGACATAATAAACAATACAGTTTTACAATTTTAATATTTAGAAACAATCTATAAAAACGTTTTACAGTAGACTGATTATACTAAATATGTAAAAGTTTTAAATGAAGTTATTCCTCTTCCACATATAAATACAAAACAGAATCTGTAAGAAATTTATTTAACAATAGACAAAAAACTTAGTTAAGCTAAAATATAACTATTTTTTTAAATAAATAGAATATGATTTTTGTGTATGTACATTAATCATGCATATAAAAAAACGTAGCAGTAGCTAATTATCAGTTTCAAATGTGCATAAAACCAAATGAGTATTAATTTTCTTAAATTGATTTGGAAAAAATTATTCTTCATTTTTTTCCCCATGTTTACACATTTGGTATAAATATGACATACAAATATTCAATTTAATTGAGAAAAAATAAACAGATTATTTTATTCAGCAATAAAGATCTAAAAATAATTACATACGTGAGAAATATTGAGCACTTCCATTGCTTTATTGTTTCTAGAATTGATCATTGATCACAATCCAGGGAAGGGGATACAAAAATAATTACAGAGTAAGAAATATTAAATTCTTTCAACCAGGGTTGGCAAGTTTCTTCCAAGGTGGAAAAAACCGGCCGGAAGAAATAGGTTTCTTCCAAGTGGAAGAAAATGTTTTTCTTAAAAATTTATCTTATAAACAACTTTAAGTAACTTTAATTATACTTATAAAAATTTAATTACATATTTAATTAATAATTATGAGATTTTAACCGAAGTGATCTTTGGTATCTGATGATCACGTTCCAAAATACTCAAAATCCAGTAAAAAGAATCAATTTCAATTTAAACAGTGTAAAATTTTATAATCTAGATGATTTTATTTCTTTAACTGGTAATAAATAATAGTTTGGATCACTTGCTTATACTTTCTGATAAAACAGCTCTTAACAAACATCCAGTTAATTAAGAGTACTAATATTCAATAATTACTGTATCACAAAATGTCATCAAAAATTTTAATTTCCTTATAGTCATATACAGTACAGTCAACTCCCTCTAATCCGCAGATTTATAATTTGCAAATCCTCTTAATCTGTAATTGTTTTTTGAATGAAAAAGAAATTTACATCTCATATTTAAAAAAAATTCACATTTTTACTTTTTAAAAACAAATTTATAGCTTAAACCTTAATTTGAAACATAATTGGGGAGAAGGGGGAATAACAGTCTTGTATTTATTATCCTGCAATTCATACAGACTAGTGCTTAAAACAAATCACTATTGCATCAATGTTTAATAAGATTAATCAGTGATGAATATTATTTCCGAACTTTCAAAAATATTTTGTTTCGTATTTTTTAAATTTGTTTGTTTACATTTTATATGTGCCTATTATTTAAATATGCTTAAATTATTTACCATCATATATAAATTATGATGGATTAGTTTTATTAATATTGAAGAAATATTTTATTCTAAAATTATTAGAAATCGTCTTTCCATTTTGATGTCTATTTATGAATTAATAACTGACTCTGTATCTGCAAAAGAAAACTGTAAACAAAAGCAATGATCTCTGATCTGCAAATTCCTATAATCCGCACAACCTCTGACAAAACTTTTGAGAGTTAGAGGGAGTTGACTGTAAAACAAATGAAAAGTTTTTTAGTAGTTCAATACTGCACTTTATTTTTCAATTTAAAATAGATAAATACAAACTATGTATTTTTTTATTTTTAATCCTAGAGAACCTGCAGGAGAGTTTAAAAACAGGTATCTTAGTACTTATTGATACAGTTTGTTGGGTACCAACTTCGAGTTTATACAAAAAATTGTATCCTTAAAAAAAAAAAAAAAAAAAAAAAAGTGCAAATATTATGACTAATTCCGTAATTATCACTTCTACTGTTTGAAGGTATAGTAATATGAGATAGTATCTATGTAAAAAATTCTAAAAATATTAGCATTGAAAAGTAAAAACCCATCACCTGTATATATTTAGTGTTTGTTATCAAATAACTTAGTTTCTAAAAACATTTTTAATATTAATTAGATTAGATTATAGTTTAGATTTGACATTATATTTATGCTTTGAATGTATATAGTCCATAAATTTTAATTTTGAACATTTGTTTTGTCTTCTGGTTGGTTTCTTCCATTTATTCCGGTTTCTTCCACTGTCCTGGAAGAAACTGGTTTCTTCTGGAAGAAACCCAACCCTGCTTTCAACTCTACTCCTAGAATCTAATGAAAGAAGTTTAAAATTAATATTATCATTTATGTTGCAGATGGATAAAGATTAGGAAACAAGACTTCTGCAGAACATTTGATTGCAGATCACTAGTTGGAGATAAATGAAAGGGGGGGGGGGGGCAAAAAATAATTACATCAGCAAGAAATATTTAGCAATTATATTTCTTTACATGTTCTAGAATCTCATAAAGCAAGTTTGAAATGAATATTGACATTTATGTTATGGATGGAGAAAGATTGGGAATTAGGAGTTTTCGTAGAACATTTGGGCTTTCTTTTTAAAACGAACAATATCCGCGACTTTTTTAAAAACGGAAGATTTTATCATCTGATTGGAAGATACGTTAAAAAACTGGAAGTCTTCTGGGAAAACTAGAAAAGTTGGCAAGTATGCAAATCTATAGAAGGATAAAACCAAATGTATAGAAAAGGAATGCCAAAGATGTACTTATATGAACCAAATGTGTAATCTCCCTTAAGCACCTCAGAGCAATGTTTAACTCAGCATTTTGTTTTTCTTTGTATCATTTCAGCTAAAATGCACATGCAGTATGTTAGCTTTTTCTTTCAAAAGAAAGGGGGTGGGGGAACCAGAATGCATGCATTTTTTGAAATGTTCACCCTCTCAACATTGCGATTAAACATGCGATTACAACCCCATGTTCTATGGTAAGTTATCATCCTCTGGTTATTTGATATACAATTTATCCTGTGTGAGAGGGGATACTGACTCCTCAATCCCCTGTTCAATTATTGTGCCTACAACCAGGGCCAGATTATGGCACGGGCACACGGGGCACTGGCCCAGGGTCTCCAAATTTAGGGGTCTCATTTCTAAAAGTTGAGTTTGAGAAGTAGCAGTACAATTTTTTTTTCATTATATGACTATTAAAAAAAATATTGATTAAATTTTTCTTTCTATATTTTATTAGAGAGCTTAAACAATTATTAAATTTTGTGATTAATTTCCTAAACATTGGCTGATCAATGTGCTTCAGTTTTTCATTTGTATTGAACATAAAAACATAAAACTACTGATTTTGTTATAGGTTGCTAAAAAATATGAGGAAATAGAAGGCATAATTGAAGGAAAATTTTTAAAAATGTAGTATTTTTATTTATTTTTGTTTTTGAGAATGGGTTCTTTTGGTGAGCTGTTTAGAGCAGGGTGAGGGGGCCTCCAAATAGCATTAGTGCCCCGGGTCTTCAAAAAGTATAGTCAGACCCTGCCTACAACTATTAAAAAAAAAAAAAAAAAATCAAGGCTGTTAATAATTAATTTGACTTCAAACATACCAATCTTGATCAAATTTTTAAGTGGTAACCTAATATGAACTTCAAAATGTCAAATTTGAATTTCTTGCAGATATTTGTTTTTAAGTTATGATGATAACAGATACAGATCAGCTGTTAAAAAATGAATTTTTGTATTCAAGGTCCCTCAAAACATATTATACAAAAAAAAAGTTGGAAATTGAACTTTAAAAAATACTTTGTTTATAATATGATATGAAAAATTAATTAATCTCTCTGAGCAGTGTTCATAGACATAGTAAAATGTAGTAGCAAGGTACTTCCATCAATTACATTCAATACAAAAGAACGTTTAGCTCAATTTTGTATTTTGGGTAGCCTTGTACATTGTCTATAAACAATATGCATTATAAACAATATCGTGTACTTAAATTTAGTCTTACTTGAAAAATAACTAAAACAAAATGAATTACAATTCCAGCAATATCCAAGTATAGCCCCAATATCTATATAATATTATTTCTCTAATGTGGACCAGTTCCAATTAATTTTTGTCGAAATGATACAATAGTGGTAAAATTTAAAAAATACATGAGGATAAAAAATAATATTTAAAAATGAACAATATTTAAGCACACGGACTCAGCTCAATGATCTAATAAGAAAACATGACGATATTTGTATGATGACATTTTATGGAAAATGTATTTTTAAAAGTTATTTCGTCAGAATCTTTGCGAGCGTCATTTTAAACCTAGCAATATTTTAAAGATATAAACAGAATATGAATTATTATCATAAATTGACTAAAACGCAATCATAAAAAGTATAATCAAACAGGATTTTTTTTTAACAAAAAATTATGCCAAAATAAATAAGATGTCATTGCATTCTTGGTGACAAAAACTTAAAAGGCGTCCTGTGGGTTCTTTACTAAAACTGTAATGCCTGCAGAAGTATGAAAACTGAGTTGTCAACCATGAATTTTATTTTGAAACTTTTCTTTGAATGATTCTGGTTTCACTACAGCACAATATTTATTTGGTTTTAATAATAATTTGGCTTCTGGTAAATTAAAATAGGTGGTGAAATTGGTAAATTATTTACAAGTTTCAAATTTTAAAGGTAAACACGAAAAGAAATAAAGTGCGAAAATTTCGTGCAGGTTTGCTAGTATCCAAATATTTTAGGTAGCCCTCTAAACAATTGATGATGATTTCCGTACCACAATCTACACAAAACATGCTTTTACGCATATAAAAAATTTTATTCATTCTGTTTTGTTTCAATCAGCCTATAGATGTTATACCGTCATACTAATCAGAAATTTCCCCATAGACATAATGTACATGAATTCTTTTGGATGTCCCTGTACATGAACCATTTGTTTGATCTCAATGAAAATTTAGTATAGCATCTCTATATGATACACATTTTGAATGACAGAATTTGGATTTTCTGCTACTATTTGTTCACTTAAGATATGCTGGTGACTGACTGACAGACAGACAGACACACACACACAGACCGACTGCTAAAAACATGATTTACTGATTCAGGAGACTTCAAAACATGTAAATATAACAAAAACTCAATTTCAGAAATTTGGCCCCAAAACATACTTTCTTTACCATACATATATAGGTTAGAAAAAGTAAAAAACCCCAACACTCATTGGATTATTACCCCGAAAAAGGCTTTACTTCCCAGTAAATGTATTTTTTCTGGCGACCAGTTTTTTATTCAAACTACTGGAGCTTTGGTCCCAAAAATACAACATTAAACAAATTTTTATACAGAAATCATTTAAAAAAATATTTCAAGTTTTGTTTAACTATCATGTTGCTTTTCCTGATATTACATTTTAAAAACACACATAAATTAATAACAGCAAAATATCTTTTGAAAAAACTCTAACTCGAACACAAACATTCACAGAAATATCATTAATTTCACTATCTAAACAAATGTAATAAAAGACATATTTGATATAAAATTAAATACCTTTATTTAAACTTCATTGCTTGGCAGAAAGCTTTTTCGGCAGGGGATCCCCTCCGTCAACTGTGTCGACTGCTCTTTGTGGTTGGCGGCTGTCCAAGTCTTGCTCTTCTCCTTTATACTCATACATGTCACGTCACACTTTGTCTATTTCTGCCGACTCGTGGTCATTGATAACGTGACTATTGTGCGCGATTTCAATAGTTTCTCTAAAAAATGTGTAATTTTGGTTATTATAGTTAGCGATTTTTGCGACTCTATCAAAATCTATTTTAATATTATTTTCAAGGTAATTTCTAGCTAAAGCGGTGGTGTTTCGGTTGAATTTTATGTCATTTTGATGTTCTTAAATTCTGGTTTTTATTTTTCTTTTGGTGACTCCTATGTATTTGTATTCCTTATTTTCTTGATTTTTGAGGGGGATTTTATATATACCTACAGTTTCAGTGGGGGAAATTTGGTCTTTATCGCTTCTTATTAATTGGAAAATATTGGGATTGGGTTTGATTGGGATATTTAAATTTAGTCTACTTGCTAACTATAATAACCAAAATTATGCATTTTTTAGAGAAAGTATTGAAATCGTGCACAATAGTCACGTTATAAATGACCACGAATCAGCAGAAATAGACAATGTGTGGCGTCACATGTATGAGTATAAAGGAGAAGAGCAAGACTTGGACAGCTGCCAACCACAAAGAGCAGTCGGCACAGTTGATGGAGGGGATCCCCTGCCGAAAAAGCTTTCTGCCAAGCAATGAAGTTTAAATAAAGGTATTTAATTTTATATCAAATATGAATTATAACTTCATTTTAAAGTAGTTTTTATTAAGTAATAAAAGACATTATCTCAAGAAGGTTTGATTTTGATGCTAATGGAGCTTACCTAACAATTTTCAAATGATTACATCCTAACTGGAATGCATAATACAGGGTAACTACCATTGATGTGTCTATTGCTAAAATTAAAAACATGAACTCGTTACATTAAATTTAAATTTACCTATTTCAGTTTATCTTGAGTACTTTTGGTCTGGATTTCCCAGCTTTCATCATTGTCATTTTGTGGATGTGGGAAAATGCACTTGGTTCCAGGGTTAGAAATAAGCGGTCGTTAGTCGCATTTTGCGACCAGTTTTTTAATTTTGACGCCTAGAATTCCAATTATAGGTGCCATATTTGACGCCTGGATTTTTTCCTCATCATACCTAATAATTTTCCCAATCTCATCATACTGTAAACAAGTCTATTTCAGTCAATTGAACCCAATAAAAACTGATTTAAAAAATCATATCTCTATGAGAGTAGTTGACGATTTGTTAATGATTAAATTAAACAGCCCTAAATTGGAAGATTTCTGCCCAGACAATACTATTAAATTGTGGTGGAATGATGTATCTTCTAGGTGTAGAATGAATTTTCGATTTTAAATATGATGTACGTTTAATATTGTCAATGTAATTACATTCATTACATAAATATTTTTTATATGATCTTGCATATAGTATTTACAAGTTGAAACTTTATTATTATTATTATTATTTTTTTTTTTTTTTTGTAATATACATATTTAATTATAGATGGCACCTAGATTTTTCATTTTGACGCCCAAAAAATTTAATCCAAGCGTCATTTTGACGCCTAGTTTCAAAATTCTTATTTCTAACACTGGTTCTCCATCTCTTTTCTCCATTGAACATGTAGCACCAGTGGCGTATGCAAGTTTGACAAAATGTATAAGAAAAATTAGGCTGTTCCTTACATTTTTACTTTCCGAACACTATAGTGAGGAAAGTATTGTAATCATGTCAAAAATCCGAATTCGAGATTTTGATGTTTCTATACGTTTTGAGGTCCCCTGAGTCCGTTTTCACTATTTTTACGATGATGTATGTATGTGTGTGTGTATGTGTGTATGTCTGTGGGTGAACACGCTAGCGTCTAAACGCTTCGTTCGATTAACCTGAAAGTTGGTACGCATATTGTAAGTCACCATAGTACGAACCCTATAGATTTTGGTGAATCTAGCACTTATAGTTTTTTTACAGGGACACAAAGAAAAATTCTTTATCATTATGGCCTATGGGAGCAAAATCTTAAAAGTGCGATAGCATCTAAACGCCTTATTCAATTGAGCAAAAATTTTATACACATATTATAGATCACAAATACTCAATCTGTATAGATTTTAGAGAATCTAGCACTTATAGTTTTTTTACAGGGACACAAAGAAAAATTCTTTATCATTATGCCTATGGGGCCAAATTTTTAAAAATGTGATAGTGTCTAAACGCCTTATTAATCCGAGCAAAAAAATTGTACACATGTTATAGATCACAGTTGAACTAACTGTATAGATTTTGGTGAATCTAGCACTTACAGTTTTTTTACAGGGACACAAAGAAAAATTCTTTATCATTATGGCCTATGGGACTAAATTTTTAAAATTACGATAGCATCTAAACGCCTTATTGAATTGAGCTGAAAATTTATATGAGTATTATAAATCACTGTTGCACTAACTATAAGCATTTTGGTGAATGTAGCATTTATAAGTTTTTACAGGGACACAACGAAAATTTCTTTGTCATTATGATCTATGGGCTCAAAGTTCAGTAGCGTTAAATAAAACAACGTATAATAGATGGAGAAAAATACTCAAACACTCTATTATGGTTTTCTCTCTTTTGTTTGTTTAACAACTACTCTTTCTTTACTTTATCTACAAAACTGTTAATTACTCAATGTTCGGAAAGTCGAGTGGAGTCACTCCAGATTTTTTTATTGACAGAGCATGCATTTTTACTTTCCGAACACTATAGTGAGGAAAGTATTGTAATCATGTCAAAAATCCGAATATCAGATTTTGATGTTTCTATACGTTTCGAGGTCACCTGAGTCCGTTTCCACTATTTTTGAGATGATGTATGTATGTGTGTGTGTATGTGTGTATGTATGTGTGTATGTCTGTGAGTGAACACGCTAGCGTCTAAACGCTTTGTTCAAATAAGCTGAAAGTTGGTACGTATATTGTAAGTCACCATAGTACGAACCCTATAGATTTTGGTGAATCTAGCACTTATAGTTTTTTTACAGGGACACAAAGAAAAATTCTTTATCATTATGGCCTATGGGACCAAAATCTTAAAAGTGCGATAGCATCTAAACGCCTTATTCAATTGAGCAAAAATTTTATACCCATATTATAGGTCACAGATACTCAATCTGTATAGATTTTGGAGAATCTAGCACTTATAGTTTTTTTACAGGGACACAAAGAAAAATTCTTTATCATTAAGGCCTATGGGGCCAAATTTTTAAAAGTGTGATAGCGTCTAAACGCCCTATTAATCTGAGCAAAAAAATTGTACACATGTTATAGGTCGCATTTGCACCAACTGTATAGATTTTGGTGAATCTAGCACTTACAGTTTTTTTACAGGGACACAAAGAAAAATTCTTTATCATTATGGCCTATGAGACCAAATTTTTAAAGTGCGATAGCATCTAAACACCTTATTCAATTGAGCTGAAAATTTGTATGAATATTATAAATCACTGTTGCACTAACTATAAGCATTTTGGTGAATCTAGCATTTATAGATTTTTACAGGGACACAACGAAAAATTCTTTATCATTATGATCTAAGGGCTCAAAGTTCAGTAGCGTTAAATAAAACCTTGTGTGATATATGGAGAAAAAAACACTCTATTATGGTTTTCTCTCTTTTGTTTGTTTAGCAATTCCTCTTTCTTTATTTTATCTACAAAACTGTCAGTTACTCAATGTTCGGAAAGTCGAGTGGAGTCACTCCAGATTTTTTTTTCCATATTTCAGGCAGAAAAAATGTATGGCAAGTGTAGAATATTTTTTTCTACGAAGTGGTTTAAAATTATGACTAACTTTTTGTTTTCATTACTCTGCGATAAACACTCCTGAAGATAACTAAACCACTTCATTTGCGCGGCGCGAAACATGTTTCCCCTGAAAACAATTCTCTGAAAGGATTTCACCTTTACGAGTTCATACTCAAGGACAAGAGGGGTCGACCATATGGGGAAGGGGTGACCATTGAAGGAGTGACCCAAACAATACCCCAACAGTAGAAGACATTTTAAATGAACTAGCGAAAACTTCTCATCGATTAGACTTCGCTCTGTAAATAAGAAAATTCAATGAAATATTTTGCGTAACTATGCATTGAATTTTATGTTTTGTGTAGCAGTTTGTACAGGTTCTACGTTATTCGTTGCTAATTAAAGATTTTTTAGTTTAATCTTCTAATTGGTGAGTTTGTTTTACTATTTTTCATTTTCTTACTCTTATTTTCAGCAAGTAATTATGATATTTTAAAATATTGTTAAACTTAATTAAAAATAAACTTAATTAAAAATTCGGAAGGACGACCCCCTCCCTGGAAAAATCCTGGATACGCCACTGTGTAGCACCATCTTATGTCAACTTTATATGGCTCTGTGCCATTCGATGCACGATTGGCCAAAATCTCTACTGTTTTGCAGTTAATGCTGTACAAATGGCCCATCAGCAGCCGAGGGTTTCTGCGCTCAAAACTGGTAGACATGAGGTGCTGGGTTCGATCCCAAGTTGCGTTCTGCCTCGCCGTTTGGAGTTTTCCATGTTTTTCTCCGAAACTTGCATAAATATGGGCTAGGAGGGTGTGCACACAGAGGGCACCCCTCCTCAGGCCCAGGACCTTAGTATAGTCAGTTGGCCTTAATCCCTATAACCCAACCCAATGACGTACAAAAAATGATCATATTCAGCTATTTTTTGACAATTACATAAATCTTTTACTATATTTTCATTCTGATAGATTTTTGTGAACACAGTATTTAATTTATCATTTTTTATGTCCTTATGGTGCTCTTTGATCTATTTTTTTAATTTTTCTTTTAGTCATTCCTATGTAAACTCCTGCTTGATATATGCCTGCATTTTCAAGGGGGTTAATGTAATTTTTATCATTTTGGATTCTTTGGAAAATATTTTTTTTAGGGAATATGTATTCTTATTTTAGCTTCTTTGGAATTTGAATAGCAAAATTGATTTGATTTTTTTTTCAAATATTTTTTAATTTAGTGCCTAAAAACTTAGTGTGCTTATGCAAGCACACTAACTGGTCTGAGTGATAAGGGATTTCAACTAGTGTTATAAAAATAAAGCAAAAAAAAAAAACATTTAATTTTTTTAAACTTTAATAAAAGCATAAATATTACATTACTACATTACATGGACTACATCTAACAGTGAGGAACTTGAAAAAGAAAAGTTACCAACTTATATAGCCTTGCCTTTGATGACGAAAGATCTACCATTTCACGTGTTTTTTGGTAGCAACATACAGGTTAGTTCACAACTCTATTTGGCTTTTTTTTTTTTTTTTTTTTGATTATGGTAAAATGTGATTTTTGGAGATGGTTCAGGGTTGCAAAAAACCCACCTGCCCAAAAAAACCCGCCCGGGTTTTTTTTGGGTAAAACCCACTCTAAAAAACCCAATAAAACCCGCACAAAAGCGGGTTTTATTGGGTTTTTTAAAATTAGTGACAGTTTTATTTCATATTCAGCATTTTTTATATTAGATTTTATCCCTTGTATTTAAAAAAAGTTACCCTACCTATTGAAACTTATAGTCTACCCATGAAATATATATATAAAACACTGAGGCAATTTCTTTTCTGCCCATGCCAATGATTGTTTTGTTTACAATTGGCAATGGCCTCGAGTAATATTACGGGAAAAAAAGATAATGTTACAAAATACATTTTAAAATGTTACATCTTCATCCAAATAACTACGAAAATTGAGCACAAATTATTACTAAATGTCGTTACATTTTATTAATTTTTTTTTTTTTTACATTTATCTATGATGTAACTTTAATGTATCAAAATCAAAACATCCATTTAAACTAGTCACTTTCACATTCAGGTTCACTGTTACTGGTACTTCCATTTGTTAGTCTTAAATGTCGATGAATTTTAACCAATTTTACAGTTTTCTCCAGTCCTAATGTATTTCTAAGTTTTGACCATACAAGTCCACATGTGGAAAACACTCGTTCCAGTGAAGCAGAGCTTGCCGGACACTTATTTAGTCCTATTATAAACTGGCAAAAATCCTTCATATCTTCATCACTACTAGCACGCATTTCAACTAATTTCCACCACTGTGCTCCACTGAATTTTTTTATTACATCGTCATTAAACATGCTTTGGGGAAATATCTTAGGGTCTTTTAATTTGTAACTCATGAGGGGAATTAACCATTTAGGGTGTTCTCGTTCTAGCCAATCTTCAGCTTTTTGCAGCATATCTTGGTTTAATCTTTTTCCTGCATATTTAGGATCCATTGCATATGCTAAATAATGAATGGGTAGAAGAGCTTGTCCCATCCTCTTATCAATTTGCTTTCTGTAAGCAGAAAGATTTTCACTTTGAAATATATCGAGCCATAGCTCAACAGCTGTAGATATATTCGTCTTTTCTGATTGAATAATATTTAAAGCATCTCTCAGTTCTGCTAATTGCTTCTGCATATGCAGTGCTTCTTTATAGATTGCCACATTGTCCAAAATTCGAACGATATTTTGAGGAATTTCCACTAAATCTTCAGTAGATATTTCTACATATGTATGATAATTTTTCACATATGTATCAATACAAGCGATTTGTGAATTCCAACGTGTTGCATTGGGTAACTGTGGTACTAGACCACCCTTCTCCTTCAACAAACCATGTGGTTGATGAGTATTACGAAAATATTTTTGTACTTCTGCTACATGCTTTAGGATATCTTTATTTGTAATTTCGTCAGCTAGGAGATTAATATAATGAGCAGAGCATCCATAAGATACAATTCCCTTGTACTTCTCATCGATAATTTGCCTGAGTTTCACCATTTTATTTTCATTGTCAGTACAAATTGCAAAAACTTCTACACCCATATTTTTCTTGCAGTGTTCAATAGCCTTTTCAGCTAATTCAGCACAATATTCAGCTGTTTTTTTATTACTTTCACAGTCAATGGCATTTAAAAGAAATGAAGTTTCACCTGTATGGATACAGTTTGCAAGTACTGCATCCCTATTTACATTTGACCAACCATCCAGTAATAATGTAACAGTGCTTGTATTTTGCATTTCTTTCTGAATTTCTTCTTCAATATTTTGATGTACTTCATCTAATAATTTTCCTCCTAAATCAGTGCGAGTAGGGCCAGAGTAACCTGGTCGTAAAGCTGTTATCATATCTTTAAACTCATTAGTTGAAGCTCCATTGAAAGCAATATTGTTTGCATAAAAAAACTTGGCGACTTTTAAATCCAAACTGTGTTTCAGAATGTCACTTGTGCTAACACTATAATCATTCATCATTCGTTGCCGCTTATTTTTGCAGCCTATACTTATTTCATTATTTCTTTCAGTTTCAGATGGAAATATTCTACTTGTAGACTCATCAGAGGCCAAATCACTTACATTGTTCAAAAGCACATTGTTTTTTGAATTGCATCTTTTCAAACATTTGCTTAAGTGTGCTCTGATTCTCTCAATTTTAGCACTTATTTCCATTTTACAGTGATTGCAGATACATTTTCCTTTGTTCTCAGTGTCTAATTTAGTCACTTCGAACCATTCTGGAGCACTTTTTCTACCAGATCCAGTAGACATTTTATTTTATCAAATTAACTTACTATATATTAACTAATATATAATCACACTTAAAATAATCTAATAAATCTTAGTAACAAAATAAAATAAAAATCCACTAGGTACTATATGTAGATGTGGTTATATACAGAGAACCATGTGCTCACACACATTCTAAATGTTTCTCTAGAAGTAAACAATGACACTTCACTTCACTTCCCTTCCATAAGCTAGCTGGTCCATGGAGGAAGTTCCATGGAGGCTGCATGCTTCAGTACATGGAGGCATTATGTAAAGGTTTATTAAACTGTATTGCCACACTCTACATAGTTTGTCTGCACAATAGCATACTGACAAATTTTAAAAAGTGAGTAGTAATAAGAGATTTTGACCAGATTTTCATACTTTTTTTTTTTTTTTTTTTTGGAGGGTGGTGGTGGCATAATAAAAAAGTATAAACTAATCCTTTAAAGTAATTTTCTAATGTTATTTGTTACTTTGTCTTTTATGATGATTTATTTACATTATTTAAATTCAAATTAATTGCATATTAAATTAATTAAGACAAAAATAAAAATCAGCATTCTTAATTCTTTTTTAAACATAGAAATTCCCCCCCCCCTTTGTCTTTTCCTTTTTCAACAAGCAAAAAAAAACAATAAATCTAAAAAAACCCAATAAAACCCCAAAAAACCCAATAAAACCCGCCCGGGTTGGGTTTTTTTAAAAAAAAAAAACCCGGGTTTTTTGCAACCCTGATGGTTGCCATGGATTACAAACATAAACAAAGTGAAAACAAGTTTTTTAAAATGGCATCTATTTTGTAATGTACACAAATAAATTAAGCCTTTTTTGATATTAATAAAACAAATATTTAAAATTAACTTATCTCACTTTGCATGAAAAAATAACTGCATGAAGTTCGATATTTCAAGGATCATCAATATGCATATATATACTATATATTGTATATATACAGTAAATATGCTTCCTGTATATTTACACCATTTAAATGTTCTACAGTTGCCAAGAAAATATGATTATATAAACCAGATTTTGTAACCCACATTTTTTCAAAAATCCAAATCATTTCTCTCTCTGGCTAAGCTTTACTATACGGCACCCATTGCTTATTGCCGTTGCCGATGTTTCGATCATGTGATATGATGGTGATTCGAGACCCAAATCAGAGTATCGATACTTTTTTCTATTGTCGTTTATATCTTCTCTTCTACTTTTTTTTAAAGCCGCCGCGGTATATGTAAGTAAGATTAATTCTAGATTTTACTGTTTTTTAATTATTTTACAAAGTTTAAAACAAAATTTTTTCAGTGTATTTTTATATATTTTTTAATAAATTTACGAAGGAAAAAAAGGGAAGGGCATAATAGTCATTGCTTCAGTACAGATTTTTTTCATGCATCGTGATTTAATTAGGTGCATTCAGTGATTATTTATTTATTTATAATGCTTGCGTAGCGATCTACTCACCGTAGCGGAATACTCACCGTTACAGTATATATTTCATGCATTTTCTGATTCATGCTCCTCGAAATAGGAGCTTATACAAATTTTCATGCATCGCTAATTAGGGGTATCCAGTGATGTTTTTCTTGGTTTTAATGCTCGCGAAGCGAGCAAACAGCAAAAAACATAGTGACTGGGGCTCTAAAGGGCAAAACTGGGAAAATTCATTAGTGGCCAGTGACCGGTACTGTCAGTTTCATTAGTAGCCACTTTTTTAAGTTAGTGGCCACTTTTCACATGATAAGACTATTTCTTTCAGTCTGCAAAAAGCATTGTTACCATTTTGCGGTATAATCACCACAAGAAAAATATGAAAATAAGAAATACATATAATAATAATATTAACACAGGGAGACTGAAATTGTAATTTGTAATTACGCTCTTTTTAAAAATCCTAAATTGCACATCCTAAATTAAAATCTGCTTAGGGCTGTAATAATAACAGCAAAAGTTTTCATCTTTCAGATAATTCAGTGGTACTTTTTTTTTTTTTTTTTTTTTTTATTTATTTATTTAAGTGAAATAAGCCATTATCATTCACAGTTCATATTGATATTTTCTAGTAAATGAATCAGCTGATTCATCATCATCACAACCTTTTACATGGTCATGTTGTAAATACAGTTAGCAGTTTTATTATTATTTCTTATTTCTAAAAACACACTTTTTTAAATGATTTTATTTCAATAGAGTTAAAATATTTCCTCTTAAAAAGTATAGATATGGAAACTTAGCTGCTTCATTAAAAATAATTTACTTAGCTGCCAAATTTGTAGCTTTAAAAATAGGGATATTTCTACTTTAAAATGGGAAGGAAAAAGGAAGATTTCTACTCAAAAGAAAGCAAATAGTACAAAAATTTTTGAAAAATACTCATTTAAGCCAAATCAAATTTTGATACACACATTTGTCATCTTAAATGGGTTAAATATACACTGAATACTATGGAGAAAATAATGGAAAAAGATTGTGCTTTGCAGGATATTTGATCATTAACTGCTAGTTGAAATGGAGTGCACATGTGTGTGTGGGGGGGGGGGGGGATACATCCATATACTTCTTTATAGGTTCTAGAATCTAATCAAGAAAGTTTAAAATGAATATTTACATTTATGTTATGGATGGAGAAAGATTGTAAATCACACGGCTTCAGTGGAGCATGTGATTGCCAATCGTTGGAGGGTAGGAGGGGGGATTACAAGAATTATGAGTAAGACATATTAAACAATTCTACTTCTTTACAGATTCTAGAATCTAATAAAGTAAGTTTAAAATAGATATTTATATTTTTGCAGCAAATGGAGAATGATTAGAAATTATAAAGCTTTCTATAAGCTGTGTAATCACAGATCGTTAGGGGAAGGGAAAGGGGGGGGGTGTCCGCAAAATTATATGGGTGAGATATATTAAACAATTCTACTTCTTTATAGGTTGTAGAATATAACAAAGCAAGTTTAAAATGAACATTGACATTTATGCCATGGATGGAAAAAGATTGAAAATAACAAGGCTTTGATTGCCTATCGTCGCTCGATTTTTAGAATCTTTTAATGATCACAAAAAGTGGCGACTATAGTGGCGATCGATGCATAACTTTTAATCGCCATCTTTTTTTATTTAGTCGCCACGTGGCCGGTGGCGACCGTTAATTTTGCCCCTTATGGGGCTCCATGAATTTTCATGCTTTTACTGATTCATGCTCCACGAATTAGGGGCGTCCAGTGATGTTTTTTTTGGTTTTAATGCTCGCGAAGCGAGCAAACAGCAGAAAACATAGTGACCGCGGCTTTATGAATTTTCATGCTTTTACTGATTCATGCTCACGAATTAAGGGCGTCCAGTGATTTTTTTTTTTTTGTTTTAATGCTCGCAAACAGCAGAGAACATAGTGAAACATAAAAAAAATGTTTCATAATAATGAAAAGTATTGTTTCATGACATTTTGATTCGATTCACGACGTTGTGAAATATTCGCAGTACCGACTCACAAACCGAATCAAAACACCATCATACCACGTGATCAAAACATCGGCAACGGCAATAAGCAATGGGTGCCGTCAGGGTTCGCACTAAGGGAAAAAAATGAGTGAGATTCTCCCACTCTAACAAAAAAATTAAGTGGGATTTTCAAAATTTAAGTGAGATTTTTGAAATTCAAGTCAGTAATATACATTTTATAGAAAAAAAGTATTTTCAAGAAATATGCAAATTACAGACATGTGATTACTGAAATTAGAAATTAGCTGAAAATTTTTTGCTAATATGATTGATTGGATGATTAGTTGAATATTGATAACGTCACTTTCAATAAACTGATGACATAAACATTTATATATATAGTTTTTATCTACATTAAGCATTTTCAGGATTTTTTCATTTGCGTAAAAAAAATTCTTCAATATACCTGCAATAACTTTTATATCCACATAAAATTTTATTAAAATTTCACACCAAGAGAAAAACAAATTTTTCAAACAAATATAGAATATGATTTTTATGTATGTACATTAATATTTCATATAAAGGTAGCTAATTATTAGTTTCAAGCATGCATAAAACCAACTGAGTATTAATTTTCTTAAATTGATTTGGAAAAAATTTTCTTATCTGAAAAATCTATTCTTCATTTCCCCCATGTTTACAAATTTGGTATAGATATGACTCCCCATAAAGATTTAATTTAACTGAGAAAAAATAAAAAGATTCACTAAGTTCAGCACTAAAGGTCTAAAAATAATTACATACGTCAGAAATATTCAGCACTTCTATGGCTTTATTGTTTCTAGAATTGATCATTGATCCCAATCCGGATTTCGGAGATGGGAAAAGGGGGGGGGGGGGAATTTAAAAAATAATTACAGAGTAAGAAATATTAAACTCTTTCAATTGTACTTCTAGAATCGAACAAAGCAAGTTTAAAATGAATATTATAAATATAATTTATGTTGCAGGTGGGTAAAGATTGGGAAACAAGACTTCTGCAGAACATTTGATTGCTGATTGCTAGATGGAGATAAATAAAGGGGGAGGTGGGCAAAAAATAATTACATGAGCAAGAAATATTTAACAATTGTATTTCTTTACAGGTTCTAGAATCTCATAAAGCAAGTTTGAAATGAATATTGATATTTATGTTGTGGATGGAGAAAGATTAGGAATCGGAAGCTTTTGTAGAACATTTGATCACCGATTGTTCCATTTTTATTTATTTATTTATTTTTTAATGAACGATATCCGCAAATTTTTTTTTTTAAACGGAAAAAATAAATTCGCGGAGTTCAATGAATTAGGTTAAAAAAAAAAAAAAGTCGCAGGAAAAGCAAGCATATGAAAAATTTTTAAGTGGGATTTTTTTTAATGTTGCGCGATTCCCGCGCACTAGCGCGAACCCTGGCCGTATAGTAAAGCTGTTCCCTCTCTCTCTCTCTAAACAATTCACTCAAAAAAATTCCAGTACATTCACCTTCTTTTCCAACAATGGGCCTATCTTTCGTTAAATAAAATAACAAAAATATAATAGAATACTGAATATTTAAAAGTCGATCAAGTTGTCTTCATAAATAATTGGAATGCTGGTTGCCATGGTCATAAAAAATAAACAGCAAACAGGTTGCTATATTATGTTGCAAAGCATCCAAAACAACATTGTTATTGTTCAAAACGGTGCCAAAAGAAAATTGCCAAATAGGGTTGTGGATCAACCTGAAAGTTGTACCTTTTTGCCTAAATTGGCAAGGGTACATTATTCCAATTGTAAAATCAACCCGTTAAATGTCTGCAGTAGTATATTATTCATGTATTATCTTAAATTTTAAAAAATTAACTTCTAATTGCTTTGTTAATGATTATATTAGCCTGTTTTATGTTTATTATAAGATTCACTGATAAGAAATCTATCGCAATGTATTGCAAAATTGAAAAGAAATAGTATCAAGGTGTCTAAAATGCACACATAAACACTACCTAGAAAACAAAATTGTCATACAGAGCCTTCAATTGTTTTGAATCAAAATAATTAAGCACGACCTATTGTAAGGTGAAAAAAAAGTCGTTACGGGCGCAACATGAAAGTAGTAACCAGCACTACACATCTGCCAACTTTTTTTTTTCTCCTTATGAAGGGTGGTCGTGCTTAAATATTTTGAACGGAAACAACTGCTGCATGTGTTTTCCATTTGTGGCACACGGCCATAAGGTTTGATTTTATCACTTTTCATCATTTAACGCCAATTTCGATACATTTTTGTTACTCGTTACTGCGATTCTGCTTCCTTTGCATCAGACATATTAATGACATAGTAACTGACGTAACACGATAATTTTTTTTAAATTTTCAACATATCTTATGAATGACATGCTTCCCTCATATAAAATAAATAAACGGCACTTCAATAGTATAAATATAGGGTCGCAGAACAAACAGAAAATAAAGAAAAAACACAGATCACAAATTTTGCCGGCATGTTCTCAACTCATGTAATAACACGTTATGGATGAAAAAAAAACACTGTATCAGCGCAAACAATAAAATATTTCAGCACACTAAATCTTAAATAAATACAGAAATAGATTAAATAGAGAAATAATTACCGAAAACATTTTGTATTTATTTTCCTTTTTCCTCTCAAGGCAAATACGAAGTTTGGAATGTTTTGATGATTTGACTCTTTCTTTTCCGTTCTTTTTTTGTAGGAACGACTCATTCACGAAAAATATGTATGCAGCATGAAACTCGCAATTTGCGGTTAGCAATAAATGATCCGAAAATTTTCATGAATGGATCAGGTGCACGTGACGTCACTGAGATAAACATTCACAAATGACTCCGCCCGTGCTTAATAAGGCTCCTATATATACGAGCTGGCGCATCAGGCATTTTGTTGCCTTAGGGTTGCCACATGTACCCAGCGCGTTTCTCTGATGAACACACGACAAAAAAAAAAAAATTTATCGTCTTACGTTACTTTAGAGTAACTTGTTTTATTATATTTCATAATTTTAGATAAGTAAACTATGATATGGAAGTTTGTTTAGCGATAAACTACTGTAATCATTCAAGAAGTAAATATAAAGTGTTCACAGACCTTCTATTACTGTGTATTTGTGTTTTGGCCTCATTTTGTAAAAGAAACAGAAACCGCCCTAACAGCACATCTCACCTCAGTACATCGATAGGATATCCTCAGAATAAAATGACATCCTGATGTGGAAAAAATGTGTTTTTAGGAATATTATTGTTGCTTATTGCTCTTATCTTGACCAGATTAGCTTCAGATCAACATTTCGTAAAATCATAAGGGAAGCGATAAGGACGCCAAGCGGGAATGCTGTCTTCTTCGGAGGCAAAAAAATGGCGGTGATGCGCCGGCCTATTATTTTATTTAGGGGCTCTAGTGCTTAATAGACTGTAGGCAAAAGGTGGGATAAAGCACCATTGCTATAAGCTTAGCTATGTACGAGTACTTCCATTTCTCTAATATTAGGTTGATTTCTTTAGAAATCGGCCTATAAGGGAAGGGCACGTGACGTCACTCGCAGTCAAATTATGGGTAAAGTGGCAAAATATTGGTATTTCCACCAATAGAGATTGATCTTTTGCCACTCGAGAGTGGCAAAGATTGATTGACGGAAGGTTTGTTTGTAAACATGCCCTTTCCAATCACTTCGTTTATCTCTCTCTCTCTCTCTCTCTCTCTCTATATATATATATATATATAATATATATATATAATGAAAATTTTGTCATCACGATAACTCCCGAAATCATACTCGAAATGGAAACAAATTTGGACAGTGAACTGATCTAATCCGCGTTTGTAATGATCGATAGATGGCGCTTTCTGAACTGCATTTGTTAGTAAATTATAATAGCCACGTGTATTTATTATTGTTCTTTCTTGATGTTCTATCATTGTTTCAGCGTGAAAGCTTTCAGTGGTGTGATAATTTCACCTTAGCCCACCAGAGGGCGAGAATTTCATTACAATCGCGGATAAATATCTTGGATGAGTTCGTTAACCAAGTTGCTTCGACTTTTTGTTTTCAAGTGGCAGCCACTTGAAAATTTCAAACCGACATTGTAAAAAGCATATTTAAAGCAAGATTTGCTTGAATTTTGTTGTAAATACAGGCCACGTAATGGTCTCAATGAAGTATAGTAATGAAGTTTATCCGCCATTTTTAATAAAGTGGCAGATATTTTAAGTTAAGTGGGACCACTTGAAATCAGGCTACCACTTGAAAATTTAAAATCACTATAACTTCCGAAAAATTACTCCAAATCGATCCAAATTTAGACAGTGTCTTAACTTATCTTACAAATATCTTAGATGCAGGGCCCGACTTAGACTACCTGCAGCCCCGGGGCAAGCCTATTCTGGGGGGCCCCCTTGCAGTGGCATAAGAGGTCTTTAGGTTGCAGAATTTCTGTATTCGCCTGTAGGGGGGCCCCTTCCAGAAGGGGGGCCCAGGGCATTTGCCCCGTATGCCCTGCCGTAAGTCGGGGCCTGCTTAGATGAGTTTATTAACCAAGTTGCTCCGCCATTTTGTTTTCAAGTGGAGACCACTTGAAAATTTCAAATTGTAAAAAGCGTATTCCGAATTTGTTTGAAATTTGATGTAAATATAGACCACATAAGGGTCTCAATGAAGTTTATTAATGAAATTTAAGTGGTAGATGTCTGAAGTTAAGCGGGGCCACTTGAAATCACTCTACCACTTGAAAATTTAAAATCACAATAACTTCTGAAATAATACTCCAAATCGAATCAAATTTGGATAGTGTCTTAACTTATCTTATAAATGACTTAGATGAATTTGTTAACCAAGTTGCTCCGCCATTTTGTTTTCAAGTGGAGACCACTTGAAAATTTCAAATTCAAATTGTAAAAAGCATCATCCGATTTTTTTTAAATTTTGATGCATACATAGATTATACAAGTGTCTCAAATAACTTTATTAATGAACTTTATTCGCTATTTTTAATAAAGTGGCGGTTATCTTAAGTTAAGCGGGGCCACTTGCAATCAGACTACCACTTGAAAATTTAAAACCATGATAACTTCCGAAATAATACTCCAAATGGAACCAAATTTGAACAGTGTCTTAACTTATCTTATAAATATCTTAGATGAGTTTGTCAACCAAGTTGCTCCGCCATTTTGTTTTCAAGTGGAGACCACTTGAAAATTTCAAATTTAAATTGTAAAAAGCGTATTCCGAAATTGTTTGAATTTTGATGTAAATACAGACCACATAAGGATCTCAATGAAGTTTATTAGTAAACTATATCCGCCATTTTTAATAAAGTGGCAGATATCTTAAATTAAGCGGGACCACTTGAAATCAGGCTCCGACTTGAAACTTTAAAATCACGATAACTTCTGAAATAATACTCCAAATCGAACCAAATTTGGACAGTGATATTATCATATAATTATCTTGAATGTTTTCACTGGGCAACTTGTCCCGACATCTTGTTTCTAAGTTCCAGCCACTTGAAATCACACTGCCACTTGAAAATATGCCATCACGATAACTTTCAAAATACTAAACTGATTCAAATAAAAGTTGGATAGTGAACTTATGGTTCAAATATCTAGGATAAGTTCGCTTGGTGACTTGATCCGCAATTTTATGTCTAAGTGGCTGCCACTTGAAAATTTGTCAATATAGTAACTTTAGTAATACAGAATCAATTCGCATCAAATTTGGGTAGTGGATTTATCCTTCAAATATCTCAGATAAGTTCGCTGGGCATCTCACTCCGCTTTTTTTCCCAAGTGGTGCCACTGAAAATTTCTTATGACGATAATTTTTTAAATACTGATTTATTTTGAACTAGAACTGGACAAGGAACTTATGCAAGTATAGTGGATGATTTCGCTGGGCAAGTTGTTTTGCCATTTTGTTTCCAAGTTGCAACCACTTAGACTGCCACTTGAAAATTTGCCATAAAATTAACTTTTGAAACACGGCACTGATTGCCGTGTGCACTGCCCTCACAGTTGGGCAGTGAACCTATGCTTCAAACAGGGCCTGATTATCGCACAGGCCAACAAGGCCTCGGCCTAGGGCACCTCTATCTAGAGGCACCAAAATAATTTTTAAATTTAAAAAATGCTATTTTTGGAAAATATTTCCCTAAAAAAAAAAAAAAAAAGTTAGCTAACGATAATAATTTTTACTTGAAAGCAGGGATTTTTTAATATCTTTTAACCAATTATCCGATTAAATTAAAAAATACGACATTAGCTAGATTATGAAATATACCAGTTTTCATGGAGATCGGCCGAATGATATAACATTTTACAGCGGACCAAAAAATCCAGATAAATTTTCACCTGCAGACTTACAGTTATATAATACAAATTAAAGAACTTTGTATCATCCTAATGGAAAATATCTTTACATTTTCAGTAGTATTTGGTCATGTGTTCATATTTACATACCAGCTGACTTCGTATGGCATGAATGAGGTAGATGAGGATTAAAAAAGAAAACAGTATTATAAAGAATACCTTGTAAAAAATTACATTTCTATGCAAGTGGATTCCAACAGTCAAGCCGGCCAGGTGGTTCGGTCGGTAGGGCGCTGCCTTCCGAATCCAATGGTCCCAGGTTCGAATCCTGGTGCGGGCATGGATGTTTGTGATGTCTTATGTCTTCAAAAATATTGTACTTGTGTGTTTCTTGTAATAAAACTTGTAAAACCCTTGTGGTGTGGATTTTTCGAGATATAAGCGGTCCTAGAAGCAAGCAATAAATCTCAGTACTCATCGAACCGAACCGAACCGAACCAACAGTCATAGAAGAAAGATTACCCCTGCACCAATAATAATAATTTGAGGTCTCGTTGCAAAAGAAGTTAAAACTAATTTCTTATGAAGGTGATGCTTTATCTTTTTTACCAGCAGTCAAACTTTGTGCACAAATTAGATTAAAAAAAAAAAAAAAACTTTTAATTTGTTCAAGAGAGGAGGGGGGGGGGGGCACCAAAATCGTCCTGGGCCTTGGGCCCCAACAGATGGTAATCAGGCTCTGGCTTCAAATATCTTGGATATGTTTGCTGGGCAACTTGTTCCACTGTATTGTTTCCAACTGGCGGCCACTGGAAAATTTGTTATCACGGTAACTTTAGAAATACTTAATCAATTCAAATCAAAGTTGAAAAATGGATTTATCATTCAAACAACAAAAATCTAGAAAATTCACGTAACTCGTGAACCAATCACGTTATTGCGTCCATCTTTGGTATATCGATAATAAGTGTTTTCTCGCCAAAAGTTAAATTAGCCGAGCTTTCTCAATACTGTCCTTTAGGCTATTATTCGAAAAGTGCATTTCAAAAGACATTTACATAAAAAAGGTTTTTTTCTATTAATTATTACAGAAAACTATTAAAAAATAGTTAATCAAAAATTATTTTAGTTATAAAAAAATAGAGTTTTTTAATAATTAAGTTAGTTGAGATTTCTTTTTTTATTATTCTTTGATTTTTTAGCAGATTTTTTTTCCCCCCTAAAATACTTTCAATATATATATATATATATATATATTCTTTTGAATTATTATAAATAAAAAAACCTATTTATTTATTTATTTATTTTTAAAGTTTAGTTAAAAAAGGTAATTTAATTTTTTTAAATGTATATTTTTAATAATTAAATAGCAAATATCCCTTAATACTATTATTTAGACTTTTAATAATTGAAAAAAAAAAAAAAAAAAAACTAAATCTTGTACTATTTTCTGTTTAAAAATTGCAAAAATTCATATTACAAGCGAAAAATATTTTATGTTATTTATACAGACGATAATTCAAACTTAAACAAAGTCATATTCGAGCAAGTGTTACTTCTATGCCTCACATTTATTTTTAAATTAATTTTCGTATAAAATATATGGCCATTTCACTTGGAGAAACTCAGATATTTTACCTACATGCGCAAAAGTTGCGCAGGAGATTAGAATAGTGTCACTTGTTTATGAACATAAGCCTGCTCTATAGCATTGCATTTTTTTTTTTTTTTTTTCAATAGTCTTTTGAAAAAAAAATAATGTACCCAGAATGAAATGAGTTACAACGATGTAGGAATGAAGGAATGTATTATTGCACGGTTGCTGCTGTGTAAAACAGTAACATAATGTTAATGTGACGTTATTCACTATCAAGTTAATGAGTTACAGTCTTCAGCAGAAGTATCCGAGCACTAGTCAATAATTCCGATATCAAAAAAGTACACTTAATACTGTTTCATTAAATAAATCCTTGTCGAATCATGTTCTTAGACTGACCAAGAATTTAATTAATCATGTTCTTAGACTGGCTAAGAACATGACTCGACAAGGATTTGTTTAACAAGGCAGTATTAAGTCACTTTCTTTAGACAGGGTTTATTGCTAATGCTCGGATACTTTTGCTGCCGACTGTAGGATAAGGATCCTAAAAAAAAGGGGGGGGGGGTTATAGGAGATTATAGGTTTAAAGGGGCTCTAAGTTAGTAGGAGGGACGACAAATTAATGGCAAAACATTGGCCTTGACATCTTTGACTCTTGCCTAGGGTGATGAAACGTCCCAGATTTCTGGGAGCATTCTCCATTTTTTTACTCTTGCTCTTGTCCCAAGAAAACATTTTACCCTGTGGAACCCATTTTTCAGATTTTGTCTCCATTTGTCCGAACTTTTGAAAAAAGAGCGAATTCTATTTTTTTTTTTTTTTTCAAAATCTGTTTATCAGTTATCACTCTTCACGATATATCCAGCGGTATATAGTAGCATTTTTCAAACTTCAAACCACTTGCGCACCCATACGCATCAGAAAGCAGCCTCTGCATCAGCTAGTCCTATTTATTTGCAAATATTGCCTCGAAACAATCTAAAGATACCGTATTACAAATAAAGTTAGATGTACAGTCGGTAACAAAAGTGTCCGAAAACTAGCAAAAATTCTTATATAAAAAAGTACGCTTAATACAGTTTTGCTATATAAATCCTTGTCGAATCCTATTCTTAGACTGACTAAGAACAGGATTCGAAAAGGATTTACTTAACAAAACAGTATTAAGTGTACCTTTTTTACATAGGAATTTTTGCTAGTGTTCGAACACTTTTGTTACCGACTGTATCTGTATATGAGAATTAAAAGTATACGAATTTTTGAGACTAGTGTGATTGAATTTTTTTTTTCCCCGTCACAAATGACTTTGGAAATTTAAAAATGAGTTCTGTCATCTAAATAAATTTCTTACATTCATGAAATTGTTTTAGGGACAAGTCCAGACCGTCGCCAATTGCTCATTGCACAGCTGGGACAAATTAGCGTGGTATTTCCAATTTCAAAACTCAGAAATGGGAAAAAAACACAAGAGCAATACTCAAACAAGAACAAAAAATCATGCCGTACGCATATATTATTAACACTTTCCAACTGTATTACTTGTTTCATCGTTTAATTTTTAATGTACTTTGCCTATGTGATTACACAACGGATAGACATGATAACAGAAAGACAGTCAAATAGATTAAATTCATAATCACCCTTAAACATTGTTGGAAATTGTTGAAAAACGCTTAACACAAACGAAAACGCAACTTCCAGTGTAACCGTTAATGTATCTGATCAATTTAGTATAGCGCTGTAAATCTTAACGCTATACATATCACATTCTATAGAATTTTTTTTAGTGTATGGGCAATAAATGTCAATTTCACTATTAATTGTGCAGTACAAAGTTATTCCAATATGATTTTAGTTCCCCATAGGTATGGGGAAACTTAGGTAATCGTTAAAAATTTCGACCTCGGTTTTTTGGCTTTTTTATACGTTTTCAGGTTTGAGGAATCCGAAAATAACAAAATTTGTATGGTGTCTGTCTGTAGGGTGTCTGTTAGTGTGTTAGTCCGTTAGTGTGTTAGTGTGTTAGTCCGTTAGTTTGTTAGTCTGTTTACACGATATCTCACGAACATATGATCGCAGAGAGGTCATACTAACATGAATATCATAGACTATGATTTTTCCAATTTAAAAAATTCGTAAGTTATTTGGAATTAACGATTTACTTAACATGTTAGAATAAGGCAAAATTGAGCATAAACTTCCATTTTGAGGATCATAAATACATTAGACAACTTCAAAATTACATTTATGATATTTGTTTGAACATAATTGAATACAAATATTCTAATAGGAAAATTTCGTAAATTATTCGTAATTTACGATTTTATCAACATAGCGAAATTGTAAATTTTTCATATAAATATTAATTTTGAGGATTATTGCATTTGAAATAGTAGCATGAATACTAAACAACGGAATTGACCCTGATAAAATAAATTAATAGATTAGAATAAGATAAATATATCGAAGTGAACGGTGGATAGCCTATTAGGCGGGGATTTCATTCTGTCACTGTATCAAGTTTTGGTCAAATTCATTTCTTTTAACATGATTATAATATGTCTCGCACTAGAAATTTATGCGAACATAAATGTGATGGGGAACTGAGCAGAGTCCATCTAAAAATGTCTCTCATAGAACACAATACAGCGGCATTCTTTTGAGCGTCCTTGTACATAAACCAGTTGTGCTATTTATAATTTATACCATTTTAAAAGAGAACATGGCATAGTGAATTTGAGTAACATATATATAGTTTTGAAGAAAGTCTGAAAACATTAAAGGGCAATAAAGGCAGACAGAGAGATAGATAAATAGATTGACAGTTAGATGGACAAAAAGACAGATAAACAGATTAATTTAAATCACAATCACCCTTAAATATTTTTAGGAAGTTTTAAAAACGATCAATTAAAACGAAAATACTATTGTAACAATTTCCAACTATACAGCCGGTAACAAAAGTGTCCGAACACTAGCAAAAATTCCTATGTAATAAAAGTACACTTCACACGGTTTTGTTAAATAAATCCTTATCAAATCATGTTCTGACACTGACTAAGAACAGGATTTGACAAGGGTTTATTTAACAAAACCGTATGAAGTGTGCTTTATTTACATAGGAATTTTTGTTAGTGTTCGGACACTTTTGTTACCGACTGTAGATTTAAATTTATCTGAATAATTTTATGTGGCCATGTAAATCTCAATGCTAATTTCTAATTGTACTATATTCTATAGAAAATATTTTTGTATGTATTTGAATAACTAGCAGGTATTGCTCCCGACGCTGGTCACTATATTTAAATCAATTCTCAGAATTTCATATATTTTAATATAAAAATGTCCTAAAATAATAATAATAATAATAATAATAATAAAAGGATTAATTGAAATTTGTCAAAAACCTTAGTCTTATTGCCCTTTCCCCACAGGGCAAAGGGGAGGAAATAATAATAATAAAAAAATCTCTTATAGGGTGTGTTGTGTTGGGCACACATAACCAACCACATATCAACAAATCACATTCCTGAGATAATTTAGAACAGAGTTACTTTTGAAAATGTGTTTTTTGCTTCCTAAAGGGGGGATATTTCGCAAAATCAATTTATAGTGCGTGAATAAATTTATACAGCGTCCACAAAATTTGTGATACACACACAGATAGACAGTTTCAAAAAACAATCAAATCGTGTTCAGCACACCGCAAAACGTGTAAATCCGCCGAAAACTAGAATTCAAAAATTTTCAAGAATCCAATACTTTCTTGTTATGTATATAAAAGAAAGTAACAAAATTGGAGGGGAATTCATTCGCCTAAATAAGTAACGAAATCTGCTTGCAGGCAACCCCCTATGCAGGTATTACATATTAACTCTTCAAAACCTCACTTAAATTTCCCCAACTAAAAATGTTTGACATTTTTTTTTTTTTTTTTTTTTTTTTTTTTGGGGGGGGGGGGTCTTTGTTCAAAGGGGCTTCTCTGCAATGGGCATGACACCAAAGAAATACCTCTATACCTCTATGACCCAGTGTTCAAGAAAATCATAATAATCTATCTATACAATATTGCTCTAACGTGGACCAGTTCCAAGAAACTATACGATAGTGGTGAAATTAATAAAATACGCGAGGATAAAAAATAATATTTAAAAATCAACAAACGCACGCGGACTCAGCTTAATGAACTAATAAAAATAAATGACGGCATTTGTATGATGACATTATTTTATGGAAAAATGTATTTTTAAAAGTTGCTTCTTTAGAATCTTTGCAAGCGTCATTTTAAACCTAGCATTATTTTAAAGATATATACAGAATATGAATCATCATAATAAATTTAGCAAAAAAAACAAAAAAAAAAAAACACATTCATAAAATGTATAATCAAAATAGGATTTTTTTTTTTTTTTAACAAAAAATTATGCCGAAATAAATAAAATGTCATCGCACTCTTGGCAATAAAAATTTAAAAGGTGTCATGGGGGTTCTTTACTAAAACTGTACTGCCTGCGGAAGTATGAAAACTGGGTCGTCAACCATGAATTTTATTTTGAAAGTTTTCTTTGGATGATTCTGTTTCACTACTGCACAATATTTATTTGGTTATAACAATAATTTGGCTTCTGGTAAATTAAAACTTTAATTAGGTGGTGAAATTGGTATAATATTTATGAATTTCAAATTTTAAAGGTAAATAGAAAAAGAAATAAAGTGCGAAAATTTCGCACAGGTTTGCTAGTAATAAATAAAAATTTATTGCATTATAATTGGTTTTACATGTTTTTGACGCGCGAGAATATTCGCAAAATATTCACAAAGAATTGTTATTACGTACTTTTGGAAATATGAATTTTAAAGGTGCATTTAATTATTTGTTTAACATGACAATTTTTTAAATTGAAAATTTGATCTCTACGACAGCGAAATCAAAAGATTTATATTTCGGAGAATTTAATTCTGAACGTATATACCGATTGCTAATCGATTAATGGTAATCGATTACGGGTCATTATCGTTACATGGCCTATGTCAGAATTCAAATAAAGATTGGCAAGATATTGCAGTTGATGATATTATTTTTGCTCTTCTGTATCAGTATACTACTGAAAGTGAAAGTCGTTTTACAGGCATTTATCGCCGAAACGTTAGTGAGGGTTTTGCATTCCCATTCAAAAGCGTATCGTTTAGGAGGCGCTTCTATGGCGCTCTTTTCAATTGTTTGATAGCTACAACTTAACTTTTATGGCATATATATATATATATATATATATATATATATATATATATATCTATATTCATGTTAGATGAATTTTAAAAATTGCATTTATAAAGTTTTTTTTTTTTTTCCAAATTACTCAGAAAAAAGTACCGCTATCTATTTTACGATGTTACAGCTGTTTATCAGAATTTTAGAAGATTTATAAGAAAAAAGCATTGGATTCGTAAAAATTTTCGACTTCTTGTTTTTGGTGGATTTATACGTTTTGAGATACCCGATTTGACAATTTTTAGAAAATGTCTGTCTAAGTATATGTGACCCAAATTTTATACCAATTCTATATCTTGAAATAAGGCACCCAATTTCATAAAAAGCTATATATAATCTCACCTTGACATAATTTCGATAGAAAAATATAGAAGAAAATTTTGTGGTGCCCATACCCCACAGCATACCAGCTTTTAATAGAAATTAACTAAATTTATCTCTATTACGTACCCCAGTGGTAGAAACACTGCGACGCGGCGATATAGTCGCGGACACAGAAAAAATGCTTGCAGGCAGTTTTTGTCTGCACTAATAAAAAAATTAATCCGCAACATTCGGACAGTCTTTGTCTGTAGTCATAAAAAATTGTGTGCAATTTACGGATATTTTTCGCCCGCGACAATGCGCTACCGATGTATGACGTCTTAGACGCTCTCTGGTAGGAACTCTAGAGCCCCCATATGCCTTGGTTTGGTAGGAACACACAAAACAGTGCTTAACAACGGCGACCTAGGGAGCCTAGATCTCCCTTGATAGGCAGCGTTATGCGTGTATTCTTTTCTCCTGTTACCTGTTACTGAGATTCTAACGAGAACGTAGAAAAGTGCTAGTTTCATTTAAAACTGTTCCAAAACTTCGCCTCCACTTCAAAATTCACTCATAAAAACTTGTATATCAAAACTAAAACTAGTTCTTTTATTATTTATAATTATTTATATTGTGTTGTGTCAAACATTGTTATAAATATTTAATTGAATGAGTTCAACTTATTATTTTATAATTGTTTATCTATATTGTTCTGTAGTAAAATTGTATTTGCGTATTGTTGCACGAGATCACCACTGTTGTTAAGCTCCCCATTCCCCCCCCCCCCCCCCTCAAGATTGCTGCTATCAGCTTTCAGGCTTTTTGAGTGTAAGCCATTTTCACCTCTGATTATACGCAAATTTCACAGATTATGAAATTTTAAAAGCCTGTCACAGACAGCTACAAAACTTTTTGCCGCTAGGTTACGTACAATATACAGAATAACATAGTCATGATATTAAAATATTTTATCAACCAAAGTTTACGTCTCGTTCCTGTTTGGATATAATCCAAGATCCTATTCATGTTAAACTAGTATTCTAAATCCGGGCCTAACGTTTAATCTTAACCCTTTGACGGCCTTAACGTTCTAAAGCCCTCTAAACAGTGTAAGCAAATTTAGGGACAATTTTATTTAACTATCACCAATAAATTTGAAGGGTAATATTTGATATACATAATGGACAAATAACCTTCGAAATACTAACTAAGCTACCGTTACAGTTAAAATTTTGTGGTGGCGATATTAAATAAACAAGTAATTAAAAAAAAAAAAAAAAAAAAAAAAAAAAAAAAAAGTCAATTCCTACTTACAAACACTATCGAAAAAGTTTTTTTTTTTTTTTTTTTTTTTTTTTTTTAAATAATTTTGAATTAGGAAATAAGAAGCGCACGTGCAAAATGAAATAAAAATAATTATAAGATAAAAAAAACTTTTTATATACCACGTTTTTAATTTTCTGATGAATCATAGAGCTCTTATCAATGTGCATAATTTTTTTTAAAGTGATAATGACGTCAATTTTTGTGAGATGCATAATTTAACTTTTTATAATTTTTTAATGTTCACGTTTAATTAAACGTATTTATTTTTATGTCAAAAGAAAATGAACTCGTATTTATTTATTTATTTATTTATTTATTTATTTATTTTTGGCAACAATTAAATTATAGCTAATATTTTAATGGCTATTTTAACGCTATTAGGATGTTATTATTTTCATATTTTAATTAATTATAAGAAAACCAATTAAAAATTCGAAAATCGGACTTCGAAGTATGTGTTGTCACCGTGTTCTGAGCAATCCTGAAAGTTTCAAATTTCTAGCTAGTCGGGAAGTTACTTAAAAATCGATTACAAGATTTGTACAAGATATATATAGGGAGAGTCTGAACTAATAGTAGGAATCGAAAAATTCTCTAAATTTGGCAACATGGACCAGAAGAGAGAAATTAATACGACTGGTAAAGGGTTAATTTATTAGGAAGAGAAAAAAAAAATACTTCAGAATTCTTGTGTACAAGCTTTTAATTTAAACAGTTATGGATCTTAAGGACTTCGTCGATTTTTGCAGCCAAATAAGAATTTATTTAATAATAGGAGACTTGGCGTTGGAATAATAACATCCGAACTACGTCAGAAACGCCAAAGAAAAATATTGGAAATGCATACAGCTGTTTCGGTAGCCTTAAGCGTACCGTCTTCAGTGCAAAAAGGATATTGGCCACTCTCCCCACCTTTCCCGTAATCCTATTGGCTGAACTAAATTCGGCCCTTCTCCTATATATACGAGCACTTCTCCAGATTCAGAATCCTTTCTGCACGGAAGACGGTACGCTTAAGGTTACCGAAACAGCTGTATGCATTTCCAATATTTTTCTTTGGCGTTTCTAACGTAGTAGTTTATTCGGGTTTTAAGAATTTATTTATTTAAATAAGCGAATAAGTGAAAGAAATAAACAAAATCTCTTCAAAAATTAGAAAATAGTACAGATTTTCCCTTATATGTAAGAAATAAATCGAGTGGGAAACTCTGTTAATAAGATAGTTATTTGAATTTATAGAACGTTAACTACTTCAACATACAAGTAAGTAAATACCATATTAATTATTCATATGTGCTAATGCTCAAATACGCTGGTATTTATCTAAAAATGAAAATACTATATTTACACTCTGTAATCACGAGAGTTAAATCCAAAACTATTGCGAAATTTATAAAGGGTACCGTCTGCCATGAATTATTCGGTAGTTTCAGATTACTGAAATTTAAGACTGTCGACAAACTGAATTAATGATAAAGCATGTCGTTTTACGACGTATTTATAGACAAAAGACGGCCTTTTCTTAATCATTTCAAATTTTAATCAGATTTAGCTATTTAAAAGCTGCTATTTCAGTTTTAAATATAATAGTTGTTAAATAAAATACTAAGTACGCTTATTAGCGGTAAAGTTGCTGTTATTTTTGTCTCGTAAAAAATGCTTTTAATAAAAATTAATAGGATATCTATACTACACTGTAAAAAATATGTCCTATTTGCTGCCAGAAATTTTCTGTAATTGCAAAACATGCGTAATGACAACGTAATTTTTTTCGTAAATTACGCGTATTTTCTCAAATTACAGAGAATTTCTGGCAGCAAATAGGACATATTTTTTACAGTGAATTAAAGAAAAAAAAAAAAAAGTAATTGTCTATATGTGTGTGACGTACGGAAATATCTATGACACCTACAGTTAGAAAAATCAATTATTTTTTCTATATTCAGTCGAAGAAAGTATTAATTTCGTAAAAATTTTCAATATCGAATTTTTAATGAATTTACACGTTTTCAGAGAACACGCTTTGATGAAACACTGGAACATAATTTGACCATTTTTAGGAAATATCTGTCTATCTGTGTGTGTGTGTGTGAGAGAGAGAGAGAAAATTTTGTGACAACTGTACCTCAGGAACTATTGCACAGATTTTATGCAAATTGCAAATTGATATATACTTGCATCTTGCCTATCTATTAGTGCCTATCAACTTCTGGTTAAAATTGTCCAACAGGTAGGTGGCGTTGCCATCGCGCTTTTCTAAGTTTTAACATGGCAGTATAGGACAAAATTTCTTATAAATATGTATAATAAAGGGATTTATTTTATATGATATATTATGAAATTAAAAATATTTATTTATAATAGTGATTGTCAAATAGGATTTTTTTTTTTTTTTTTTTTTTTTTTTTTTTGTATATTTAGGGGTATTGCTTTTTCCTGAGGAGAGGGGGGACGACGCATACCAACGATGCGGCATCGTACGAACTCCGTTAGTTGTTGGTAAGGCACCCTCCGCTTTTGACGAGGCATATTGACCACCAGTAAAACGTTTACCGCAGACAGAGGACGATAAACATATTTCAACGCGCCTTTACAGTCCTTTATATACCTGGAACAAGCGGCTGATGAGTTGGTTTTCGTTTCACGCATGCGTAATCACTTTGTAATTCTAATCATTTGCATGCTTTACCTCACTTTACATTTCCTGGAAGTTTGATTCAATTTGCATAATCCCTTCATGGTGTTGCAGTTATCACAAACATGAGTGTACTTTGATGTCAATTCCGAAGCCTCGAGGGTTTTCTTATTTAACAACTAACCTTAAGACTCATAATTATTTATATTATTTTTTTATTTTATTTTATTTTTTTATTTTTTTTAAATTTTTAATTTTATTTAATTTTATTTAATTTTATTTTTTTCTTGTCATCTTACCGAGGGTGTGGCGGTGTCTGGTCCTCGTAAAAATGTGCTGCACCGTCAAGTGCTCGATGGGGTCGTTAAGCAGTCGTCGGGCTACCAACGCGGGGCACCATCCCCCCGTGGTGGATCAAAATTGCGATGGTCCCTCTTTCCTCTCCTTTTAGGCCTTTAGCGCATGGTTACATTCCCCCCGCTCGCCCAGCCACTTCAAATTTCTAGACTATGCGCTACAAAAGTTTTCCTTCCTTCCACCAGTGGCAAGAATTAAAAATCCCCGTTTTTTTTTTTTTTTTTTTTAGCTTGAAGTTTCGATTGTCGTTCAGCAGTTTTGGTGTTTAGCTCCCCCCCCCCCCCTTATTAGGCCTCCTCTTTTCGGCATAATTCTGAGTGCACAACTTATCATTTTGACTCCCCTTGCGTTTCCCCCCTACCCAAAATTCAAAAATTAAGTAAATTTAATTAAACTTTATTATTTTTTTTTTTTCTCTTTCCTTCCTTCTGGCTCTCCGATAGTGTGCACATATTCAAAATTTCTGCACCCAGGTAGCGTGCCTGTGCGCTTCCTACCTTGTGCGATCTGGAGGTGTGGTGTGTCAGTCGAGCATAATGTGTCCAGAAGCAGAAGTCGCAACCCTGTCTTACCAGAGCTGTCTTGTGATGTCACCTTGTTGCCTAGCAGAAGAGTGGTCCTCTCTCGATTGAAGTTAGAAGTCTGAACGAGCCATCGGACACAGCTCATTCTCTGTTGCGACTAGATTACTGTCAGGCAGTAGGCAGCTATCATGCAGTGATCCGGCGATTTATTCGCTCCGGCGGATAGCATCCAACCCGTTAAGCTTGGCACGTCCAGGCAGGCAGGGGCTGTCCAAAGGTTTCAATGAGAAGCATACACATTGTCCTTCACATAGTCCCGCAAGAAGAAATGAAGAACGATTAAGTCAGGAATCAAGGTAGTCATAGAAAAACTACAAGAAACGCTATATAAACGTAAGAGAAGACATAGCGCCAACTAAAAAAAATTTTGGAACTATTTTTTATTTGCTTAAACCAAATTCTTTGTAATTTGAGAAAATACGCGTAATTTACGAAAAAATTACGTTGTCAGAACGTATTTTCTCAAATTACAGAGAATTTCTGGCAGCAAATAGGACATATTTTTTACATTTTACACTGTAAAAAATAGGTTCTTAAAAATAAGTACATATTGTCTCAAAATAGCCCCGAAACAGTATAATACTTAAATTTGAAAACCCATGTGCTCATTTTTGAGTACATTGACATGTCAAACATGGGGATATTGGGATTCTTATTGGTCAACCCCATTTTTGAGCATGTCAATATACTCAAAAATGAGTACATGGGTTTTCAAATTTAAGTATATATAATTTCGGGGCTATTTTGAGACAATATATACTTATTTTTTAAGAACCTATTTTTTACAGTGTAGTGTTTAAGAAAAGGGTAAGGTACTAATTTGCCAATCAGATGTAAGAAAAACTGCTCCACCTGACGAAAACATGCACTAAAGAGTTTCTTTGAAACAGTGTTGCCAGATTTGGGGACTTTTTAGTTCCCCATCATACTATAGGTATGGGGAACTTAGGTAATCGTAATAAAAATTTCGACCTCGGTTTTTTGACTTTTCTACACGTTTTCAGGTGTGAGGAATCCGAAAATGACAAAATTTCTATGGTGTCTGTCTGTAGGGTGTCTGTTAGTCTGTTAGTCTGTTAGTGTGTTAGTCTGTTAGTGGGTCAGTCCGTTAGTTTGTTAGTCTGTGTACACGATATCTCAAGAACAAATTGTCGCAGAGAGGTCAGATCAGTTTTAAAATATTACTTTCGACACTGGCAAGAACCCTATTCATTTGCAACATTCGATTTTAAAAACTTCGTAAGTTATTCAAAATTTACGATTTTCTTAACATGGGAGAATAGGACAAAAAAGCACTTAAACGTGCATTAAATGAAAACTTTTTATTGTAAAAATGTCAGACCAGTTTTAAAGTATCAGTTTTGATGCCGGAATGAACATCAGTAACTATAAATATGCTACTTTGAAAATTTCACAAGTTACTGGAAATTTACGAATTTCTTAACATGGCAGTATAGGGGAAAATTTCACATAAACGTCAATTTTGAGAGATATTTTCATCGTAAAGATGTCAGACTACTTTTGAAACATTATTTAGGACACTGGCATGAATATTAATGACTATGAATTTTCCAATATAAAGATTTCGTAAGTTATTGGAAATTTACGAATTTCTTAACATGGCTGAATAAGAGCAAAATTTCACATAAACGTCAATCTTGAGGGATATTTTCATCGTAAAGATGTCAAACCACTTTCGAAATAATATTTAGGATACTAGCATGGATATCATAGACTATGATTTTTCCAATTTAAAAAATTCGTAAGTTATTTGGAATTTACGATTTATTTAACATGTCAGAATAAAGCAAAATTGAGCATAAACTTCCATTTTGAGGATCCTAAATACGTTAGACAACTTCAAAATTACGTTTATGATATTTGTTTGAACATGATTGAATACAAATATTCTAATAGGAAAATTTCGTAAATTATTCGTAATTTACGATTTTATCAACATAGCGAAATTGTAAATTTTTCATATAAATATGAATTTGAGGATTATTGCATTGGAAATAGTAGCATGAAAACTAAACAACGAAATTGACCCTGATAAAATAAATTAATAGATTAGAATAAGATAAATATATCGAAATGAACGGTGGATAGCCTATTAGGCGGGGATTTCATTCTGTCACTGTATGAAGCTTTGGTCAAATTGATTTCTTTTAACATTATTGCCGAAACGTCAGTGGAGGCCCTCTGTTGAGACTCAAAACGGTTTTGGGCTGTGTCTGTCTGTCTATCTGTCGCGCGATAGCGGCCGCCAAAAAAGCGCTATTTACTTGAAATTTGGTACACATGTTCATGAGCTCCACGAAATCAGCTGTATTGTTTTTGGTATGTATTCCATTTGTCGTTCGTATACAGGGACACGCCAAAGTTTTTCTTATCATTACGGCCTATGGGAGAAATTTATATGTACCACGATAGCGGCCACAAAAATCACGCTATTGACTTGCAATTTGGTACACGTGTTCATGTGCCCCGCGAAATCTGCTGTATAGTTTTGGGTGTGTATTCCATTTGTAATTTGTGTACAGGGACACGCCAAAGTTTTTCTTATCATTACGGCCTATGGGAGGAATTTGTATGTACCGCGATAGCGGCCACAAAAATCACGCTATTGACTTGCAATTTGGTACACGTGTTCATGAGCCCAACGGAATCAGCTGTATAGTTTTAGGTGTGTATTCCATTTGTAGTTCGTGTACAGGGACACGCCAAAGATTTTTTATGATTACGGCCTATGGGAAGAATCTGTATGTACCGCGATAGCCACCGCAAAAAACACGCTATTGACTTGAAATTTTGTACACATGTTCATGATGCCCACGAAATTAGCTGTATAGTTTTCGGTGTGCATTCCATTTGTAAGTTCGTGTACAGGGACACGCCAAAGTTTTTCTTATCATTACGGCCTATGGGAAGAATTTGTATGTACCGCGATAGCGGCCCCCAAAATAACGCTATTGACTTGCAATTTGGTGCACATATTCATGAGCCCATTGAGCAAGCATTTGACGAAACTGATATAGATCTGAGACTGACCGCCTTGGCGAAAATAATGCTCCTTTTATACTTTTCTATCGAAAACAGACTGTTCTGGAAAATTCTCGTATCACATCAGCCAATGAGATTAGAGCTTCCATATTTGGTATATCCCTAATAAGGATTTTCTCGCCAAGATCGCCAAGGAGGGAAATAGTCGCCAAATTTGGCGCCAAATTTATTTCTTCCCTTATAGGAGCTTTTTAATGCGTTTTTAAAGGAAAATTTGGCTATTTTAACGCTAAAACGACTATAAAGGCACAAAATTAGCATTTTATCAACTTACTAAACCTCTTTGAAAGAATTTATACAAAAATAAATGCAATTATTTACAATTTCGTAACACTTTATATCATATACAAATAGGTATACAAAGAGAGATACAACGGGGGGTTGAGGGGGCTGCCGCCCCCCTCAGGAATGTATTTGATTTTGGTAATAAGTCGATCGAATCAATATATACTATTATATAATAAGGAATAAATAAAAATGACCTATTGAATAATGTCTGATGCAAATAGGACGTTGAGGCTCCTGATCTGCAGATCCACTAGTAATATGTCTCGCACTAGAAATTTCTGAGAACATAAATATGATGGGGAACTGAGCAGAGTCCACCTATGCCAACTAGTTTTTATTCAATATTCACCACTAAATTTTAATTGTAACGGTTGCGTAATCCCTTTGAAGATTAACCGTCTGTTATGTATATCAAATATCATTTCTTAAAATTATTGGTGACTATTGAATAAAAAGTTCCCAAGTCTGGCAACACTGTAACTACAGTCGCTATCAACGAGCTAAATAAAGTAGAATTATAAATGGCAACCCTGACATGGTCCAGCATGAGTCATGTGACAAGACCCATCTATGCGTTTATTCCCTTGGTAACAGGTTATTTTTAATAAATTTCTATGGCAACGGTTTGGAGATTGTACTTGGCGAAAATCACAACCGAAAATGTTTTTTTTTTTACTTATCTAGTTTAATAATCCTTTGTTCTGAATCACTTTAGTTTTTATTTTACTTCTTTTTTATTTCGTGTAGTCGAAATTTAATCGCCAAAATATTTAAAAATAGTTTATAAATTATTATTTGCTGTTCACCTTAGCTCTTTTAAAAGTTTAATTTTTATTTATAAACACTTCTAACCTTTGTTGTAAAGTTATGATAAACTAGTATGTTGTGGCCACCACAAAACTTTCTTCTATATTTTCCTATACATATTCAAGCAGTAACAATATTTAAAAAAAAAAAAAAGATTTTTATATTTTTGTTAAAAGTAAAAAAAAATCGATAACTTTGTTTTAAATTATCACAGATTTATAGTTCAACCATTCGTTTTAAAGGTATTGACGAGATTTTCGAAAGATACCCATCTTTAAAAGTTACCCCCACATGCACAGAAAATTTTTCCTAGTTAAATATTACTATTATCAATAACTCATATTAATTTCACAATCACAAGTTAAAAATAACTCTCATTATGTACATTTATACGAAATTTTGTCCTATACTGCCATGTTTAAAATTTAGAAAACATGAGATCACAGCGCCACCTGTTGAGCGATTGATCCCCAAATGTAATCAGCACCAGTTTATGTCAGGGACCAACTAAATACCAAGTTTGGTTAAATTTCGTTTAAAAAAAAAAAAAAAAAAAAAAAAAAAAAAAAAAAAAAACGATTTTTTTTCAGTTTTTTTTGTTAAAAGTAAAAAAAATCGATTACTTTGTTTTAAATTATCACAGATTTATGGTTCAACCATTCGTTTTAAAGGTATTGACGAGACCTTTCGAAAGATACCCATCTTGAAACTTTGCACCCCGGGGGGGGTTACTTCCCCCCCAGTGTGGGGGGCGAAACCGATGCCCCACATGCACAATTTTTTTTCCTAGTTAACTACTATCTTTATCAACGAGATCTTTCGAAAGATACACATTGTGAAAATTTACTCCCCCAGGGGGGAACCGATGCCCCCACATGCACAAAATTTTTTTCCTAGTTAACTACTACTATTATCAATAACTCATATTAATTTTACAATCACAAGTTTAAAATAATTCTTATTACGCACATTTATACGAAATTTTGTCCTATACTGCCATGTTAAAAATTTAGAAAAAATGCGATCACAGCGCCACCTGTTGAGATATTGATCCCTAAATGTAATCAGTACCAGTTTATGTCGGGGACCAACTAAATACCAAGTTTGGTTAAATTTCGTAAAAAAAAAAAAGATTTTTTTTTTGTTAAAAGTAAAAGAAAAATCGATAACTTTGTTTGAAACTATCACAGATTTATGGTTCAACCATTCGTTTTAAAGGTATTGACGAGACCTTTCGAAAGATACCCATCTTGAAACTTTGCACCCCGGGGGGATTTACTTCCCCGCCAGTGGGGGGGGGGACCGATGCCCCCACATGCATAAAATTTTTTTCCTAGTTAACTATTACTATTATGAACGAGACCTTTCGAAAGATACCCATCTTGAAAATTTATTTCTCCGGGGGGGGGGGGGGGGGTACTTCCCCCCAAGGGGGGGAATCGATGCCTCCACACGCACAAAATTATTTTCCTAGTTAACTACTACTATTATCAATAATTCATATTAATTTTACAATCACAAGTTAAAAATAACTCTCATTATGTACATTTATACGAAATTTTGTCGTATATTGCCATGTTAAAAATTTAGAAAACATGAGATCACAGCGCCACCTGTTGAGCTATTTATCCCCAAATGTAATCAGCACCAGTTTATGTCGGGGACCAACTAAATACCAAGTTTGGTTAAATTTCGTTAAAAAAAAAAAAAAAAACGAAAAAAAAAAAAAAAATCAGGTTTTTTTTCGTTAAAAGTAAAAAAAAATCGATAACTTTGTTTTAAATTATCACAGATTTATGGTTCAACCATTCGTTTTAAAGGTATTGACGAGACCTTTCGAAAGATACCCATCTTGAAACTTTGCACACCGGGGGGGGGTACTTCCCCGCCAGTGGGGGGGGGGAACCGATGACCCCGCATGCACAAGATTTTTTTCGTAGTTAACTGTTACTATTATGAACGAGACCTTTCGAAAGATACCCATCTTGAAAATTTATTTCTCCGGGGGGGGGGTACTTCCCCCCAAGGGGGGGAATCGATGCCTCCACACGCACAAAATTATTTTCCTAGTTAACTACTACTATTATCAATAATTCATATTAATTTTACAATCACAAGTTTAAAATAACTCTCATTATGCCTATTTATACGAAATTTTGTCCTATACTGCCATTTAAAAGAGTAAAATCCGCTGTAAAAGGCACGTTAAAAATATTTAAAAGAATTTTAAAAGGTTAAAAGACAGTTAGACAACGTGTTTCGTGCTTATTTACTAGCACATCATCAGGTCTCGTCAGTTAATGAAAGCCACCGAGCTTTATCTTGTTGTTCTAAGAAAGGCTGCCATAGGGTTGCTAAGTCTTTACTCTGATTCTCGTTGATGCATTTATCGCCAAATTTCCAAATCATGATCTTTTCGTATATGTCTAATGTGTATTCGGTGTGGGGGGTTGCTAGAATTTTACTTTCCTCCCACTTTGGCTGGGCTTCTTTATTGTCGAGTAAAAATTGCTTTAATGCCGTGTTTCCGTACAATGATTTAATGGAATGTTTATGTTCTTTAATCCTTTTACTCAAATTGCGCTTTGTTTTGCCAATATAATTAGATGTTATATTATTGATTGTGATGGGGATTGCATATACGCCGTCAACTTTTGTTTTTTTGTCACGATCGGATATTATCAGATTTTTCAATGTTGAGGTTTTAAATGCAATATTATATCCAATATTTTTAAATTGTCGTATTACGGGATGGAAACCTTTATTAAATGAGATTGCGCCAATAAATTTACTAGTTTCGTTTCCAGTTTTTAGATTCGTACTGTTAAGCCGGTTTATTATTCTGCGTTTCAACTTATTAAATATTGTGATATTGTAACCTTGATTAAGCATAGTCTTTTTAATTAAGTTTAATTCTTTATCTGAGGAGGATTTATAGGTGCAATGTGTGAAGGCTCTATTAATTAATGGTGTAATGGCGTTGAAAAGTAGTTGTTTAGATGTGTAAGAGTTAACAGGTGCTATGTTGAGGGGGGATGTTGGTTTGTGATAAACTTCAGTCCAGATAGTACTATTATGAAGTACTATTAAAGAACATAAACATTCCATTAAATCATTGTACGGAAACACGGCATTAAAGCAATTTTTACTCGACAATAAAGAAGCCCAGCAAAGTGGGAGGAAAGTAAAATTCTAGCAACCCCCCACACCGAATACACATTAGACATATACGAAAAGATCATGATTTGGAAATTTGGCGATAAATGCATCAACGAGAATCAGAGTAAAGACTTAGCAACCCTATGGCAGCCTTTCTTAGAACAACAAGATAAAGCTCGGTGGCTTTCATTAACTGACGAGACCTGATGATGTGCTAGTAAATAAGCACGAAACATGTTGTCTAACTGTCTTTTAACCTTTTAAAATTCTTTTAAATATTTTTAACGTGCCTTTTACAGCGGATTTTACTCTTTTAAATAGTTATTTCGCACGTGGTTTTTAATTATTTAGTGAAACTATACTGCCATGTTAAAAGTTTGCATAAAATGCGATCATAGCGCCACCTGTCGAGCGATTGATCCCCAAATCTAATCAGCACCAGTTTATGTCAGGGTGCAACTAAATACCAAGTTTGGTTAAATTTCATTCATTGGTTCGTGAGATACAGACAGACATTTTCTAAAAACTATTAATTCGTGTTCTGGACATCCCTAAACGTGTAAATCCATCGAAAAACGGAGGTCGAAAATTTTCACGAGTCCAATGCTTTCTCTATCTATATATATAAAAGAACACTTCCTGAGTGAGTGAGTGAGTGAGGGGGTCATCTATCATCGCCCAGACCAAACCCCTGGACCTAGAAGCATGAAATTTCGTGACAATGTTCTTTCTATGACGTAGGCATCCACTAAGAAGCGATTTTACAAAATTCGCCCCCCAAGGGGGGGAGGGGGGCAAAACGTGATTTCACAAAATCCTTCATATCTCAAACAAAAAAACAGATATCCGTAAAATTTTTGCTTTAAAATATAGCTAATACAAATGCCTAAAAACTAATTTCTGGAATTTTCCAAATTCGGTCCCCAAGGGGGGCGGGGGGGCAAAACGTGATTTCACATGCGTAAAACGTGATTTCGCATAATCCTATATATCTCAAACAAAAAAATAGATATACGTGAAATTTTTGCTTTAAAATATAGCTAATACAAATGTCTAAAAACCAGTTTCTGGAATTTTCCAAATTCGGTCCCCAAGGGGGGGGGGGGGCGGGGGGGGGCAAAACGTGATTTCACATGCGTAAAACGTGATTTCGCATAATCCTATATATCTAAAACAACAAAAAAATAGATATACGTGAAATTTTTGCCCTAAAATATAGCTAATGCAAATATCTAAAAATCAATTTCTGGAATTTTAGAAATTCAGCCCCCAGGTGGGGCAAAAACAAATAGAAATACAGTTAGGGTGTTCAAAATTGGTACAGATAGGTTTTAGAGGCCTGGAAGTCGAATGAGGATATTTTCGATTGTGTAAAGTTATTAGGAGGGGCATGAAGGGGGGTAGGGGAGAGGGAGGAGCAAAAAATAAAAATAGAGTTAGATCGTTCAAAATTGGTATATAGAGGTTTTCGATACCTACAAATCGATTGCGGATATTTTCGAAGTTGTAAAGTTATTAAGAGGGGCGGGAAGGAGGGGCTATGGGGCAAAAACAAATAGAAATGCAGTTAGGCCGTTCAAAATTTTTACAGATAGGTTTTCGAGGCCTGCAAGTCGAATGGGGATATTTTCGAAAGTGTAAAGATATTAGGAGGGCCGGGAAGGTGGGGGGCGGAGGGGCAAAAAAAGTAAAATAGAGTTAGATCATTCAAAATTGGTACATAGATGTTTTCGATACCTACAAATCGATTGCGGATATTTTCGAATTTTTTAAATTATTGGGAGGGGCGGGAAGGGGGGGGGGGGACGGAGGGGCCAAAAAATAAAAATAGAGATAGATAGTTTAAAACTGGTGCATAGTGGTTTTTGATACCTACTAATCGATTGCGGATATGTAAAATTATTAGGATAGACGGGAGGGGGGGCGAAGGAGGAAAATAATAGAAATAAGAATTAGAGCATTTTGGTAATTTTTTCCGAAGGCAATGAGAACCCGGTGCGACATTTTTCCTAATAAGATTTTGTTTCTCTTTTCTTTTCACGTGATAAAAATTAATGCAATTTTGAGAATTCAGTAATTAGAGTGATTCATTTAAAAATAGGGACCAGCGAAGCGGGCGTTGCCTGCTAGTATTACATATAGAAGAAAGTAAAAAAAAAAAAAAAAGTATTTTATTATTTATTATAATGTGACATATGTGAAAAATTATTTAAAAAAATTATTTCGGTTACAGGACTGTCGTGTTACCTAGTAATAATGATAATTCGCCAAACTGAAATTTTAATTACCAAAATTGCGATAAAGGGTCTCACATAGCAATCTACTGGCTCATATCACGTGATTCATGTTGAACCACGGAAAGCTAATCCTTCATTCATTCAATCAGCACTCTATTTATCTCGTTGGTCGCTATACGCAAGCAAAGTGATCACGTCACTGACCATCAGTGGATGCAAGAAAAAGATTTCCTATGTTAATTGCCCATTGGATTTTTTGTAAAAAATTATCAAAAATCAAGGTAAATTATTTCCCGATTGTAATCCCGATATTTGGATATAGGTATGTATTAGTTATCGTCTGTATGCGTTAGATCAAGTTGTTTTTGATGTAAAAATGATAAAATTTTAATTTTAAATTTCAAAACTCTCAAAAAAAAAAAAAAAAGGCAAACTTCCATGTTTGATTGAAAACTAAAACATTTCATTTTGGAGGATGATATTTACACAATAAATATTCAACTAATATACTAATTAAAAGGAAAATGATAAATATTCTACCATAATTTGAAGTCAAATTTATTTTCAAATGTCTAAATAAAGTATCTGATATAAGATACTAATATGTTGCAGCGGAATAGATTTCATATCTGACATCCTTGGCGGAAAAAAAAAAAATATCGACAGCTTATCTGGTAAACATATTTAATTCCTTTCAAAAATCATGGTTATTTTAAGAATTTATATTAAGAGAGTAATGAAAAATATGAAAAAATATTTCGTACAATACATATTACGAAAATATACATCTGCATGTATATTTTCGTAATACGTTTTTGATCGCCAAATAAATAATCTGGTGTGTCACTCACACGACTTTCTCTTACCCTAAAATTTAATACTATAAATACAGGTTGCAGATGAATAAGGTAAGATAACGAGTACTGTTATGTAAACCTGTGTTAAACAATTCAAATTAGACTTTGGAAGAGTTTTATATGATAATTAGTTCTGTGTGAGGGGGGCTACCGCCCCCCGTGTGTGAGGGAGGCCCCCTCACCCCCGTTTCATTAATGCGCCTACATTTATATAGAATTTAATTCGGCTATTAAAAAATAATTATGTTTTTTAAAAATAATTTATTAAAATTATTATTTAAAAAAATTATCTTTTATGATAATGCAGACGATTTTCATATTAGAGAAGTAGTATAACACTAAATATCCAAAAAAAGTCCATTTTATTTAAAAAAAAAAAAAAAAATCTAAGTTTGTTTTGTTAAAAGTAAAAAAAAAATCGATAATTTACTCCCCTCGAGGGAGACTCCCCCCCCCCTCCAAGGGGGGGAGGCGTGGTTCCTACATACACAATTTTTTTTCCCTGTTGACTATCTCTATTGCAAAAAATATATATTCGTTTATTTGGTTTAGTGCAGTCTATAGACGTTAAACTCTACTTACCTGCAATTTCCCCCATAGACGTAATGCATTAGAATTCTCTTGATTGTCCCTGTACACGAACCATTTGCTTGATCTTAACGAAAAGCTTACTGTAGCATCTATATATGATACACATTTAGAATATCAAGTTTGAACTTTCTGCCATAATTTGTTTTTGAGATATGCTGATAACAGACAGACAGACACACAGACATACACACAGACCATTCGCTAAAAACATGATTTTCGTATTCAGGGGACCTCAGAACATGTAAATATAACAAAAACTCGCGTTTGAAAATTTGACCCAAAACAATACTTTCTCTATCTTAAGGGTAAGAGAAAGGAGAAAACGCCAAGGACGACAGAGTTTTGAAATTTAAAACTCAATTTTTATCAATTTTACAGCAAAAATAATTAATCTAACGATACTCGATAACTAATATATATCTATACTCAAATATGGGGATTAAAATTGGGAAATAATTTTCCTCGATTTTTAATAATTTTGAAAAAAAATTCCAATGGGCGATTAACATAGGAAATATTTTTCTTGCATCCAAGGACGGTCGGTGACGTCACACTTCGCTTGCGTATTGTGTATTTTTACAAAATTAAGCGATTGCATTTTATATGAAAATTTTTTATAACTAATGCTGCAAAGTCTTAAAAAATGCTGCGTATTCCACTTGAAAAACTTAATGAATTATAAAATCCCGTTAAAAGAGGAATTTGCATTTAATGCTAAGGGCTCTACTCTTTATCACTTCAAAGAATTTTACAAATATGAAGAGGAGAAATTAGAGTTTAAATGAATACTTCAAAGGATGTATTAAATGAATGAAACTACATATTTGATTGAACTATTTAACATAAAAAATTAGCTTTATAGAGCTTTATAAAAATTATTTTAATTAAATATTTCAATTAGCAACTTGTTCAGTTAAAACGTGGTTCAAAGTATGTCCATAATCAATTGAAAGTGTTTGATGTCTTGCAATTGAATTTAAGTATAAATGTTACACTTTTTTCCTGGTGCATGTATTTTCTGTTTATCAAAAGAAAATTTTTTAAATTATTATTTAAATCATTGTTTCTTAAAGATTAAAAAAAAAAAAAAAAAACTATTGTAATATATTTCTTAATATATTTTCTCTGATGAATTATTATTATTATTATTTAATAATAAGCATGGGAAAATTCGCAGCTATATAATAAGTGGAAAAACAAATTCGAATACACCCCGCGACAAAAAGATAGGTACAAAAGGTTTTTTCTTTCATTTTTCATAAAATAACATTATCTAAATTGTGCTTATCATTTATTATTATCATAAAATAACACTATTCCCGGACTAATTTTTGTTTTAAGACTAATTTAGAAAAATTTTAAGACTAAAATTTTTCTAATTTAAGACTACACACCGTAACAAAAAGATAGGAACAAATGTTTTTTTTTTTTTTTTTTTTTTTTTTTTTTTTTTTTTTAATTTTTGAATATGGTTTTTTTGATTATGAATATTTTGAATATGATTCAAATATTTAATATTTTTTTGATATGATAATATTTTGTTATGATAATATATGATCAGCACAATTTATTTAGGCATAAATTCGTGCGGTTTTTTATTGCTTCATTTCATAAAAATACATCAAATCAAATGACAATTTTTAATCAAAATACTCTCCATTACTTTCTACAACCTTTGCCCATTTTTCGGGTAACAAATGCATACCACGGCGATAGAAGCTCTCGTCTTTGGAGGCAATAAAATGATCCGCGTCCGCACGAACTTTTGCAACGACCTAATAGATAATGTTATTTTATGGGAAAAAAAAAAAAAAAAAAAAAAAAAAACCTTTGTTCCTATCCTTTTGTCGCGGAGTGTAGTCTTAAATTAGAGAAATTTTAGTCTTAAAATTTTTCTAAATGAGTCTTAAAACAAAAATTAGTCCGGGAATAGTGTTATTTTATGATAATAATAAATGATAAGCACAATTTAGATAATGTTATTTTATGAAAAATCAAAGAAAAACCCTTTGTACCTATCTTTTTGTCGCGGGGTGTACGAATAAATTGTGACTAAAATAATCTACGCCTGCGTATGTGTATGTACATGTGTTCACGAATGTGTATATTAAAAAATATACGAGTATATATGCACGCAGGAATATAAATGTGTTTATATGGTTCGTGTGCATGCGAAAAATAAATGTGTATAACCATGAAAAACCGAAGATTGGAAAATTGTAATACAGTAGAACCCCGATCCATCGTTTTTCATGGGGTGTGTGAAGAAAAACGATGAAAGCGGGAAAACGATGAATGCGGATTAAAGTCAAAACACAAATAAAATAGCGTTTATTAGATAATGCACGCAATATATATAGTATACTACTAATTAAAACTAATCTGTTACTCTCCAAACTGTCAAAAAAAAAAAAAAAAAAAATCAAAGTTGTAGATCATTAAGTGATATTAATTTTTTAAAATCAGTAATTTTATATTGGATTTTTTGTTCATTTTATAAATTAAACGAAGATTTTCCAGATTTGCAACATTTTCTGGTCCTTTTCTGCAATTTCATGTGCATACAAAAAAAATTCGTGCATTTTCAAATGCCGTAATTACGTCAGACATACTTGGCACTGGCGTAGGCTCAGCCTCAGGAATGTGAAAAATTTAGTAGCTGGCCATACTGAATGCATACATTCTCCTCTGGCCCGCGGTAGCCCAGTCGGTAGAGCGCCGGCCTCGTAATTGGAAGATTGCGGGTTCGGTACTCGAGCCGGCCAAAGACCGTCGTGTACACTAATGGTGGATGGTGCACGTAAAATCTGTCGTGGCCGCAATGTCCTCCATGTTCCCATCAAAAACTATACATCTGGGGGTCACCGAAGCGGGAGAGCCATCCCTTCCATGGAGGATCAAAATTGTGATGGCATGTCTCCGGACCACCTCTAAGGGTGTGTCCCAGACCGTCGCCAATTGCCCATCTGCGCATCACTAGTGCGATGTTAAACCCAACCATCCATCCATTCTCCTCTTTACACAAAGTAGAATAACTTATTCTCCAAGCAACAGCACACGATCCGTATTCAGTATTGATTGATAACACATATACATCAGATTTGTATGCTTGACTTGTAGTCCGCTTGTAAATCTTCGTCAGATAAAGACAGATAACACATGACAGAATTACAATACGAAGAAATGGAAAGACACCTAGGGTCATCGCGGGAATCGAACCCGCTCTCCTACCCTCGAAGGCGATTAGCAGTGTGGTGACATAACCACTCGGTCACGGAGGGCCCTCCGTACCGTATTCTGTAATCTATATACACATGTTACAATATCTACACAATCCCTGTTCTTCACCATCAGCATAAGGTTAAGTAGTAGAGGTTGGTTGGGTTTTGCATCGCACTAGTGCTACTAATATGGGCAAATGACGACGGTCTGGAACTTATCTTTGAGGATGGTCCGGAGACATGCTATCACAATTTTGATCCTCCGTGGAGGAGGAAAAGAGTTATTTTAAAATAAAAGAAGTAATTCCAGTTTGAATGCCATATGGAATCGCTTGATTTTCAATTTCATTTCGGTCAGAAGACATATTTTACAACGATGAATGCGGGAAAAAGTCTTTTTGAAGAATGATATATGCGGATTCCGTTAACATTGTTTAAATACAGCTTGTGCAGGGACCATAGAAATAAGACGATCAATGCGGGAAAACGATGGATGCGGAAACGATAGATCGGGGTTTCCCTGTACTAATCAGAGATACAAATTAGAAAACATATTTTAATTTTACCAAACAATTTATATAAATACGGGCATAAAATAAGAGTGATTGGCAAAAGACTATTTAGTTAGAGTATAAAAATATATTTAAAAAAAAAACAAAATTAATGAATCAAATATTAATTCATACCAATAAATAAATTTTAATTTACTTACAAAAACAAAAACTGTTACATTATTTTCAATAAAATATAAAGTATGATTGATTTTAGTTTGTTTTAATTTAGCCGAACCATGGCGAAGAAGGAGAAGAAGATCGACTTAGGAAAGAAACAGGATCACTTTCTTACTCACCAGAAATATATTATAAATAAAAACTATTCATTTATTCTTAAAAACTTTACTTATTACTTCTTATTGTAATTTTGTCCTAAAAAGAATTTAATTTAGGACGAGGGGCATATTTTTTAAAATGAGTGTAATGAATCAATGGTTTCATTGTAACAAATGTAAAAGGCCATTGTCCATGTATTTATTTATTTTAAGATTACGACTTTCTCTTACACACGACTTTCTCTTACCCGGAAATTTAATACTATAAATACAGGTTGCAGATTAATAGGTAAGATAACGAGTACTGTTATGTAAACCTGTGTTAAACAATTCAAATTAGGCTTAGGAAGAGTTTTATATGATAACTAGTTCTGTGTGAGGGGGCTACCGCCCCTCTCAACCTTCCGTTTCATTAATGCACCTACTTTTATTATAGAATTTAATTCGGCTATTAAAAAATAATTCTGTTTTTAAAAAATAATTTATTAAAATTATTATTTAAAAAAATTATCTTTTATGATAATGCAGACGATTTCCATATTAGAGAAGTAGTATAACACTAAATACCAAAAAAAAAAAAAAAAAAAAATCCATTTTATTCTCTATATTTAAAAAAAAAAAAATCGATAACTTTGTTTTAAATTATCGCAGATCGATGGTTCAACCATTCGTTTAAAAGGTATTGGCGAGCTGTTTTGAAAGATACCCATCATGAAAATTTACTCCCCTCGAGGGGGGACTTCCCCCCCAAGGGGGGGGGGGAGGCGTGGCTCCTACATACACAATTTTTTCCCTGTTGACTATCTCTATTTCAAAAAATATATATTCGTTTCATTTGGTTTAGTGCAGTCTATAGACGTTAAACTCTACTTACCTGCAATTTCCCCCATAGACGTAATGTATTAGAATTCTCTTGATTGTCCCTGTACACGAACCATTTGCTTGATCTTAACGAAAAGCTTACTGTAGCATCCTTATATACCCATTTAGAATACCAAGT